>OX031067.1:46415875-46813375 GCA_943736015.1 Tridacna crocea
AGTGGCTCAAATGATGCAATTTTGCTTAAATAGACAAGAAAACTTTGCGGGAAAAGGAGAAAATGCTGGTTACCAGCATTTTCTCCTTTTCCAAAAAAGTTTTCAAAAGGCCTCCTCCGTTGGGTCGTTAAAAGTCGTCATTGTGTGGTAAAGGGTTAAAATGTGACTTTGTTTTTGGAAGCAGCAATGGATGAAAAGAACTTTATTCAATTACTTTCAGTTTTACAGACACATATATCATTGCCAATTAAAAAAAATAAAAAAAAGAAGATTTTACATTATAAGGTTTGTTAACAATGCACAACAGCAAGCTGAAGTGCAACTCAGAAATATTGTGCATAAGAGAGTTCAATTCTATCTGCTCATGTTCAAATGTTTTCAAAAGTCTTCTTAGGTTGCCATGCACTTCAGGTGACTAATTCTATAACATACTTTTATCATACAAAGAAACAGTTAGTAAAACGTTAAAGGGAAGTAATTATAATAACACATCCAAATTATGTACAAGTATATCTGTTTCAAAATGATCATATAAATCTATTGACTGATATTAAAAAAATGATAACAGCCATGTTGGTGATATACGATTATTGTTCTTTTTGACACAAATCTGTGTGTTAAAAATCATTCAATTAAGGTTGTCCAAACTGTTTAAAGGTGGCCCTTCAGAATTTTGGACGAAAGTTTTACAAAATACAGAAATATATCATCCATACACTCCCAAAGCCTTATAATCGTCAATCATAAAAACCCAGTAGTCGAAAACCATCCGACAACACGAGAAATTAGAGATTTACTATGGCCAAGGTTGACATCGACGGGAAACACGTTCTATTTTTACATGAACAACTCGCTCATTTACATACTGGAAATACACAGACGAAGAAGATATTATGAAAAATAATTACATGTTTGTTATGTAATGGAATTTAAGCGTCATTAGTCAAGTACCAGTCACTAAACATTCCCACAATGCATTTTTTTTATTATTGGTGCAAAATCTAAAAATAGCTTAAGAGGCTACGTAGCCTTTTAAGGGAATACCATCAAAAAAATTTTTTTGGTAATTTTATGATTCTTAACGCTTTACCACACTTCAGAATTTTAGATCTATCCAAATTTAAAGCATTTGCAGATGTAATGCCATAGTGGCTCAAATGAAGCATTTATTTTTTGATAGAGTAGAAAACTTTGTAGGAAAAGGAGAAAATGCTGGTTACCAGCATTTTCTCCTTTTCCCACAATGTTTTCAAAAGCCATCTCTTTGAGGGTCGTTAAAAGTCGGGATTGTGTGGTAAAGAGTTAATTATTGATGATTTGTATTGTTTTTTCATATAAATTTCAGTGATATATATATTTTTTGATTTGGTGTGATGTGAAAATTCTAAGTACCCACCTTTAATAGACAAGAAAACTTTGAGGAAAAAGGAGAAAATGCTGGTTACCAGCATTTTCTCCTTTTCCAACAAAGTTTTCAAAAGGCCTCTTCATTTGGGTTGTTAAAAGTTGTCATTGTGTGGTAAAGGGTTAATGATACTTTGTTTTTGGAAGAAACTATTGCTATAGATGAAAAGAACTATATTCAGTTTTACATACACATATGTCATTGCCATTTGGAAAAACAAAAACAAGGCTTCTTATGATACAATTTTGTAACTATTGCACAACAGCAAGCTGAAGTGCAACTCAGAAATATGAGCATAAGAGAGGTCAATTTTTAATGCTCATGTTCAAATGTTTTCAAAAGTCTTCTTTAGTTGTCACATAAATGCGGTGACTAGCTCTATAAAGAACTTTTATCATACAACACAACAGTAAGTAAAACGTTAAAGGGACGTAATTATAATAACACATCCAAATTATATACATGTATATCTCTTTCAAAATGACCATATAGATCTATTGAATGATATCAAAAATTTGATAACGGCCATGTTGATGATGTATGATTATTGTTCTTTTTTACACAGGTCTATGTGTTAAAAATCATTCAATTTAGATTGTTCAGTCTCTTTATATTTTCAAAGATTATAACGTCAATGAGATTGGCACATTATCATCAGTCTGATACAGTTATCTCTCTTTGAGCACTCATATGCATATAGGACAAACTGTTTAATAGATAGAAAACTTTGAGGGAAAAGGAGAAAATGCTGATTATTTGCGTTTTCTCCTTTTCCCAAAAAATTTTCAAAAGGCCTTCTTCTCTGGGTCGTTAAAAGTCGTCATTGTGTGGTAAAGGGTTAAAAAGAATTTGTATTGATGCTTTAGATGAGAAGAATAATATTCAATTACATGCAGTTTTCCACACATACCTTTTTGCCATTTGAAACATAACAAGATAAAATATGACAAGAATTTGTTGGTATTGCCCAACAGCAAGCTGAAGTGCAACTCAGAAATAGGAGCATAAGAGAGTTCAAGTCTATCTGCTCATGTTCAAATGTTTTCAAAAGTCTTTTGGTAACTGTCATACATACCAGGTGACTAACTATATAAAGCACTTTTATCATGCAAAGCATCAGTTAGTGATATGTTAAAGGGAAGTAATTATAATAACACATCCAAATTATATACAAATATATCTCTTTCAAAATGACCATATTGATTTATTGACTGATATTAAAAAAACTGATAACAGACATGTTGATGATTTATGATTATTGTTCTTTTTTACATAGATATGTGGGTTAAAAATCATTCAATTAAGGTTGTTCAAACTGTTTGACCCATTACCGCACAATCCCTACTTTTGATGCCCCTGAAAAAGAAGCCTTTAGAAAACATTGTGGGAAAAGGAGTTAATACTTATAACCAGCATTTTCTCCTTTTCCAACAATGTTTTTGACCCTTCATAAAACAAATTTCAAATTTTCAGTCACTTTTATTTTTTCCCCTGCAAATGCTTTGGATTTGGACAAGCCTAAAATATTGTCGTTTGGTAATGGGTTAATAGACAAAAAAAACTTTGAGGGAAAAGGAGGAAATGCTGGTTACCAGCATTTTCTCCTTTTCCCACAAAGTTTTCAAAAGGCCTCCTCCTTTGGGTCGTTAAAAGTCGTCATTGTGTGGTAAAGGGTTAATGAGAATTTGTTGTTCTGCTTTGGATGAGAAGAACTATATTCAATTACATGCAGTTTTACACACATACGTCATTGCCATTTGAAACAAAACAAGATTTTACATGACAAGAATTTATTGGTATTGCACAACAGCAAGCTGAAGTGGTGATGTGGTGTCCGTGGTCGTGAGGTAGAGCGTCGGCCTCACAACCTAAAGGTCCTGAGTTCGATACCCGGGAGCGGGTGTCAACTTTGGGATTTTTCATTGGCCCACACATTCGGCGCGAGTACTGGTGTAGTTCCCAGGAAGCAGAATCAAGAGAGATTAGCATAAGTTGTAAGAACTTGTTTCTCAATCGATGTAAAATAAATATGTTTAAACTAAACTAAGCTGAAGTGCAACTCAGAAATATGAGCATAAGAGAGTTCAATTCTATCTGCTCATGTTTAACTTTTATCATACAAGGCAACAGTAAGTAAAATGTTAAAGGGATGTAATTATAATAACACATCCAAATTACATGTATATACAAGTATATCTCTTTCAAAATGACCATATAGATCTATTGACTGATATTAAAAAATTGATAACAGCCATGTTGATGATGTATGATTATTGTTCTTTTTGACACAGATCTGTGTGTTTAAAATAATTCAATTAAGGTTGTTCAAATTGTTTAATAGATAGAAAACTTTGAGGGAAAAGGAGAAAATGCTGGTTATCAGCATTTTCTCCTTTTCCCACAAAGTTCTCAAAGGCCTCCTCCTCTGGGTCATTAAAAGTCATCATTGTGTGGTAAAAGGTTAATGAGGATTTGTATTACTCTCAGACGATAGCAGTGTCTTTTTAGGGTCGACTGACTTCATAATTATACGGGAAACAGGTATTTCTCAAAGTTTAACCCTTTACCCCATAGGGCATTTCTATGGTATCTCTAATTGACCCTAAATAACAGCAAGGATGAAGCCATTTCTTATGTGTATATGACACCTGCAATTTCACGAGCAATTTCACCTATTGCCACAATATTTTCCAAAGGCTTCTACAATCAATGCGTAGAAATGAGTATCTATGGGGTAAAGGGTTAAATACCCGCTGTACTGTCTATGTAATGAAGTGATGCATTTTATCTGTCTTACCTTTTATGTGTTTGTTTTGTAACATTGTGTATGTCAACAAAGGCTTAAATTATCATCTGAGAGTAATATTTCTGCTTTAGATGAGAAGAACTATATTCAATTACATTCAGTTTTACACACATACGTCATTGCCATTTGAAACAATACAAGATTTCATATGACAAGAATTTGTTGGTATTGCACAACAGCAAGCTGAAGTGCAACTCAGAAATATGAGCATAAGAGAGTTCAATTCTTTCTGCTCATGTTCAAATGTTTTCAAAAGTCTTCTTAAGTTATCATTTAAATCAGGTGACTAACTTTAGAAAGCATTTTTATCATACAAAGAAACAGTTAGGAAAATGTTAAAGGGACGTAATTATAATAACACATCCAAATTATATACATGTATATCTCTTTCAAAATGACCATATAGATCTTTTGACTGATATTAAAAAATTGATAACAGCCATGTTGATGATGTATGATTATTGTTCTTTCTGACATATATCTGTTTTTACGTGTCTGCAGTACAAGTCTTTTGAAAACATTGTGAGAAAAGGAGAAAATGCTCATAATGAGCAATTTCCCCTTTTCCCACAGTGTTTTCTGCCTGTTCGGATAATTTCCTGCCATTGTTGAGAAAATTTAAAATTGTCGTCTGCAAACTCTTTCAGTTTGGAAGAGTCTAAAATTTGTTGTTTGGGAAAGGGTTAAAAACCATTCAATTTAGCTTGTCCAAACTGTTTAACCCTTTCCCAAACGACAAACCTTTTGACTAGACCAAATTGAAAGCATTTGCAGACAACAATTCAACTCTTGCTGAAAACATGATTTCTGTCCATGATAGGGTCGAAAACATTGTGGGAAAAGGAGAAAATGCTGGTTACCATGTGATGATGGTTTACCAGCATTTTCTCCTTTTCCTACAATGTTTTCAAAAGGCTACTATTCCAAACCCGTTTAAATTTTCAAAGACTATAAAGTCAATGAGGTTGGCCCATTATCAACAGTCTGATAAAGTTATCTCATATGCATATAGGGCAAAAAAATGAACTTATTTCATGTAAATAAGTGCAATATCATTGGTCCATACTCAGTGCCTGTAAGGTAGCTATATAGTTGAATTATCCACAATGGGTGAATAAAATGAGAGATTAACCAATTACCACACAATCCCTACTTTTGACGACCCTGAGAAATTAACCCATTACCACACAATCCCTACTTTTGATGACGTTTAGTAACCAGCATTTTCTCCTTTTCCCACAATGTTTTTGACCCTTCACAAAACAAATTTAAAAATTTCAGTCACTTTTTATTTTTTCCCTTGCAAATGCTTTGGATTTGGACAAGCCTAAAATATTGTCATTTGAGGGAAAAGGAGGAAATGCTGGTTACCAGCATTTTTCAAAAGGCCTCCTCCTCTGGGTCGTGAAAAGTCGTCATTGTGTGGTAAAGGGTTAATGAGAATTTCATTTTCTGCTTTAAATGAGAAGAACTTTATTAAATTACATTCAGTTTTACACATATATGTCATTGCCTTTTGAAATAAAACTGAATTTAACATGACAAGAATTTGTTGGTATTGCACAACAGCAAGCTGAAGTGCAACTCAGAAATATGAGCATTAGAGAGTTCAATTCTATCTGCTCATGTTCAAATGTTTTCAAAAGTCTTCTTAGGTAATCATACATTATAGATGACTAACTCTATAAAGCACTTTTATCATACAAAGAAACAGTAAAATGTTAAAGGGAAGTAAATATAATAACACATCCAAATTATATACAAGTATATCTGTTTCAAAATGACCATATAGATCTATTGATTGATATTAAAAAAATGATAACAGCCATGTTGATGATGTATGATTATTGTTCTTTCTGACCTATATCTGTTTTAACGTATCTGCAGTACAAGTCTTTTGAAAACACTGTGAGAAAAGGAGAAATTGCTTGCAAAGAGCAATTTCTCCTTTTCCCACAGTGTTTTCTGCCCGTTCGGATAATTTTCTGCCATTGTTGTGAAAGTTAAAATTGTCATCTGCAAACTCTTTCAGTTTGGAAGAGTCTAAAATTTGTTGTTTGGGAAAGGGTTAAAAACCATTCAATTTAGCTTGTTCAAACTGTTTAAATTTTCAAAGATTATAAAGTCGATGAGGTTGGCCCATTATCATCGGTCTAATAAAGTTATCTCTCTTTGAGCACTCATATGCATATAGGGCAAACTGTTTAATAGATAGAAAACTTTGAGGGAAAAGGAGAAAATGCTGGTTACCAGCATTTTCTCTTTTTCCCACAAAGTTTTCAAAAGGCCTCCTCCTCTGGGTCGTTAAAAGTCGTCATTGTGTAGTAAAGGGTTAATATGAATTTCTTTTTCTGCTTTAGATGAGAAGAATTATATTCTATTACATTCAGTTTTACACATATATGTCATTGCCATTTGAAACAAAACAAGGTTTAAAGTAACAAGAATTTATTGGTATTGCACAACAGCAAGCTGAAGTGCAACTCACAAATATGAGCAAATGAGAGGTCAATTCTATCTGCTCATGTTCAAATGTTTTCAAAAGTCTTCTTAGGTTGTCATACTCTGCAGGTGACTAACTATATAAAGCATTTTATCATACAAAGCTACAGTTAGTAAAACATTAAAGGGAAGTAAATATAATGACACATCCAAATTATATACAAGTATATCTGTTTCAAAATGACCATATAGATCTATTGACTGATATTGAAAAATTGATAACAGCCATGTTGATGATGTGTGATTATTGTTCTTTCTGACCTATATCTGTTTTTACGTGTCTGCAGTACAAGTCTTTTGAAAACACTGTGAGAAAAGGAGAAATTGCTCATAATAAGCAAATTTCTCCTTTTCCCACAGTGTTTTCTGCCTGTTCGGATAATTTTCTACCATTGTTGTGTAAGTTAAAATTGTCGTCTGCAAACTCTTTCAGTTTGGAAGAGTCTAAAATTTGTCGTTTGGGAAAGGGTTAAAAATCATTCAATTTAGCTTGTTCAAACTGTTTAAATTTTCAAAGATTGTAAAGTCAAGAGGTTAGCCCATTATCATCAGTCTGATAAAGTTATCTCTCTTTGAGCAATCATATGTATATAGAGCAAACTAGTTAATAGATAAAAAACTTTGTGGGAAAAGGAGAAAAAGCTGGTTACCTGCATTTTCTCCTTTTCCCACAAAGTTTTCAAAAGGCCTCCTCCTCTGGGTCGTTAAAAGTCGTCATTGTGTCGTAAAGGGTTAATGACATATTGTATTTCTGCTTTAGACGGGAAGAATTATATTCTATTACATTCAGTTTTACACACATACGTCATTGCCATTTGAAACAATATAAGATTTCATATGACAAGAATTTGTTGGTATTGCACAACAGCAAGCTGAAGTGTAACTCAGAAATATGAGCATAAGAGAGTTCAATTCTTTCTGCTCATGTTCAAATGTTTTCAAAAGTCTTCTAAGGTTGTCATACACTGCAGGTGACTAACTATATAAAGCATTTTATCATACAAAGCTGCAGTTAGTAATACATTAAAGGGAAGTAAATATAATAACACATCAAAATTATATACATGTGTATATCTCTTTCAAAATGACCATATAGATCTATTGACTGATATTACAAAATTGATACCACCCATGTTGATGATGTATGATTATTGTTTTTTCTGACGTATATCTGTGGGTTAACCCTTTCCCAAACAAGCCCTTGCTTTTAAGTGTCTGCAGTACAAGTCTTTTGAAAACACTGTGAGAAAAGGAGAAATTGCTGGTAACCAGCATTTTCTCCTTTTCCCTCAAAGTTTTCTATCTATTAAACAGTTTGAACAACCTTAATTGAATGATTTTTAACACACAGATCTGTGTAAAAAAGAACAATAATCATACATCATCAACATGGCTGTTATCAATTCTTTAATATCAGTCGTTAGATTTCTCCTTTTCCCACAAAGTTTTCAAAAGGCCTCCTCCTCTGGGTCGTTAAAAGTCGTCATTGTGTGGTAAAGGGTTAATAAGAATTTGTATTTCTGCTTTAGATGGGAAGAACTATATTCTATTACATTCAGTTTTACACACATACGTCATCGCCATTTGCAACTTAATAAGATTTTATATAAGAAATATTTATTGGTATTACACAATAGCAAGCTGAAGTGCAACTCAGAAATATGAGCAAAAGAGAGTTCAATTCTATCTGCTCATATTCAAATGTTTTCAAAAGTCTTCTTCGGTTGTCATACACTGCAGGTGACTAACAATATAAAGCATTTTATCATACAAAGCTACAGTTAGTAAAACATTAAAGGGAAGTAAATATAACAACACATCCAAATTATATATATATATGTCTTAGTCCAAACTGGAATCCAGGCAGATCCGGAATCTGCCTAGACCAAACTGGAATTTGTCTGTAACAAATCAGGATTCCAGTTTAGCTTTGCAGCTCTACAATCTGCCTAAACTAAATTTTAATAATTTCTCGTTGAATATAGGGCGTCTACATATGAATCATCTTACTTTTAAACGTAAACTCCAAAATAAAAGCAGTTTTAGTCAGAAATTCAGAGTAAATATAAATTTTGAATGTTTTGTACTAATAAAAAAGGTGGAAAAAATCATATAAAATGCTTTAAATGAAAATACTTCTCAATTGTAAACATAATTACATCAATATATTTAAAAAAAATATTAGAAAACGATGCATTTTGGCCTACACAAAATTTGAATTCTAATTTGGACTAGGCAGATTCCGGATCTGCCTAGATTCCAATCTGGCCTACGACATATACATGTATATCTCTTTCAAAATGACCATATAGAGCTAATGACTGATATTAAAAATTGATAACAGCCATGTTGATGATGTATGATTATTTTTCTTTTTTACACAGATCTGTGTGTTAAAAATAATTCAATTTAGCTTGTTCAAACCTGTTAATAGATAGAAAACTTTGAGGGAAAAGGAGAAAATGCTGGTTACCAGCATTTTCTCCTTTTACCACAAAGTTTTCAAAAGGCCTCCTCCTCTGGGTCATTAAAGGTTGTCTTTGTGTGGTAAAAGGTTAATGAGACATTGTTTTTGGAAGAAACTATTGCTATAGCTGAAAAGAACTGTATTCATTTACATTCAGTTTCATACACATATATGTCATTGCCATTTGAATAAAATAAAAACAAGATTTTTCATGTTAAGGTTTTGATAGTATTGAAGTGCAACTCAGAAATATGAGCATAAGAGAGTTCAAATCTATCTGCTCATGTTCAAATGTTTTCAAAAGTCTTCTTAAATTGACATGCATTTTGATTGATTATTTTCGTTTATTTATCGTCGCTACCGGTTGCCCATCTGAGCGACGCCCCTAGAAGACGGTTAGTTGTTACGGGGGATAGTGCAAGGATACAGGACAAAACTACTGAGAATTCCGCCTGGTTCTTTAACGTGCTTGGTGTGTAGCACCGTCACACGGGACCTCGGTTTAACGTCTCATCCGAAAAACTATTAGTAATTTTTAATTGGCCAGCCGGGGATTCGAACCCATAACCTGTAGGACATTGAATATAATAACACATCCAAATTATATACTTGTATATCTCTTTCAAGATGACCATATAGAGCTACTGACTGATATTAAAAATTGATAACAGCTATGTTGATGATGTATGATTAGTTTTCTTTTTTACACAGAAAAATCTCATAATTTTAGTCATATTTGTCATATGCATTCAAATCATTATTAAGGAAGACAAATCTAGAATTTCTAAGTTTGGTATAGGGTTAACAAACTGGCCAGGGGATAGAAGTCATCCTTCGGGAATTACTTACCAATACAGTACTTTTTGAAGTCATCATTCTTAATTGTCTCCAGGACACTCTGACCTTTCACATTCTTGCTGGTTACATCACATCCCCACTCAATCAAAAACTGAAAGTAATTCAATACAATATAATTTGTGTGGTGTCCGTGGTCGTGAGGTAGAGCGTCGGCCTCGTATACAGAAGGTCCTGAGTTCAATTCCCGGGAGTGGGGGTCAACTTTGGGATTTTTCATTGGCCCACACATTGGGCATGAGTACTGGTGTAGTTCTCAGGAAGCAGAATCAAAAGAGATTAGTATAAGTTGTCAGAACTTGTTTCTCAATCGATGTAAAATAAATATGTTTAAACTAAACTAATATTATTTGAACTGTCCAAAACAGAAGAATAGCCTTTCCCAATTGCCTTACCTAAAAAAACTAGACCCGTCACTGAATGTGACTTAATACCCCTGCCAGCACTTTGACAGAAACAGGCAATTATTTGTAGGCAGACACATTGATGGACACAGGGATGGACAAATGGACAGATACACCAACAGACAGGCTGATTCCAGTATACCTTCGAAAACATTCGTTTTGCGAAGGTATAAAAAATGTGCACCTCATGTGACTGCAAATAACTGGCTACAGATGCTTCATGTTCAGTGCAATGGCAAAAAAAGGGCTTTCAATGTGTCAAAGTACTTTGATGATTACCTGCCCTTATTGCATAGGTTCCCCATTTGATAGTGAACACCATGTCTTAAGAATCTTAAGAAATAATTGAGATATAATAAAATGTCAAAGTTTTTGAACATGTCAAAATGTTTTGGATGAAAACAACGACCCAGACAATGACAGTGCTATAAAAATAGAACATTTTCTTCCAAAAAGCTGAGCTTAAAAGAATGCAAACAGACATTACTGTTCTAAAAGCGAACCATTCATTATGAAAATTGCAGCTGCATTAGTTGCCACAACAGGAATGATTCCATTACAATTTCAGTAAAATTAGTTGAAAGCAGCAGAATTTGTTGTTTGGTTAAAAGTTAACGAACACTCTTCATACTATCAACCTGACAGCCTGTAGCCTCACAGGTATCAGCCCACTAAAGGGACAGGTAAAAGAACCAAGGGTATCTATTTGGTGGAGAGTTATGCTTATATAACTGGGCTTCCATGTATACAGTTATTTCTCCACAGATTATATCTCTTATACAAAGAGTCTATACCAAATATGCCTAGAGCACAGAGGAACCTAAATCCTACAAACTCATCATCTTCATCATCATACTTACATGACAAATCCGTCTCTGTAAAGCCTCAGCGGCCAGATTTATAGGCGTACACTTGAACAGGTTTTTGATATCAATACTGGCATTGTTTTCAAGGAGGAGGCGAACTACATCCTGCAAAAAAAATTTGTATTTTAACTCTTTACCCAAATATCTGATGTTTTAATTTCTGTGGGAAATGCCTTGTGAACACATTTTGGGAAAAGGAGAAAAGTCTGGTAACCAGGATTTTCTTCTTTACTAACAGTGTTTTCTGTTGTGCTGCACACAAATTTAGAGGTTTGATTGGTATTCTTTTCTTGCTGTATTATACTAAATCTGTGTCTTCTGCCATTTCAGTTGTCAACAATGTTGGCCATATTTATCAAAAACTGTAAGTCTTCTTCTAAATTCTGTTTTGTGAAAATCATTATCTGACTGGTTGCAACAGACATCTGAATTTGTTATGCAGCAGAAAAGTTAGAAAGCAGATCATGAAGATGAAATCAAAGAAACAGGAATAAAATACTCTGCTTTCTGTGACAAAATAAACTTTCCTTGAATAAAGTTTGACACAGGTTTCAAAATATTTTAGCAAAAGTATGGCAACAGTTCCCTTATCCATGGAAGTGTACTTCACATGTTTAAGGCAGGCTAAGCATCGTCTGCCTGCAAATACTTGGCTAAAGATGTTTCATGCCAAAGGACACTCTGACCACCTAAACCCATTAACAGACAACAAAACTTTAGACATGGTCAAATTCAAAGCATTGTAGTCAACAAATTTGATCTGGCTCTACTACTAGAATTTTCTTTGATCTGGTGAAAAACAATTTAAGAAGGAGAAAATGCTGATAGCCAGCATTTTCTCCTTTTCCAATAACATTTTCAAAAGACTTTTTCCTTGGGGGTGCTTTTCCAATAACATTTTCAAAAGACTTTTTCCTCAGGGGTGTTAAAAATTGGGACTGTTTGGTAAAGAATTAACTCATTACCAAAAAACGAAAGTTTTAACCAGTCCAAATTGAAAGCATTTGCATATGACAAAATGAATGTGAATCAAAAATTGAAATTTGTTTAGGAAAGGGTAGAAAACATTATGGGAAAAGGAGAAAATGCTGGTTACCTCTCCTTTTCCCACGATGTTTTCAAAAGGCCCCTTTCTCAGGGTCGTTTAAAGTCGAGATTGTGTGGTAAAGAGTTAAGCCCTAAGCCAGATACTGACAAAAGTGATAAGTTTTAACTTACAAAATGGCCCAACTTGCATGCAAAATGCAGTGCGGTGTTGCCTGATTTTGGTTCTTTACAGTTAATGAAAGATCTGTCCTCACGGAAAAACATGATCATTTTTTCCACCGTTTCATATTCAGCCTCCTTTGCACTTTTAATGAACAGCCGTTGCCAGGTAACAGTGTTGCCAGGAAACACTTGATAAAGGAAGTAACTACCAGTTCTCAACTGCTTGTTCCTGCTTTGAGCTTCAAAGTAGAACTGAAAATATACATAGTTAACCCTTTACCACACAGTGACGACTTTTAACACCCTTGAAAGAAAAGGAGGAAACGCTGGTTACCAGCATTTTCTCCTTTTCCCACAATGTTTTCTACCCGATCAAAGAAAACTTATTTCATATTAGCCATATTGAAACTGTAATCAGTAAATGCTTTCAATTCCGACAGGTCTAAAATCTAGTCGTGTGGTAAAGGGATAACTCTTTACCAAACAGCAGAATTTTAGATTTGTCCAAGTTGACAGCATTTGCAATGAAATATCAAATATGGTTCAAAGGATGGAATTTGTCTTTCCAAGGGAAATAAATATTGTGGGAGGAGAAAATGCAGTTTACCTGGATTTTCTCCTTTTCCCACTTTTTTTTTTAAACCATTACCATACAATCCCTACTTTTGACAACCCAGAAAAAGGAGACTTCAGAAAACATTGCAAGAAAAGGAGAAAATGCTGGTAACCAGCATTTTCTTCTTTTCCCACAATGTATTCTACCCTTCACAAAACCAATTTCAAATTTTCAATCACTTTTGTCATCTGCAAATGCTTTCAATTTGGGCCAGTCTAAAATTCTGCCATTTGGTAAAGAGTTAAAGGCTTATAGTAAGGGTTAAAAGTAGGAATTTTGTGGTAATGGGTTAAAACTTCTCTGACTTGGTATGATTATGATCTGTATTTACAGGCTGACTTTTGACCAGTTTCATTTCATATAATTTGGCCCAAATGCACACTGACCCTTTTTAACGGCTGATAATCAGCCCAAATAGCCATCAATTTAGGATTCTGATTTAACCTTTTACCACATAACAAAATTTCAGCCTTGTCCAAATTGAAACCATTTGCAGATGGCAATTTTCATGTGGCTCAAATGGTGCAATCTTTTTTGGATAGGGAAGAAAACATTGTGGGGAAAAGGAGAAAATACTAGTAACCAGCATTTCCTCCTTTTCCAATAATGTTTTCTACCCTTTCAAAAACAAATTTCAATTTTTGATTTACATTTATTTTGTTGTTTGCTAATGCTTTCAATTTGGAGTTGTCCAAAACTTTGTCATTTGGTAAAGAGTTAGATGATAAAACTAGTCTTTGAAAGGGTTGAAAATATTGTTGGAAGAGGAGAAAATGCTGACTGCCAGTATTTTCTCCTTATCCTGTATGATTTTCAAATTCTTTCTTCACAAGCATTGTTACAATTTGGGTAAAGCCTAAATATTGAATATTCCTACTCCATTGATCAATAATGAATGCAAAGTATGAGCACAACTAAATGAAAAAAATAAAGTCAAGTTTTGTATGCAGGAATGCAGGATAGAGCAGACAAGATTGTACCTCATATTGTGGATAGTCTGGTGGATTTATTTCAATCACTTGTCCTGGCATGTCTGACACACCCAGTGCATCCTTGATTGACACTGTAAGGAGAAAGAATCACTGAAATCAGTGTTCAACCCTTTACCACACAATCCGACTATTAAAGACCCTATGCAAGATGCCTTTTGAAAACATTGTAGGAAAAGGAGAAAATGCTGGTTACCAGCATTTTCTCCTTCTCCCACAAAGTTTTCTACCCTTCCATCAACAAATTTCAATTTTTCCACCACATTTATTTTGTCATTTGCAAATGATTTCAATTTGGACTGGTCCAAAATTTAATCGTTTGGTGAGGAGTTAATAATTGGATAAATCCTGAGGTAGAATAGTCTTTAGACATGCAGAAAATTTAGCAGATGCATTCAGGTCCCTATTCACTGGGCATGGCTCACCTTTTTTTTGCAGTATCTAGACAATCATCTTTTTTTATCATTTACAGGATAAACATTGTTTTATATAAGTGGTCATCATTGCAACTGTTTTAAAACAGAAGAGAAAGTCAAAAATGTGTAACAGCGTTACACATTTTTGACTTTCTATTCTGCTTTTGCTTTTATTACATTAGACATAATTATGGACTATTCTAACTTTAAATCTAATACTAAAATTTCAAACCTAACCATCCCATTGACCAAGACCCTCTGTCTCCGCCAATCAGCTGGCTGGCATTGGAATTTAGACTTAGAACAGCAATCAGACCTGAAGGTGAATACATCCCTAACTGACACACATTCAATTAAAAAAAATATCAGCCTGTTCTGGATTTTACAGGAATGTACGATTAAAAATGAATGGAGGATATTTTTTTAGGGTGAAAGATTGAAAATGATTTCATCAAGTTAACATCATGAAAATACTAACAATATTATTATACTGCACTGCAATTTCTTGTGATCTGATTGGTTAACATGCCGGGAACATATATATCATGTTCCCTGGCAAAAACCACATCTTTCTACAGGTTGTCAAATCGTTATTGTGTGGTAGAGGGTCAATCAATAATTTTTCCTCGATATATTACAGAAAAGCATGTCACAAAGCAAGAGTACTGCATGGAGGTGCCAAATCTCTGCAGCAGCTGCTTTTTCTAATAATCTACACATGGGCATAAATATACAAAGAAATATTTGCAGATTACCTGCTCCTTTGGTATTGGTTCCCTATTTGAATGTATACAATTACCTAGAGTTTGAAATACCGTAAATATCTACCAAAATGACAGAGGTATCATAAAATGTCAAGGATTTTGCTCATCAATGGTCATAGTTCAAACAACAACATAGCAATTACTAGACAATTACATGTTCCTGAAATACAAGCAAAAATAAAAATAAGATTCAAGACAAACATCGGGATCTGTTGGTGAAGTCTTCGATGTATTCTCCCGTTTCAACGTTTCTCAGAACCAGTTTTCTGCCGTCACTAATTGTCTCCTTGTTGGTGCTAAGGTAAAATCCACTCCCATTGGTCAAACTCTAATTGAAAAAAAAAAAAAAACCCAGAGACATAAAAGAATGTAGAGCAAACTGAATTTAAAACACTGTCATAGACTGTAACTCTTGTTCACCTATATATAGTTTTTTTTTTAATCTTCCAAACAAATCCAATTAACACAACACATCTAAGGGTTGGTAAAAATTAGTCTAAGAGCTCTGATAGTGCAGAAAACATTGTTGGAAAAGAAGAAAATGCTCCATATCAGCATTTTCTTCCTTTCCAATGATGTTTTCAAAAGCCTTCTCCCTTATGGTTGTTAAAACACAGGGTAGCTTGGGGAAGTTGGCTTTGAAACAAAGACTTTTCATTTAAACCTTTACTGTACTACCACATTCTAGAGCTATCCATTCTAGAGCTATCCGTAAATGTTTAAAGGCAATGAAATTGTGTGTGCATATTATTTTGTGTATTCATGGATTTTGAAAGGGAACCACAAATAAAAGTGTGCAAGAATACAAAGTTTATGTATGTTTAAAAAAAAGTGCATGGGAAAACATTGTCACAAGAGGCAAAATTGTTCATGATAAGCAATATTTCAAATTGTGCCCTAGTCTCTCAATATAGCCTGCTAGCAATGGTTACAGTTTTACAGAAACTTTACAAAATTTGCAGAATTTTGTGCTCATGAACAACATGAAGAACAAAGATGGCCCGAGATAATTATTGATACATGATGTAGATTTGTCTTTAGAAAGAGATGCAAAGAACTGTACCTACCAAGTTGATAACAGCAGCTAAACAGAAATCATTAATTGTGATATTTCTTGGCACTTCCACTACATCAAATCTCTGACGCATCTTTTCTCGTATTTCTCTTCTCAACTGAAAGTAAAAATATTAAGACTGATTTCAACTAATGCCTGGAAATCCATTCATAGGTTTTAAATAATTTGCAACAATGTATCTAAAAATTCAAATTAACGGTATACTGTTGATAGATGGTAATCTTCTGTCATTCCATCCTTTCTCCAGACTTAGAATGACAAAAACTTTAATTAACCCTACAACACACAATCCTGACTTTTAACCCTTTACCCAATAAGGCATTTCTGTGGTATCTCTAATTGACCATAAATAACGGCAAGGATGAAGCTGTTTCTTACGTGTATATGACAACTATTGATAGCATAGAAAACATAGTAGCAAAAGGTGAAATTGCTCGTCACGAGCAATTTCACCTTTTGCCACAATGTTTTCCAAAGGCTCTCACAAGCAATGCATAGAAATGAGTATCTATGGAGTAAAGGTTAATGCCCCTGAGAGAGAAGGCCTTTAAATACATTGTCAGAAAAGGAGAAAATGCTGGTTACCAGCATTTTCTCCATTTCCCACAATGTTTTCTACCCTTCTCAAAACAAATATTGATTTTTCAGTCACCATAATTTTTTTGTGCACAAATGCTTTCAATTTGGAGGGGCCTAAAGTTTTGTTGTGTGGTACAGAGTTAAGACCAATATTGCTGTCTTGTGATACACTGACAGCCACTTAACCCATTACCACACAATCTCTACTTTTGACGCCCCTGAGAAAGAAGCCTTTAGAAAACATTGTGGGAAAAGGAGAAAATGCTGGTAACCAGCATTTTCTCCTTTTCCCACAATGTTTTCTACCCTTCACAAAACAAATTTCAAATTTTCAGTCACTTATATTTTGACGACTTCAAATGCTTTTGGTTTGGACAAATCTAAAATTTTGTTGTTTGGTAATGAGTTAAAACTTGTTTGAATTTGCACTTTAAAGCATATGTCTTGTATAAATGGAAATAGTAAATTTAGTAAATATCTACACAGAAAATATAAATGACAAGAAATGACAATTGTACCTCATTTTGCACATGTTCAACATGCTGAACCCACTTTCTGGAAAAATCCACATCAAATTTCTTCTGTAGATTTTCAAGAGCTTGAAGACAAATAGAAATGAAAAAATATGAGGACAATGTTTTTTACAGACAAAACTACAGAACTGAAAAGCAGAAGACTTCTTTCTCAGAGTCATCAAAAGTAGGGATTATGTGGTAATGATGTGAAAAAAACAGCAGTGAAGCTCAAATGGTGTTGTATTAATGGCATTTGTCCACCAACTTTTGGCTATACTCTCATAGCTCTTCCTAGACTTTTGTCTAGATGAGCTAAAATTCTTTCTACAATCATAGCTCAGAAGTAAGCATATGAAATAAGATTTCATGGGCTACAGTTATTTTTTACCATTAATACGAAACAAATGTCCAATTCTGGCAAAAAGTAATGAAAAGAGATGACTGACAATATTACTTCCTGAGCCCTTTCCCAAATGACAAATTTTTGGACTGTCTCAAACTCAAAGTATTTGCAGATGACAATTTTGAATTTGATGAGAATGGCAGAAAGTTTTCCGATAGACAAAAAAACACTGTGGGAAAAGAAGAAATTGATCATTACGATCAATTTCTCCTTTTCCCACAGTATTTTCTAAAGACTTGTACTGCAGACACGTAAAAACCAGGGCTTGTTTGGGAAAGAGTTAAGTATTATGAGCTAAAGACAGTTGAATAATCCAGTGTTTTTTTCTATACCTTGTCTGTGCTGATCTAGCTGATGTTTGATGTCTTTTCTCCTCTGTAGTTCAGCCATATTGGATATAATTGGCGGGAATTTTTCAAGGTCATGGTTACACTCTCTGATGAGCATGTTTATAAAGTCCTATTAAAATAGATCAGAAAGTTTATAGTCAAATCCTTAACTCTTTACCAGACGACAAAATTGCAGACCAGTCCAAATTCAAGGCATTTGCAGACAAACACCTAAGTATAGCTCAAAAATTGAAATCCGTCTTGGGAAGGGTAGAAAACATTGTGGGAAATGGAGAAAATGCTGTTTACTAGCATTTTCTCCTTTTTGCTACAATGTTTTCAAAAGGCTTCTTTCTCAGAGTTGTTAAAAGTTGGGATTCTGTGATAAAGAGTTAACTCTTTCCCAAGGCAACCAATTTTAGACTCGTCCACACTACAAGTTTTTGAAGAGGACAAGTTAAATTTGAACAAATGATATAAATTAAATAAGAAATAGATGAAAACAGGGAAAGAAACAGGAGAAATGGCTGGTAATCTGCCATTTCTCCTTGTTCTATGGTGTTTTTAAAGGCTTTCTTTCTAAGGGTCATTCACTCTTTACCAAACAACAAAATCATAGACCTACCCAAATTAAAGACACTGTACATGACAAAATTCGTAAGGTACAAATGATAGGATTCATAATTATGAGATGGGATAGAAAACATTGTGGGAAAAGGAGAAAATGCTGGTTACCAGCATTTTCTTCTTTTCCTACAATGTTTTCAAAAGGCCTGCTTCAGAAGGTCATTAAAACTCAGGATTTTGTTATAAAGTATTCAGGGTTTGTTTAGTAAAGGGTTAACCTATACATTGCCAAGCACAAACATAGTTGCTTTTGCCGATGATATAGATTACGGTCAGACTATACACAACATGCAGACTGATCTTGGATCTACATAGTCCAAAAAAGCAAGTGAGTTATAATTCATGTTTTAATGGCCAACACATACCGTCATATTATCTATAGAGGTAACTTTTAAGTTATAATATTGTTCCTGTTATGCAAACAACATTTCAATGAAAATTGTGATAAAACAAGAACATTTTCTCCTTTTTTTTAAAAATGTTTTCAGATGCCTTTTTAGATGGATCTGTCATTGCGATTTATAACTTACCACTCTGTTCACCACAGCTGTAGTTTGTCTGTATCTATAGGCTACCATTAAGAAAAATGCAAAGTATGCACATACGGCCATTGGGTCTGCCTACAAATACAGAAGTGATTACAAAATTACAATGTCATGTCTTCACCCTTTCCCAAACAATCCCTGGTGTTTACGACCCTGAAATAGAAGCCTTTTGAAAACATTGTGGGAAAAGGACAAAATGCTGGTAAGCAGCATTTTCTCCTTTTCCCACAATTGTTTTCTACCCTGATGGAAACAAATTTCGATTTTTCATTCATGTTTAATTTGTTGTCTGCAAGAGCTTTCAATTTGGACCAGTCTAAAACTTTGTTGTTTTGTAAAGGGTTAATATGGGTTGATTTTTTGAGGCAAATATCTGTTCGAGATAGTATAACACCTCTATATGGTTGAAATACAGTAATGGGATTTATATTCTGGAAAAGGATAAAATAGGGTCAACTGCTTTTGGTGATGTACAGTAGTTTTTGACATTTACAAAAAAAACAAAGAAACTTTAACAGTAACATGGATGACTAAATCTATGCTAAAATGTGAAAATAAATCAGAGAAATTGTGTCGAAAACAGAAACATGTGTGATGATTGAAGAAACTAGAGCTGTCCTGAGAAAGGAGCCTTTTGAAAACACTGTGAGAAAAGGAGAAAATGCTGGTAACCAGCATTGTCTCCTTTTCCCACGTTGTTTTCTACTCTTCCCAAAACAAAATTCAATTTTCAAGTCACATTTATTTTGTCGTCTGCCAATGCTTTTACTGGTAATCTGGACAAGTCTAAAATTTTGTTGTTTGGTAATACCCGCACCAGCACTTTGACAGAAACAGGCAATCAGTAGTATTTTGTACACAGACAGACACATGTACAGACAGGCGGATTTCAGTATACCCCTGAAAACATTCGTTCGCGGATGTACATAAATATAAATAGCATAAGATACTTACTTCAACTAAATCCTCTGCATCAAACGGTGTCTCAGCATAAAACATTTTCTCTGCTGTCTTGAGGGCTAGATTGATGGTCCATCTACAACATAAGCCGCAGTCTGTATTTGTACTTATATATGAGCAATGCTCTGGCAAAAGGGGGCTTAACTCATTACCAAATGACAAAATTTTAGGTTTGTCCAAATTGAAAGCATTTGCAGACGACAAAATAAAAGTGACTGGAAATTTGAAATATGTTTTGTGAAGGGTAAAAATCATTGTGGGAAAAGGAGAAAATGCTGGTGACCAGCATTTTCTTCTTTTCCCACAATGTTTTCTACAAGCTTCTTTCTCAGGGGTGTCAAAAGTAGGGACTGCATGGTAGTGGGTTAATGCATCTATGTGGGTTAATGCACCATATCACATACTTAAAGATGCAAAATAGCCACCTTTTTTTAATCCTTTACCTCACAATGCCGCCTTTTGACGCCCCTGGGAAGGAACCCTTTTGAAAACATTGTGGGAAAAGGAGAAAATGCTGGTAACCAGCATTTTCTTCTTTTCCCACGATGTTTTCTACCCTATCAAAGAAAAGTTGCACCATTTGAGCCACATTGAAATATACGTCTGCAAGTGCTTTCAATCTGGACAAGGTTAGAATTCTGTCGTCTGGTAAAATGTTAAGAACAACTTAATCATGAGGTAGACTGGTCCACGGACATACTGACCAATAGCACAAAGTTTCGGCCCAGGTCACCCTGCGCAAATTGCGCACGCTTACCTTGGTCAATCTTTTTCGCAGATGCATTAAGCCCCCCTTTTCACAGAGCATAACTCAAATGTGTAGAGCATGTGGAGTTTCTTAACATTTTGCATAATGACAAAATTTAGACCTGTCTAAGCTGGAAGTATTTGCAAACAAAAACATGAAAGTTACTCTTATTGTTTTGGACGAGTAAAAAACATTGCATGGAGGGGTTGTGTACTGCAAGTAAGAGACAATTATGTTGTCTTAACCCTTTACTCCATAGATACTCATTTCTATGCATTGTTTGTAGGAGCCTTTGGAAAACATTGTGACAAAAGGTGAAATTGCTCGTTATGAGCAATTTCACCTTTTGCCACAATGTTTTCTATGCTATCAAAATATGTCATATACAAATAAGAAACAGCTTTATCCCTGCTTTTATCTAGGGTCAATTAGAGATACCATAGAAATTTTCCTTATGAGGTAAGGGGTTGTTTAACAAACAACAAGACTTTGGAACAGCCAAAATCCAAGGCATTTGCATGTGACAAATCAAATAAGGTTCAAATGAAGGAAATTGTGTTAGAAAGTGTAGAAAACATTTTTGGAAAAGTAGAAAATACCGTGCACCAGCATTTTCTCCTTTTTCCACAATGATTTCACAGATCTACTTTCTCAAGGTCATTACAACTCACAATCATCTGGTTAATAGATAGTTAATTACATGTGTTAGGTCATTTAGCATATCAAAAAAGGTGCCTATAGCATTTATGTATAAAACCTGACTTTATGTTGCTAATTCAGTTTTATTACATAACCTCCCTTGTTTTCGCTGTGATATACCCATTGCGAATTTCCTTATCTCATACATTTTTGATACCACATTTGTGTGACGTCATTTTTGACGTCATTTTGTACGTACCGGTATTTCATACTAGTGAATGGGTCTTGTGGAAATTTCCGCGGGTGCATTTATGAATGTTTTTGCATCATGTAATCTGTACTTTGTGAAATATCGTTATGTGATAAAAAGAATCTGACATTTGTAGGCATTTGAGATAAGATTTTATTAACCCATTACCACACAATCCCTACTTTTGACGCCCCTGAGAAAGAAGCCTTTAGAAAACATTGTGGGAAAAGGAGAAAATGCTGGTAACCAGCATTTTCTCCTTATTCCACAATGTTTCCTACCCTTCCCAAAATAAATTTCAAATTTTCAGTCACTTTTCTTTTGTCGTCTACAAATACTTTTGATTTGGACGAGCCAAAAATTTTGTTGTTTGGTAATGAGTTAAACTCGTTAAGGAAAATGTTATTAAGCTTGCCATAGGTTCCCTTACTAACATTTCCCTAGACTTGTTTAATAAAATCTTATCTCAAAAGCCAACTCATGTCAGATCCTATATATACTGGGTGGGCCATGTATAGATCCTCTGCTGTATATTCAATGGAGGTAACGAGTAAAAGAAACCTAAAGCTCACATCAAAGATAAACTGTTAACGGGGAAAAAACTCATGCTACACATTTTAATATGAGCCATGCAGTGACGAAAAGGGCTTTTAATCCATTACAATACATTCCCGACTTTTAACAATCCTGAGAAAAAAAGCCTTTGAAAACATTGTGAGAAAAGGAGAAAATGCTGTTAACCAGCATTTTCTCCTTTTCCCACAATGTTTTCTACCCTTTCCAAATCAAATTTTAGTTTCTGATTCACATTTATTTTGTCGTCTGCAAGTGCTTTCAATTTGGACTGGTCCAAAATTTGGCATTTGGTAAAGTTAAAAAGCTGGCTGATCATATAATTATGGACCTGTGAACTTCATGTTGTTAAACAACCTACAAAATCATGGTGTAGACTGGTTTTCTATATGGCTTCCAACACACTAAAAGGGCCATTCGGACATTTGAGGAAAGTGTCGTTTCGGATTAGCCTGCAGTCCATTTAGGCTAATCCAAAACGACACTTTCCGTTTTTTTGTAATTTTCCATTTTGCCAAGTCTACTGTAGCACAAAATCTAATGTAGTCGTAAAGTGCCGTCTCAGATCAGCCTGCACGACCTGCGCTGATCTGAGACGACACTTTACGCAAATGTCCAAAGGCCCCTTTCCCAGTATTACTAGCAATATGGCTTCCAACACATGAAAAAGGGCATTTGGATATTTGTCTAAAGTGTTGTCTCGAATAAGCCTGCATAGAATGCGCAGGTTAATCTGAGACGGCACTTTACAACAACACTAGATTTTGCGATAAAGTAGACTAGCAGGAAATAGAAAATTATGTAAATATGGAAAGTGTTGTTTCGATTCCGCTCCGCAGTCTACGCACGCTGATCTGAGACGGCATATTACACGAATGTCTGAATGCCCCTTTTCCCATGTTGCAGGCGATAGGAAGAAAACTGACCAATAGCAAAAGGTTTTAACTCTTAAAGTGCTGAATTAATACAAGAGACTTTTTCAAATAGGAAAAATATCTGAAATATTGCTGTACCAAGGTTCTTTTGGCCAGAATATGTAACAGAATAGTGGATAGTGTAGATCCAAGATCAGACTGCACATTCTGTGCAGTCTGATCTTGATCTACACTGTCCACAAAAACAAGTTAAGTTGGTTCCAGCTCTTTAACCCATTACCAAATGACAATATTTTAGACTGGTCCAAATTGAAAGCATTTGCAGACGACAAAATAAAAGTGACTGAAAATTTAAAATTTGTTCTGTGAAGGGTAGAAAACATTGTGGGAAAAGGAGAGAATGCTGGTTACCAGCATTTTCTCCTTTTCCCACAATGTTTTCTAAAGGCTTCTTTCACAGGGTCGTTAAAAATTGGGATTGTGTGGTAAACGGTTAAGGGTTAACTATGGTCAGGCTGGACTGACTGTGTAAGCTGATCTTGGTTTACAGTACAATTTCAAATGCATTTAGCTTCTTTTTCACAGCGCATGACTCACACACACATATATATCAGAGTTCCATTACCTGTCATTCAGAAGCAGGTCCGCAGTAAAGGTGTTTGGCACAAAGGAGTTGACTAGAGCACACAAAACTCGACTGTCTACAAAATCGTCTATACTCTATAGAAATACAATCACACAAGTCAAGAACTACTACTTATCTATTATCTAAATCCTAACTTGTTACCAAACAGCTAAATCGAACACTGAAATGCTTCTGTGCTTGAAGTAGGCATCACTCTTTAACTCTTTACCAAACGACAAATCTTAAACTGGTCCAAATTGAAAGCACTTGCAGACAACAAACTAAACATGACTCAAAAAATGAAATTTGTGTTGGGAAGAGTAGAAAACATTGTGGGAAACGAAGAAAATGATGGTTACTAGCATTTTCTCCTTTTCCATCAATGTTTTCTAAAGGCTTCTTTCTCAAGGTCGTTAAAAGTCGGGATTGTGTGGTAAAGGGTTAAAGCAGTTTTCCCAAAGTGTTTCACTATATCTCAAAATTTGCATTTTCCTTTCATTCTAATGTTTTCCTGTGTGTCATTTGTATCGGTTTCTGGTTGTTCTCAGTGTGTACAGTAATAGGCTGATTCTTCACCATATGACAATATTTCCAACTGGTCCAAGTTCAAAGCTTTTGCAAACAATCAAGTAAATGTGTATTAAATTATCAGATTTGTTTCTGAGAGATTAGAAAATTCAAAGGATCACTTAAACTGGCTCAAAAAATCATTGTTGTCTTTGATTATGGTAAAAAACATTGTTACCAGCATTTTCTCTTTTTCCCACAATGTTTTCAAAAGGCTTCTTTCTCAGGGTTGTTAAAACTCGGGATTGTGTGGTAAAGGGTTAAGGGGTCAACTCTTTACCAAACAAACAAGGCTTGGACTTGTTCAAACTGATACAAACTGAACTTGGCTAAAATAATGAAAATTTTTCTTTTAAAGGCTCGAGAACACTGTAGGAAAAGGAGAAAATGCTTGATCACCAGCATTTTCTCATTTTCCTATTACATTTCTGAAAACCTCCTTTCTCAGGTTCTTCAGAAGATCAAATTATGAAGGTTTAACTCTTTTCCAAACAAGCCCTGGTTTTTATGTGTCTGCAGTACAAGTCTTTAGAAAACACTGGGGAAAAGTGTTTTTTCCCCACAGTGTTTTCTAGGCTATCAGAAAACTTTCTGCCATTCTCATCAAATTCAAAATTGTCATCTGCAAACACTTTGAATTTGGGAAAGTCTAAAATTTGTCATTTGGGAGAGGGTTAAAACAAGACCCACTCTCACTGCAAACACATTTGGGCTTGTCAAAATTGTTAAAATTACCTGAGAACATTTCAGAGCACAGTGCTATCTTACATTCCCAACATAACTTGTAGGGTATCTCCTTTTTTGTGGTATTTGTCAAAGACAATACCAGTATGAGTTCAATATTGAATTTTGAAGACCATGTATAGTATTTTGTGCAAAGCCGAAGGAAATAGACCCAATTATACTCAATTTTTCTCAGGCAAATTAGTTTTTCGGTAGTACTCAGATAAGTAATAGGAAATGACATGTTCATTACACTGGATGAGGCCATCAACCATGAAAATACTAATTTTTGATTGAATCTATTGGCGCAATGACACAAATTTGTCTAGTGATTGCTTGGTCCTGGGCTTTTTTGTTCCAAAACCAGTTCATCCCATGGCTTATTAATCCCATGATTGTCGGCCACTCTATTTGATTGGATACGAATATTAATAGATTGAAATAATTAATAGTAATGTAAGGAATTAAATGTTAACAGCAAAAGATATTAATTTCAAAATCATAGTTTTCAGGTACAAACTTAATTCTATTTGATATATTCACATGGTTTCTCTCTCTATTTACCATGCATCCTACTGTCAAGGGACTTTATTCCTGGCTTCTCCTAATGATCAAAAGGAGACCACCAATACACAAATAACCTTAACTTTGTCATGAGTACTCTCCCTTCAACCAAAAAGGCAGTCATTTACTTTCAATCCAATATTTGAATAATATTTCTCTTTTTCTTTCAAATTATTAATTTCACAAATGGTTACTTTGACAAATACCACTTCAGCATTCTCAATGCTTTGATTTTTGAAAGCTTTAATTGCCCTGCTAGTTAGTGGTTGAAAAAAACTTTGAGTTAACTTCAGAGAAATGAGGAGGCATTATTGTCAACCTCATAAATATTAGCTTGCTTTTGTCATTTGCTTTCAAGCGTCGGTAAGCTGATTTCACTCAATACAATGGCAAGTTGTAAGTAAGAACATTAATAACTACTCGTAAACTTATACCTTTATGAGTTTATTAGTCTATAGTCTACTTTATTCTAAAATTTAATACAGAGATACAAGTTAATCCATTACCTTTAACCTGACAATCCTGAATTATAACAAACAACTTGTTATTTAACCGCCAAATTCCCTTCTTTTATGTTCATTTAGCAGTCAAGTTTCTTTACCTTTGCACAGAAAAAGAATGTTATGGAGTACTTACCAGTGTTCAACAAAAAACTGTAGCTAGCAAAAATGCAGACAATCAAGTTTTACTCTCCAAAATTGAAAACATTTGCAGGTTGCAAAATAAGTTCAGCTCAAATGATGGGTTTGTCTTCTTAAAATTGGAAAAAAAGATGGGATAAGGGGAAAAATACTGGTAAGTAGCAATTTTTCCTTTACCTAAAATGGTTTCTTGAGCTTTTTTCTCCAGATTGAATGGTAAGCAGTTACAGAGCTATATACCTAATAGCTAGATGAGGGGAATCTTTTGCCTATGCTTATGATTTGGTAAACTGCTGAGTACAAAGCTTCTCAGCAAGTCAGAAAAGTGCTTTTTCAAATCTAGAATTAGAGCAAATGGTTCATGTCAACAACATCTCTGGTTTGCAGGGCAAGTCATTGAAAGGTAAATCACTGCAGGCTAAATGAATGCAGGGTATCATTGCAAGGTATGTCATTGTTAGGGGAAAAGAGCTTTTCTGGGAGGCTAGAGGAGAACTCTTCATACAGTGTTCTGCCAAGGGTTTTTGAAAGAGAGGAAAATTATTGCATGACCTTACAGAAATATGGAATTCTGTAGTTTCTAAATGATTCTCCATAAAACTAATAGAAAAAGACTTGTCCAAACTTAGAGTAGAAAATTTGTGGGAAAAGTAGAAAATGATGGTTACCAGCATTTTTTACTATTCACATAATGTTTTTAAAAGCCTTCCACCCCATTGTCAAAGGTTTGGGGCTGTGCGGTAAAAGGTTGATTGAGACAAATGCACTCAAGGACACCCACTGAATAAGGACACTTGACGATACAATTGGACCATGTCCCAGAATCCTTTGCCTTGGCTGAACACTGATGTAGAAGACAAAAACAGTGGCTACTTACATAACAATACAGTCCTTTACCATCTCTTGTTTGCTGGAATTAAAGAAATAGAAAAATGCAGCATTTATCAATTTAACTCTTTACCACACAGTGCCAATGTTTAACGACCCTGAGAAAGAAAGCCTTTGAAAACATTGTGGGAAAACGAGAAAATGCTGGTAACCAGCATTTTCTCATTTTCTCAAAATGTTTACTACCCTGCTGGAAACAAATTTTGATTTTGAGTTGCATTTATTTTGTCGTCTGCAACTGCTTTCAATTTGGACCTGTCTAAAATTTTATCGTTTGGTAAAGGATTAAAGAAAATGGACATGATGAACTGTCAAACTTGCGGGGAAAAAAGTTCCCTACACCCCCTTTAATATTATGGTGTAACCAATAGAAAAACTAAAGCAGTTTGATCAATAATTATTTTTCATAAACAAGGTTTGCAAAGATGTAAGATAGCATCTTAACAACGTGAAAATTTTTTTGACTTGTCAGATTTAGAAACATTTGCAAAAAAAACAAATATATTATGTCTCAAATGATAGGACTTGAAAGGGTAAAAAACATTGTGAGAGAGGAAGAAAATGCTGGTTACAAGAATTCCAAATGCTTTTAACTCTTTACCTAACGACAAAAATTTTGGCTTACCCAAATGGAAAGCATTTGCAGACAACAAAATAAAAGTGACTGAAAATTTGAAATTAGTTTTGTGAAGGTAGAAAATATTGTGGGAAAAGGAGAAAATGCTGGTTACCAGCATTTTCTCCTTTTCCAACAATGAAGGCTTCTTTCTCAGGTCGTCAAAAGTAGGGATTGTGTGATAATGGGTTAAAAGCTATAATCCACAAGGCCATTAAAACTTGGAGTTGATTCGGAAAGGGTTAGCCTTAAAAGCATCTTTGACAACTTTTGTTGTCTCTCCAGCCAGTGTAGATTAAGATCAGACTGTGCAAAATGTGTAGTCTGATCTTTGATCTACACTGTCTGCATTGATGAAGCATGGCACAAAACGTGCAACAGTTCAATCATTTGGTCTTTTTTCTAGCTTGAAAATGTCTATAAGGTTTTATTTGGTGCTGTAAGGGTTAGAATAGTGTTTGATGATACTTCAATGGTACTTGACTCTTGTTCCAGCAAGTGTGTCCTTTCCCTTTTTCTTGATGTTTCTTTACTAACAGAAAAAAATTGTTGTTAGAGGTACAGAATATAATAGCTGCAGTTAGAGTGAAACATCAGTTGTAAAGAAGCTTTCAAGATTTTTATCAGTCTACCAAAACTTCGACAAACAATTTTCCATATAGAGTAACTCAATCCCAAGTAAATAATCAATAGGCAAAAAGAATATATATTTAAGTGCACTTCCCATTTCCATGTGGCCAAAACTTACCTATGTGTGACTTCTCAATTCCATGTGGCAAAAACTTAACAATGAGTGACTCCTTATTTAAAAACTTACCAATGCCACCCCATGTGGCCACAACATAAAAATGTGTGACTCATCATTTCCATTAGCCTAAAACTTACCAATGTTTGACTCCTCAATTCGATTTGGTCAAAACTTGACAATGTTTGACTCATCAATTCCATTTGGCCAAAACTTAACAGTAACAATGTGTGACTCCTCAATTCCATTTGGCAAAAACTTACCAATGTGTGACTCCTCATTTCCTTGTGGCCAAAACTTAACAATGTGTGACTCCTCATTTCCGTTTGGCCAAAACTTACCAATGTGTGACACCTCATTTCCGTTTGGCCAAAACCTACCTTTGTGCGACTCCTCATTTCCATTTGGCCAAAACTTAACAATGTGAAATATGTGACTCCTCATTTCCATTTGGCCAAAACTTAACAATGTGTGACTCCTCATTTCCATTTGGCCAAAACTTAATGTGTGACTCCTCAATTTCATGTGGCCAAAACTTAACAATGTGTGTCTCCTCATTTTCCATGTGGCCAAAACTTACCATATATGTGACTCCTCATTTCCAAATGGCCAAAACTTACAAATATGCTATTTATTTTTATGTGGCAAAAACTTGCAAATATGCGACTCTTCATTTTCATGTGGCCAAAGCTTACAAATGTGTGACACCTCATTTCCATGCGGCAAAAATTTGCAAATTTGTGGCTGCTCATTTCAATGAAGCCAAACATACCAATGTGTGTGACTTCCCCTTTCAATGGTGCCTAAATTATGCGTGTGATTCCTAATTTCAATGCGTCCAAAAGTTACCAATTTTTGACTCCTCGTGTCCAGGGATATAAAACTTGCCAATATGTATTTACAAGAAAATTGTTCCCAAAAATGAACTCCTCTCTACTCATTACCTCATGAAGGCAACTTTTTTCTCCTCAAGTAAACAACTTTTGATACTTTGGTAAAAAGTAGAATTGCTCAATATAAGTAAATTCTTTACTTTATCAACATTCTTTACTGCTATTGCCTAATTTGTTTGCTGCAGTGGGCTGCAAATCACTTTAAATCAGGAGGTAACAACTTCCTGAGAAATTATTGCAATAAAAATCAAACACATCTAATCACAAACAAACCATATTCCAAGGTGCCAAAGACTTACCGCAGGATATTTACTTGAAAAATGGGCCTAAAAATGAATCACTTACAAGTTTTCCATTTTTTTCAACTCTATGCATATTTTTCCTTTACTGCGTTTGCTTTTTGTTTATTGATAGAGGTGAACATGGCACAAGAAATGACTTAAAATGAGGGATTTTCTCCAAAATTGGGGCTGAACATTGGCCTTTAACTCTTTACCAAACGACAAAATTTTAGACTGATCTGAATTAGAAGCATTTGCAGACAACAAAATAAAAGTGACTGAAAATATTAAATTTGTATTGAGGAGGATAGAAAACATTTTGGGAAGAGGAGAAAATGCTGGTTACCAGCATTTTCTCCTTTTCCAACAATGTTTTCAAAAAGCTTCTTTCTCAGGGTCGTCAAAAGTTGAGGTTGTGTGGTAAAGGGTTAAAATGCCCAAAAACAGGTCATGTTTTCAATTTTTATACATTGAAGATTGCTAAATGTTAATAGATCATAGTTAATCAATAAGGCATGTAAAAGTAATAGTTTTGATGTGGGCCTTAACATTATGCTGGATCTTGTCTTTTGTAGTTAGCTGTAATCAATAAGCCTTCCGCATTATACAAAGATTTCTGCATATTTTAAAAATGTCACTTTACAACATTTGGATTTCTTTGAATACCGGTATTTTAAAAATGTTGGAATATGGCACTGTTTGCCAAGACGATTTTGAGTTATTCATGAACTTTAATCTTGGTTAACTCTTTACCATACAATCCTAAGTTTAACCCTTTACCCCATAAGACGTTTCTATGGTATCTCTAATGGATCCTAAATAACAGCAAGGATGAAGCCGTTTTTTATGTGTATAGGACACCTTTTGATAGCATAGAAAACATTGTGACAAAAGGTGAAATTGCTCGTCATGAGCAATTTCACCTTTTGCCACAATGTTTTTCAAAGGCTCCTACAAGCAATGCATAGAAACAAGTATCTATGGAGTAAAGGGTTAATGACACTGAGGAGGATAGCTTTTGACAAATTAAGATTCACTAAAAACCTGTAATTTCTATTTCAAAGGGTAGAAAACATTGTGGAAAAATGAGAAAATGCTGGTTACCAGCATTTATTCCTTTTCCAACAATGTTTCCAAAGCCATCTTTGTCACCACTCTCAAAATTCATGGCCAAAATTTTCTCTTTTCCAAAAATACATTTCATTTTTTGACTCTCACTTTGTTGTCTGCAAATGGTTTCAATATTGTCAAGTCAAAATCTTAGTTGTCTGGTAAAGAATTAACTGCTGCAGAATTGTTACAGGAGTTAAGGATACAGCACGCGAATGGGATGCATGTAACATTACCTTTCATCGCAGAAAAAATATACAGATTTGGCTAAGACTTCCGTTATCTGTAATCGAAAGGTCAGTAGGACGCTGGTTCGCCACATAGATTAGTATGGATTACCTGAATCTCAGCTTAACCCTTTACCACACAATGAAGACTTCTAACTCCCCTGAGGAAGAAGCATTTTGAAAACATTGTGGGAAAAGGAGAAAATGCTGGTAACCAGCATTTTCTCCCTTTCCCACAAAGTTTTCTACCCTATCAAAGCAAAATTGCATTATTTGAGCCACTCTGAAATTGTCATCAGCAAATGCTTTAAATTTGGATAGATCTAAGATTTTGCTGTGTGGTAATGGGTTAATCAATACGACTTTGGCAATGAAATGTGATGTTACATGAATCCCATTACAGGGCTCTTTCCGTAAGAGGGTAAAGAAGTGTCAAATGCTGACTACAGCTATGGGGTACCTTTCTCTAAACTGCATATACGCACAAACTTTGGGTACGAAATTTTGGTATAGAAGCATTAAGTCTGAAAACAAATTTCACTGATTTGCATAATTTTACCATTTGAGTCAGTATTTGCAAAACTTGAGGCCAGCTTATACCATTGGGTAAAGCAGGAATCAAAAGTGTATATATGCAATCCTGAAAAATTTGCAGAAATCTATGCGGCAAAGTGAAAAGTACCCCTGTTCTCCTCTGTACATGAAATACAGTGGCACACTATTTTCTATTCCTTCTTAACTCTGTACCTAACAACCCTGACTTAGAAAGACACCTATAGAAAACATTGTGGGAAAAGAAGAAAATGCTTGTAACCAACATTTTCTCCTTTTCCCCACAATATTTTCTACCCTATCAAAGTCAGAAATCATCATAGTACCAAGTTTTAACTCTTTACCAGACAACAAAATTTTAGACTGGTCCAAACTGAAAGCACTTGCAGACAACAAAATAAAGGTAACTTAATAATTGAAATGAGTTTCCAGCAGGGTAGAAAACATTGTGGCAAGAGGAGAAAATGCTGTTTACCAGCATTTTCTCCTTGTCCCACCATGTTTTCAAAAGGCTTCTATCTCAGGGTCATAAAAACCAGAGATTGTTTGGGACAGGGTTAAATTGTTGTCTGCAGATGTTCTGAATTTGGTCCAGTCCAAAAATTTGTTATACCTACCTTCAACTGGTAATTAACAAGTTCAAGGACACATTCGTCTGGGCTTGGGTAATCATCCTTATCCCTTTTTTTCTTTTTGAAGCCTTTCACGTACTCTGCATTCGGAAACTTTATCCACTTCTCATCATCGTCCTAAAAGTAACCACAAAATAAAACATGTGCTTATTTCTTGCAAAAGAGTGTCTAATCCCATGATGCATTATTTCAAGCAAGTAATCATGCACGCATAAAAATCCATTTTGTCTTTCATCATGCATCCATAAAATTCAATTTTGTATAATTCATTAACAAACGACAATATTTTACACTGGTCCAAATTGAAAGCACTTGCAGACAACAAAATAAAAGTGACTGAAAAATTTGAAATTTGTTTTGTGAAGGGTAGAAAACTTTGTATGAAAAGGAGAAAATGCTGGTTACCAGCATTTTCTCCTTTTCCCACAAAGTTTTCTAAAGGCTTCTTTCTCAGGGATGTCAAAGGTAGGGATTGTGTGGTAATGGGATAACAACCTACTAAATCATGAGGTAGACTGGTCCATTTGACATGTAGAAAAAAGACTAGACCAAAAAGTTTCAGCCCTGGTCAGCTTGTGTGAACTGCACAGGTTGAGCCTTCTTGCAAATACATTAACCCTTTACCGAACAATCCCTACTTTTGACGACTCTGAGAAAGAAGCGTTTTGAAAACACTGTGGGAAAAGGAGAAAATGCTGGTAACCATCATTTTCTCCTTTTCCCACAATGTTTTCTACCCTTCACAAAACAAATTTCAAATTTTCAGTCACTTTTATTTTGTTGTCTGCAAATGCTTTCGATTTGGACAAGTCTAAAATACATGTATTGTTGTTTGATAATGAGTTAAACCCCATTTCCACTTGGCATGGATCATATGCTTAACCCTTTCCCAAACAAGCCCTGGTTTTTACGTGTCTGCAATAAAAGTCTTTTGAAAACACTGTGGGAAAAGGAGAAATTGCTCGTAACGAGCAATTTCTCCTTTTCCCACTGTGTTTTCTATCCTTTTTGAGAACTTTCTGCCATTTTCTCAAAATCTAAAATTGCAGTGTGTAAACTCTTTTAATTTGGAAGAGTCCAAAATTTGTCGTTTGGGAAAGGGTTAACCTTTTAATGGTACTCTTGCCAGACGATCCCCTATCCATGCATTCTTCGAGTTTTATTTCCAATCACTGTATATACCAGTAATAGTTTTTCACAAACCACTGGCTGCATTTCCAACATAAATATCGTCAAATTAAGTCAAGCCATGAGAGAAGCTCAAATAGTGAATCTTGTCACAATGACTTTCATCAATTCTCTAAAAGAATTCTTGTAAATCTCACATTCAAACTCCTGATCTCTGGATGGGAAGTTCTGTGTGTCAGCTCTTGGATACGCTGACTACAGTAATATGGTGGTAATATTTCCGTATTTGGTTTTGTTTTAAGAAAAAAGAAATTAACTGAACTGTAAAACTGAATAAGAACTCAGGGGCCAGTATTTCCTGAATTTTCTGAATTTGAAAGTAACACAACTTCTGATTGGCTAAACCAAATGGTTTAACCAATCAGAAGTTGTGCTACATTCAAATTTGGAGAACCTTTGAGAATAAAACTAAGAATGTCCTAAAAAACAGTTGCTGTATACAGATCCAGTGTTTTAACCCATTACCACACAATCCCTACTTTTGACGACCCTGAGAAGGAAAGCCTTTGAAAACATTGTGGGAAAAGAAGAAAATGCTGGTAACCAGCATTTTCTCCTTTTCCCACAATATTTTCTTCCCTTTCCAAATCAAATTTCAATTTTTGATTTAAATTTATTTTGTCGTCTGCAAGTGCTTTCAATTTGGACCAGTCTAAAAATCTGTCGTTTGGTAAAGAGTTAACCACTTAGCTGTGTATCCATGGTATCACAATATCCTGGATCAAATTCCATTATTTTTCCATTTGACATTTCTAAAACATGCCTATCAAAAAACAGTTATGATTAATAACATTTCCATTATCTGCTACACATACCAATAAATGTTAGTAAATCCATCACCAAAAATTATCAAGTTTCCCACAAAAACATCTTTCTAACACAATCAACGTTCAAGTCAAACAAAGAACCCACTTATCAAATTCTAACAAAAATGTGAGTATTTACATCAAAGTTTGGCTCATCCTATTACAAACCTTAATAACCACCCATTTTCAAAAAAAAAAAATCTTCACCGAATGACAAAATGTTGGAATCATCAAAATTCAAGACATTTGCAGATGAAAATTTTAATGTCCCTGGAATTGTGAGATTTGCTGTAAAAGAGTAGAAAAAATTGTGGGAAAAGAAGAAATTGTTGGTCAAGAGCATTTTCTCCTTTCCCACATTGTTCCTACAGCTTTCTTTCTCATTATTTTTAAAACTAAGGATTGTTCGGAAAACGGTAAAATTGCTAATTCCGTACACAGATATTTAGTTTCAGTCAATCAGACTGATAGTTTTGTTCTGACTAATTCGATTTTCTTCACAGGGTGAGCCCCTATGTGTCAAAACATGCAATGTGTTAAACATACACAAACCCCAAATACAATCGCCATGTTTATGGATAGCTATAAAAATTTCAGCAAACAACACTAGACAGTAGTTTTAGTAACATTCATGTTAAAATACAATACCCTTCATGCTACAATACAGTAATCATAATGGCTCACATCATAAGGTTTTAGTTAACTTGTTTGATAAAAATGATAATACATAAAAACTCATGTAAGATCCTCTATTGAAAATATTGTAGGAAATGGCAAAAAGGCCGGTAACTAGCTTTTTTCTTTCTTCTTTTAGCTGGTAACTAGCTTTTTTCTTTTTTTCCCCCTTTTCTTTTGTTTATGCTCTTCCGAAAATAAATCTAATCTTTGTAGCTACTTCAACTGTACTGATTTTAAATTCATTAAATTTCAGCAAGTCTGAAAAAAAAAATTGTTGTTTGGTAAAGACTTAATTAATACAGTTTTCTAATTTGTCCTGTTCTGTATGGATGCATTTAATTCTTTACCACATGACAAAATGTTAGACTAATCCAAATTCAAAGCATTTGCAGACGCCAATTTCCATCTGGCTTGAATGATGAAACTTTCCATTGACTCTGTGGAAAACATTGCGGGAAAAGGAGAAAATGCTGGTTACCAGCATTTTCTCCTTTTCCCACAATGTTTCCAAAGGACTTCTCCCTAAGGGTCATTAAAAGTCGGCATTGTGTGGTAAAGAATTAAAGGAATAAACTGAATATATTTCAAATTTCCATTTACTGCACAACAATTATCTATGAATATAAAAAGAAAACCCACAAAAAGCAATTCTAAACAGTTCCATGTCACATCTTATCAAAATTTCTCCACCTGTATAGAAGTAAAAAAGAATTAAAAAAAAAGTGTCATGGAAAAAGAAGAAAAAAAACCCACTTCTGTAAAAAAGTGTAAGATAAAAACAGAGTTACATTTTTCCCATGTTCCATATGGAAACATTCAGTCTGGGTCAAAAATTCCCTACTTCCTGTGTCAGTCAGGTTCTCTGTTCCAACATATGGTGTAGACTGTCTTCTTTTAGATACAGATCTATTCCAGGCTGTTTCTGAAGGTAACTGTAGATATCCTGGACTGGTAGACCACCTTTTATGGGAAAAATCGGATGAATCCTTCAAATTAAATGGCTGCAGTGAATCTTGAATGGAAATGTCTTCTTCATTCAAAGGGTTTCTTTTCTCTGATGTTAAACGAGATCTGGATCTTGCAGAGGTACTGCATTTGCAAGATGATGTTTTGTTTGACAATGTGGAACCTGTGCTCTGGGGTCTAGATCCTAGCAGCTGGTCTGCCGTACCAAGAGATGCTCCAGAGTATTGTGTATCCACTGACCATTGGGAACAGGATCTTACTATGCTTGTAAAAGATGTATAATCAAGAGTTTCATCATAAGTGCTCCTCAGTCTCCAATCAAAGTCTAAAGAATCAATGGACTGGGTCGGTCTTGCCTCCAGCTCTCTGTGATAAGGACTTGGGCTTCTAGATTCGTCACTGTCATCTTTCAAAGGTTCTATGTAAACATGAACACGACTCAGATCTTTTTCTTCATCTGAATCATGTTTTGTATCTTCTAAACTAAGCTCTTCATTTTTCCATGATGGAGGTAGATTTGGATGGTTCAACTGAGAATAATTGGTATCATAATCTTCTGCAAAACTGTTGACATTATCATTAAGTTTAATGATAGTGTCTGGGTTAACCTTTTCAGTGTCTACTGGGTCACTTTCAGGAGTTATAGATGTCTCTAACTCCTCTGGAGTTATTCCAAAGGTCAGTTCTAAAAAGTGGCCCTGTTTCCACTGATGGTGTTTGGTCTTTTTAGCTTTTGGTTTCCTTCTCTCTTGTGGCAGTTGATCAAAAACATCACCTAAAACCTGTATTTATTTCAACATGGAAAACTAAAGTTTACTTCACATTTGTAACATGTACGTTTCATCCTATATCATAGGCCTACAGTCCCTAGTTTTAACCACTATGGAGATAGAAGTCTTTTTGAAAACATTGTTGACAAAGGAGAAAATGCTGGTAGCCAGCACTTCATCCATATTTTTCAAGGATGTTTCCAAGCTTGTCCACTAAAAGTTTGTTAATTAATCCGTATTTGAGTTTATGTCCATACTGACGTATGTAATTTATTATGTATGTATGTCTACTATGAACCTGATGTGTTCAAGTCATTTTTTATGATTACAAATCTGTTTCTGTTCTGTTAATCACTTTACCAAACAATAATATTTTAGGCTGGTCCATATTTGAAAGCATGCGCAAGTGACACAATAAATGTAACTCAAATTATGGTGTTTGTCTTTCATACGATAGAGAACATTATGGGAAAAGGAGAAAATGCTGGTCACCAGCATTTTCTCCTTTCCCTACAATGTTTTCAAAAAGCCTTCTTTCAGGGTTGATAAAACATGCGATTGTGTGGTAAAGGCTTAACTCTTTACCACACCAGAAAATTTTAGACTGGTCCAAATTGAAAGCATTTGCAGACGACAAAATAAAGGTGACTAAAGAATAGAAATTTATTCTTGGAAGGGTAGAAAACACTGTGGGAAAAGGAGAAAATGCTGGTTACCAGCATTTTCTCCTTTTCCCATAGTGTTTTCAAAAGGCTTCCTTCTCAGGGGCGTCAAAAGTAGGGATAGTGTGGTAATGGGTTAAAGAAGACATAATGATTAGATCATTATGTTAACTTATACAAAATTCCATGCAAAATCTTTTAACATTGCATTAGGACAACTTTCAACAACACGAAATGAAGTATAACATCACATTGTGTGCATTTGTGAACACTAATCTGTTTACCTCTTAACACCAAGGTACTACGGTGCAACCTGGTCCTGCAAAGTTAACATTTAAATCTTTACCACACAATAAAATTTTAAACTGGTTCAATTTAAAAGCTGTTGAAGAAGACAAAATCAAAAGCGGCTTAAATAACAAACTTTTTCCTGATAGATTAGAACTACAAAACATTGTGACAAAAGGAGAAAATGACGGTTACCAGCATTTTCTCCTTTTTCCACAATGTTTTCAAAAGCCGTCTATGTCAGGTCGTTAAAACTCAGGATTGTGTGGTAAAGAGTTAAAGCTTCAACAAATGACGTTTCAGACTTATCCAAATTAACAGCGTTTGCAGACAACATTAGTGGTTTAACCGCTTGAATTTATCCTAGAAAGGGGAGAAAACATTGATGATAAAGAAGAAAATACAAACACCAAAGGAACTATGGTGCAACCTAGTCCTGCAAAGTTAACACTAAGGGCTTTTCCAAATGATATCTTTATAGATTTGTCCAAATTGACGGCATTTGCAGACAACAATTCTAATGCGATTCAAACATTGGAGTTCGTCAATGAAAGGGAAGAAAACATTATGGGAAAGGAAAAAAGAGTTAGTTACTAGCATATTCTCCTTTTCTCAAAATGTTTGAACCCTTTACCCCATAGGGCATTTCTATGGTATCTCTAATTGACCCTAAATTAGAGAAAGGATGAAGCCCTTTTTATGGGTATATGACACCTTTTGATAGCATACAAAACATTTTGACAAAAGGTGAAATTGCTCATCACGAGCAATTTCACCTTTTGCCACAATGTTTTCCAAAGGCTCCTACAAGCAATGCGCAGAAATGAGTATCTATGGAGTAAAGGGTTAAAAAAGTCTATTTCCATCAGGCTTTTTGACTGGTAAAAGCTATGTTGCCCCCCCAAAAAAGTCAAACAATTATCTTCTTAGTTTGTGGTGCAAAAAATGGGGGTCCATTTCCATTCCTTTATGTGGACATGTGTATCTGTCTTACCCAGTCTTCCCAAATGTCAAAACTGTTTGAGCTTCTAGTCTAGAAAATAGATTTTTTTTGTCAGTACTTGCAGCCAAATTTTATTGTGTTGCAGCAGATCAGTGTTGAAAACATTGTGAAAAAAAGAGGAAAAACTGTTTGTTACAGGCAATTTCTTCTTTCATAATAATTTTTTTCGCATGTAGTCATGTTTTTGCTTAACTCTTTACCACACAATCCCTCCTGTTAACGACCCTTAGAAAGAAGAGTTTTGAAAACAAAGTGGGAAAAGGAGAAAATACTGGTAACCAGCATTTTCTCCTTTCCCCACAATGTTTTCTACCCTTCCATGAGCAAATTTCCTTTTTTCAGTCACTTCTCTTTTGTCGTCTGCAAGTGGTTTCAATTTAGACAGGTCTAAAAATTTTGTCGTTTGGTAAAGAGTTAATATAAGATGACAAATATTAAGATTTGTTCTCATAATTAGGACATCACATATGATGTCACGTAATGCTTGTATCAAATATGTGTAAGATAATAACACCCTTAATCTCTATTCAGCTATACAAGTGAAAATACTTTCAAGCCAATAGTAAATACCCAAATTTTGCGATTTCAAAGATAATTTGGGAGTGAAAAAACTTCCTTATTGGTCAGCGTATATCCAAGATCAGACTGCAAGTTCCATGAAGTCCTATCTTGATCTACACTGTCTTCAAAAGGTCTGTGAGTAGGACTAAGCGGCATAAGGGTTAAAAGCTGTATGATGCTGAAAACAAAATAGGCTATGTGATCAACAGAATCTCACATGGTTTGCTATTCATTAGTCAGGCACAAACCAAAATGAACATACTAGGACATATATTTTCTGATATTCACAGTGTTATAACACTATCAGACATGCAAAATGTGTTACAGTATATACCTTATATATATAGTATATCCTAAAATTCTTAACCTGCTACCTTTTACTCCCTTGCAGTATATATCCTTTATAAAAGATTTAAAAAGCATGGGTTCATTTTGTAAAAAGAGCATACAGTACAAAGTATAGAGAGTAAAAAGGAATGTCTCTTACTGGGCTAGAATCTAGAAATCTATATTTTTTCAGCCATTACAAAAGTTCCAAGCTGATTTTCATTGAATATCTTCCAAACTTTATATCAGATGTGAACTACGTCAAAGATCAAATTTCAGATTCCCTGCAGTCTGATCTTGATTTACCCTGTCTGCCAAAGTGAAGAAAGTTGTGATAGAGGTCCTATGGGATATACTTACACATATGAGGTAATTAGATGAGTTAAATAAGCATTTTTTATCTTTTCTGCACAGATTTACCTTACTTCTGTAAAACTGAGATCAGAGTCTGTGTCTGATAAAAGACTGGATTTGGATGAGCACTCAGACAAACTATCTGATCTGTCTATACCATCAGTTGTTTGACAAGCTGCATCACACTCCTTTCATAAATAAAACTTACAGTACTAACCAACACATTTAGCTCTTTACCAAACAATCCCTGGTTTAAACAACCGTGGGAAAGAAACCTTTTGAAAACATCGTGGGAAAAGGAGAAAATGCTGGTAACCAGCATTTTCTCCTTTTCCCACAATGTTATCTACCCCATTAGAAACAAATTCATACTTTGAGCTACATTTGTATTGTCATCTGCAAATGCTTCAAATTAGGACCGATCCAAAATTTTGTTGTTTGGTAAAGTCTGACCTCTTTCACTGTTAGAAATAAATTTTATTTTCTCAGAGGCTACAAATACAAGTTTGCTGCAAGATCAAGTGACAGTTTGGTCATAATCTTGAATACAGCTGTGGACAGTGTAGATCAGAGATCAGACAGCATGTTATGTACAGTCAGATCTTGATCTACACTTTCCACGAGAGCCCCTGGTGTCACCCTTGGTTACCAGTGTTTTCTTCTTTTCCAACACAGTTTTCTATCCTATTTGATAACTACAGCTCTGTTGTACCAATGAAGAATTTGTCATCTGTAGTTACTTTAACCCATTACCACACAATCCCTACTTTTGAGACCCTTGAGAAAGAAGCCTTTTGAAAACACTGTGGGAAAAGGAGAAAATGCTGGTAACCAGCATTTTCTCCTTTTCCCACAGTGTTTTCTACCCTTCCCAGAACAAATTTCTATTTTTAAGTCATCTTTATTTTGTCGTCTGCAAATGCTTTCAATTTGGACCAGTCTAAAATTTTCTCGTGTGGTAGAGTTAAATTTTTCTGTTTGCCAAATTCAAAACACCTGCAGACTGCTCAAATAATATTATTTGAACCATGCTCCGGAAAAAGGGAGCTTAATGCATCTTCGCTATTTGTGACACCAGCATAAGTCATCACGTAGTTATGATCCGTTAGAGCCACTTTTTCTTCTTTTCATAATCATGAGATAGAGTAGTCCTTTGACAAACACAAAATCGACTGATAGCAAAAAGTTTGGGCCAAGGTCAGCTTGCGCGGACTGTGAAGCCACACCTGGGTCAATACTTTTCCCAGATGCATTAACCCTTTACCCCATAAGGCATTTCTATGGCATCTCTAACTGACCCTAGATAACAGCAAGGATGAAGCGGTTTCTTATGTGCATATGACACCTTTTGATAGCATAGAAAACATTGTGGCAAAAGGTGAAATTGCTTGTCACAAGCAATTTCACCTTTTGCCACAATGTTTTCCAAAAGCACCTACAAGCAATGCGTAGAAATGAGTATCTATGGAGTAAAGGGTTAAGCCTACTTTTCACAGAGCACAGCTTCTTTATTTTTGAAAGGTCCGAAAAAAATTGTGGGAACTGAGAAAATTCTGGTTGCTTGTAGAATAACAGTTTTCAAAAGCCTTCATTCTTAGGCTTCTTAACTCTTAACCCTTTACTCCATGAGTACTCATTTCTATGCACTGATTGTAGGAGCCTTTGGAAAACATTGTGGCAAAAGGTGAAATTGCTCGTGACGAGCATTTTCACCTTTTGTCACAATGTTTTCTATGCTATCAAAAGGTGTCATATGCACATAAGAAATGGCTTCATCCTTGTTGGGTCAAGTAAATATACCATAGAAATGCCTTATGGGGTAAAGGGTTAACAAAACAACAAAAAAGTAGAGTTACCAAACTGAAAGCATATGAAGACAACAATTTTTGTGTGCCCTAGATGATGACTTCTATCTTTTGACTGGGTAGAAAACATTGTGGGAAAAAGAGAAAATGCTGGTTACCAGCATTTTCTCCTTTTCCAACAATTTTCTTTTTTCACAAGCCTTCTTCTTTTGGGTGTTAAAATTTGGGAGCATGTGGTAAAAAGTAAATCCTTTACCACCTAATCCCAATTTTTAACAGCCCAGAGGAAGTAGCTTTTTGAAAACAATGTGGGAAAAGAAGAAAATCCTGGTCTTCAGCACTTTGTCTTTTCCAACACTGTTTTCTACCCTTCATACAGAAATTTCAATGTATTATTTCATTTGTTATTTGTGAATCCTTCTAAATAAGAAAAGTCTACAATTTTGTTGTGGAATATAGTGCTGATTTACTGGAATGTTTAGAAAATGGTTAAAACAGAGAAGAGGACTTTCTTACATCATCAGCTTTATCTTCAGATGTTGTGGAAGAGGCGCCAAATCCTGACAGTAGAGACTGTTTGGCTTTCTTCTTGGATTTCTTCTTCCTTGGAGGTGGCTCTGGGGTCCACTAAAAGATAGACAGTTTAACAAATAAACCCATTACTGCACAATCCTGAGTTTAAATGACCATTTGAAGAGAAAGCTTTGGAAAACATTGTGAGAAATGGAGAAAATGCCAGTAACCAGCCTTTTCTCCTTTTCCCGTAATGTTTTTTCTCCCATTCACAGACAAATCTTACATTTGAGATACGATTAATTTGTCAAATTCTTTCTGTGGTGATGGACCAATCAAAATTTTAGTTATCTTTGAAATGAGTGTAAAGCAAGATCAGACTGGAAAAAAAAAAAACACCATCTGATCTTTGACTTACACTGTCTGCTCTGTTGAGATCATTCTTGACAAGACAAACCTTTAAATTGTCATTGCTTGCTCCATGGTTTTGATTTGTAGACAGAAAAGATCTGTTTGGTTTTTATTCACACTCTAACTAAGTATTTACCCTTTACCACACAATGATGTCTTTTTACACCCCTGAGAAAGAAGCCTTTTAAAAACATTGTAGGAAAAGGAGAAAATGCTGGCAACCAGCATTTTCCCTGTTTCCCACAGAGTTTTCTAACCTATCAAAGCAAAATTGCACCATTTGAGACACTTTGAAATTGTCGTCTGCAAATGCTTTCAATTTGGATAGGTGTAAAATTATGCTGTGTGGTAACTCTGAATAAAAATGGCGTCTACAGCCTTTAAAAATATGCATTGATTTACATCAAAAGTTCAAAATGGCGTCATTTTGATGTCAAAGGGCAATAGATTTAATTTGATCATAAGTTCAGGTAGTTAATTTAAATCTTTTAACATTTTCTCGCCTCACCTTAAAAGGAACTTGAGTAAGAACATCCAGATCTTCTACTTGCAGATATTCCGCCCTTTCCCAAACAAACCATATATCATGACTGATGAGCCTCCACAGCAGATCAAATACCTGTAATTAACAATGGAATAACTAATCTGAAAGTAAACCCTTTACCAAATACCTGTATTTATTTCTGGCTTTCTGGTATAATATCAAGAAATAGCTGTGAATATATTTTTCGATCTTACATGGGTACGACTAGTGAAAATACCAATTTTCATGTTCTTGTTGCCTAGGTAAATTGCATGTGCCTCACAACCAGATGGTAATGTGATGTCATTTACCTTACATTTCTTGCGCTTGATGTAATAGTGTAATGTGTTGCTATGCGGGAGGGGTATGCCAGGGGGAATAACGGAAAAAAACTGTGCTGGATTTTGATAAAGCTCCTCCCAGAAAGGGTTAAAAGCATGAAATAAATAGAATATTTGTTTTTTTCCGTGAAAGATTGAAAATTATTTCATCTCGAGAACAACATCAGTAATATTTTCACAAATGGCACAGTTGAGCTCTTTGTTCTGAACATAATATTCAATGCACTGAAAAAAGAAATAGGGAGGTATGGGGAAGGTGGAAGTGGGGGTAGAAAAAGTTAAGTCTTTACCACCCAATCCAGACTTTTAAAGACCCTGAGAAAGCTTTAGAAAACATTATGAGGAAAGGAGAAAATGCTGGTAACCAGCTTTTTCACCTTTTACCACAAAGTTTTCTACCTTTCACAAAAACAAATTTCAAATTTTCAGTCAAATTAGTTTTGTCATCTGCAAATGCTTTCGGTATTGTACAGTCTAAGATTTTATTGTATCGTAAAGAGTTCAAGAACAGGCAGTATTCTAGTAAAGTTTTTGGCCGCTCTTTTCATCTATCACCAACCATTTCAGTGTTTAACCACCCTGAGAAAAGTGGCTTTTTAATCATTGTGGGAAAAGGAAGAAAATGGAAATGCTTGTGACCAGCAGTTTTTCCACCTTTTCCCACTATATTTAACTATATTTGATTTGTTTTCTGTAAATATTAATGCTATGCTGTCTGGTAAATATTTTTTCTCTACCATTTCATAGTTAGAAATGCTCTTTAGAACTATATGTGAACTGGTATACAATTAAACCTCCAGATAAGAGGGAGTGGCGGTATTCTAAATCCATTATTTCTCTTCCAAACCCTACGTTGTGGGTACTCATTAGAATCGGCTCATTGAGAGGATTCTAATGAGTACCCATAACATAGGGTTTAGTGGAGAAAAGCTAATATTTTCAAGTTCGAAAACAAAATCACTCTATCCAAAGCTCTGTATACATGTATTTCAGACACTTACATGTTCTGAGCTCCTCATGGCGAATTCTCGGGTATCAACATTAACATCTGCAGGAATAACATTGCATTTCTTCAGTTCATCAATCACCCAATCCATTCTGGTCTGACGCTGAAGGTCTGATAAACTGGTAACAGAAATATCTATTTTTTTAATAGCAAAAAGGGAATGTTGGTGGATTAATCTTAATTTTACAATATATGTAAATACCGGTAGGCATATGTGTCCAGAGAAGTAGTTGAGTTGATTGGTAAACGATTACGGTTTAACTCATCAGCACACAATCCCTACTTTTAACGACCCTGAGAAACAAACCTTTGGTAACCAGAATTTTCTCCTTTTCCCACAATGTTTTCTACCCTTCACAAAACAAAATTCAAATTTTCGGTCACTTTTGTCATCTGCAAATGCTTTTGATTTCAACTGGTCCACTCAGCACCATAATCTCCTGTGATGTCGTAATAAATTTAGCTACAGTTTTTGTCTTATATCATAAATGATATGTCTCTTTTCAATTCTTATTTGTAATTAAAGAAGGCTCAAATGGCAGAAGTTGTCCTTGATAGAGTAGAAAACATTGTGGGAAAAGGAGAAAATGCTGGTTACCAGCATTTTCTCCTTTTCCCACAATGTTTTCTTTTTAGGGTCGTTAAAAGTCAGGATTGTGTGGGAAAGGGTTAATATCTCCTTCTTGACTGTGTTGACAACCTTTCAACTTTTAAATTAGCCTTTCGCAACCACTACCAGCTCGCACTCGCTACATCAAATATTTCAAAGAAATAGGATTGATTGAAAACTAACCCCAATCTGGAGGACATCTCCCATGTTATTTTTGTGATTATTTCTCCTCATATCAGAGAAACAAGCACAAAAACAACATCACAGCTACTCTTTACTCCTTTACAAAACAATCCCTGGTTTTCACAACCCTGCAGGAAGCCTTGCGAAAGCATTGTTGGAAAAGAAGAGAAAATGCTGGTAACCGGTATTTTCTCCTTTTCCCACAATGTTTTCTACTTTTCCTTACAAAATTTGCTTTTTGAGTCACATTAATTTGTCATCTGCAAATGCTTTCAGTTTGGATGAGTCTATACTTCTGTTGTTTGGTAAAAATTTAAACAGAAGGTAATATAACATACACTCTGTAAACAGCAATACATGTATAACAAGTGACATACCCATCCATATTTTCTAGTTTCTTCAGCTCTCTTCCAGTAAAACTTTCCACAAAATATTTCAAGTTTGTCCCAGTTAACAGGTCCATCAAAACATTGTTGAGAAGTTGTTTGTACGGAGTCAATCTCAAGTTAACCCAGGCTGTAAACCCGTTGATTTTTGTTCTGAGTGACATTTTAATGGTTAACCAGTGACTCTGCGCAGTAAGGGATCTTTGAACCTGAAAAATTTGAGAGTAACTTACTTTTAAAAATGTAACTATCTCGTCACCTCCGTGTCAATGTTTGATTGAATTCCACAGTTGCTGGAAAAATGACATGCTGGCAGACCTGTACCCTGATCTCAAGGGTATAAGTACCTCAGAAAAAGATATTAGTATTTCCATGAATTCAACAACTATGTGCAGCTCAATTAAAAAAAAAGACTGTTTAACCCTTTACTACATAAAATAATTTCATACTAGTCTCTTTGGCAAGCAACGGCAGATGACAAATCAATCATGAATTAAAGTGTAAGATTTGTGTGTAAAAGGTATGAAAACATTTTAGGAAAAGGAGAAAATGCTGGTTACCAGCATTTTCTCCTTTTCCCAAAATGTTTTCAAAAGGCTTCTTCCCCAGGGTTCTTTCTTTCACTCATAAAGCAAAGCCTCGTGTATAAATAGAGCTGAATAATCAGTAGAGGAGGGGTCTTTTGTTGGTAGATATTTAGTCTCAATAATCTGTGTGGAACTTTCAACTGATTTTGTCCGGATTGTCTCTATACCCAGAGGCGACCAGTCGAAAAGTAACATCGCCTTTGGGGACAGTTATCTGTACTAGGTAGATATTATGCTAAATCCCCAAATAAGTGTTTATGCCGATATGATTATGCACAATACCGGCAAATATCGTGTTATTTGGAACTATTTTTCAACAGCAGTGGTACCCATTTAATTCTAGTATACTTTTATCCGGGACTATTTAATAAAAATTCTGGAAAACTCGTAGTCTTGACTGTCATGTACGAGTCCAGAAGGGTACGAATGCTCCTAAATCAATTTTAGAAACTGCTTTTTTAATTTCATATATGAAAAGCGACATGTGATAAAAACTGTTGTATTCAAATTTACTCTAAAAAAATGAAACGAATTAAAACAAAGTACCTAGAGATTACAGTCAAACAACAATTTCAGATTTCAACAAGGTCCTCCAATTTCGTTTCTTGGTCGCCATTTGTAAACAATATTATGCAAATTAATGGCTAGGTCTAAAACAAGCAATGGACGAAATGAAAATCGTGTTCCCAAAAAGGAAATCGTCTCTGACTTACATTGATACCAACTTGATATGGGATCACATTAATTATGCGATGATATCCTTTAATATGTTTTTAATGAATATTGTATGATTTGTTCACTTTTTCCTCATAATTTAGCCTTTCAATGTTCTTTTTACCTGTTTGTTGGAAACTTTGATAATGAAACTTAGGTGGGAGTAGTCTAATGGAAGTCTTTGATGAAATTGAAAAGAAATTGAACTTAAAAAAAAAAAGAAATGAAATGAAAACCGGTATATTCTATATTTTTAAGAAATTTTTACAATAATATAACACAAACTCATGGTTTTGTTCGCACTTGATGGAAATTTCATAGAAAACAATAGACGAAATGGTAATCAACAAACTAGGGGATCATAGCTACATGTAGATGTAAAGAGGATGAAAAGTTAAGACAATCTGTTTCCCTCTGAATTTATTCAACAGTTACACATTGGAAAACAATGTGGAAGAAAAAACCTGAAAAGGTAATAAGAGGTTAAAAGACACGGTTCTTACTTGAAATAAACCTGTAGGTCTAAGTGAATAACACATCGCGAGAACTACCAAAAAACATTAGCAAGAACTGCATAAAACACATTTGCAAAGACTACCTACCAGGATCAGATGGTCTAAAGCAGCAATATAAATTGAAATTTGGAAAATAGGTGTTTCCTCTTTCGAGGTCAGACAAAGAGTGTCTAGGGATGTGCTGTATGCTTGGTTAGCCAGTGTGCCATGCAAAAAGGGTGAAAACTACTCGCCCATACATATACACCCTTTCACCCCTCCTTCACTCTCACATAGGTGAACTGCTAAGGGTGAAACATATAACCCTGGCTACAATACTAACTTGATATGGGATCACATTAATTATGTGATGATATCAATTTAATATGTTTTTAACCCTTTCCCAAACAATCTCTGTTTTTTACGGGTCTGGAATAGAAGCCTTTTGAAAATATTGTGGGAAAAGGAGAAAATGCTGGTAACCAGCATTTTCTCCTTTTCCCACAATGTTTTCTACGCTATCATATAGAAAAATCATCTTTTTAGCAACTGTTAATTTGTCATCTGCAAAATGCTTTGAATTTAGTCTGGTCCAAAATTTGCCGTTTGGGAAAGGGTTAATGAATATTGTATGATTTGTTCACTTTTTCCTCATAATTTAGCCTTTCAATGTTCTTTTTACCTGTTTGTTGGAAACTTTGATAATGAAACTTAGGTGGGAGTAGTCTAATGGAAGTCTTTGATGAAAAGAAATTTAACTTAAAAAAAAAAGTGAAATGAAAACCGGTATATTCTATATTTTTAAGAAATTTAACAATAATATAACAAAAACTCTTAGTATTCTGTCATGTTTTTGTTCGCACTTGATGGAAATTTCATACAAAACAATAGATGAAATGGAAATCGATCAACAAACTGGGGATCATAGCTACATGTAGACGGTCCATGATGACATGGAAATCGTCAAGTCTCAAATTTCTTACTTACTTGAGGTCAAAATAATTTTTTCCACAATATCATTTTGATATCTTTTTAACTCTTTACTCCACAGATACTTATTTCTACACATTGCTTGTAGGAGCCTTTGGAAAACATTGTGACAAAAGGTGAAATTGCTCGTGACGAGCAATTTCACCTTTTGTCACAATGTTTTCTATGCTATAAAAGAGGTGTCATTTACACATGAGAAACGGCTTCATCCTTGCTGTTATCTAGGTTGAATTAAAGATGCCGTAGAAATGTCTTATGGGGTAAAGGCTTAAAAGAATATTACACAAAATATACAATTTTCCACTCAATGTTCATATTTTAATGTCAAAATTGTCTGTAATCCAATAGGAATTTGGCTACAAACTGGAGATAGTTTGACAAAATAGAAATTACTGAATTGAATCAGAGGTTAGCCCTTCTGAAATTAGGCTAAAACGGATATGTTGCATAAATTACAATATTCTGTATCAAGAGTATATAGTTTTCATGTTCAAATAATAGAATTTAATATTTTTGTTCAATAATAATATAATTTTCCATAATTTGAAATCGCAATCCATGCCACACTACATGGATGTGCTCTTGACAGTAGCCATAGGTGTAACTTCTATTACGCACCGACGCACATGTGTAATGTAAAAAAAAATCCAGAATAGGTTGTAGGTTTCCTCTTTTAGCATATTTTTCAGTTTTAAAACAGCCAAGATTAGAGATATCTTGATTATATGGCTCCGATTATGGAAATTTTCTTGGGGGACCCCCACTACACACATACACGAGAGGGGGAGACCCCCTCTACGGCATTCATGTAAGCCTTCAGCATGCTTATGATTTACTTTTTCTTGGTTACACCCCTGGTGGCCCATATTTTTTCTTTTCTGCACACATTTTTATTCAGTCAACTATAATACAATTTTTACATAATGGTGTTAATGGTGACAAATTTTAAAAATTATAATTAGATAAAACTTGTTAAAACTCTTATTGTTCAGCAAATGACAATATGTTAAAGGTGGGTATTTAGAATTTTCACATCACACCAAATTAAAAAATATATATATCAATAAAGCATTGTGGGAATGTCAAATGACTTGGATGTGACTAATAACGCTTAAATTCCATTACAAACATGTAATGATTGTTTTCCATAATGTTTTCTTGGGACGGATGTTTGAAACTTTGTCTGCATTTTCCTGTATTTAAACGAGAGAATTGATAATCTAGAAGTAGAATGTGTCTCCCCTTGATGTCAACCTGGTCCGTAATAGATCTCTAATTTCTCGTGTTATCGGATGGTTTTCAACTACTGGGTTTTTATGAACACAAATTAAAAGGCTATTAGAGTATGAAAAAAAAGCATTGTGGGAATGTTGAGTGACTGGCACGTCACCAATGACGCTTAAATTTCATTACATAACAGATGTAATATTATTTTTCATATCTTCTTCAGACGCTATGTTTGAAGCTTCGTCTGTGTATGTAAATGAGCGAATTGTGAGCGAGTTGCGAGCGAGTTGCTCATGTAAAAATAGAATGTGTTTCCCGTTGATGTCAACCTTGGCCATAGTAAATCTCTAATTTCTCGTGTTGTTGGATGGTTTTCGACTACTGGGGTGTTATAAATGATGATTTTAAGGCTTAGGGAGTATAAGGATGATATTTTTTGTATTTTTGTAAAATTTTTGTCCCAAATTCTGAAGGGCCACCTTTAAACTTTTCCAAATGAAAGCTGCTGCAAACAACAAACTAATTGTTGCTTTAACTCTTTACCAAATGACAAAATTTTAGACTGATCCAAATGAAAAAATTTGCAGGCAACAAAATGAATGTGACTAAAGAATTGAAATATATTTTAGGATGGGCAGAATGCATTGTTGGAAAAGAAGAAAATGCTGGTTAGCAGCATTTTTTCCTTTTCCTACAATGTTTTTCAAGGGCATCTTTCACAGGGGTGATAAAAAGTCGGGATTGTGTGCTAAAGGGTTAATATAGAAATTTATTGCAGGAAAGCTAGAAAACATTTTGAAAGGGAAAATAGAGAAATTTTGATAGCCAGAATTTTCTCCTTCTTCCTCAATATTCTCAGAAGCCTTTAAATTTCTTTGGGTGGTAAAAAGTTGTGATTTTGAAAATTACCCACATATCGATCTTATTCTTTAGTACATGAAGGAAATGTCAACAAATTAATGAAAACACGCAGGTTAAAATCTTCACCATACAACAAAATGTCTGTTTGGCATGGAACCGGAAATCTGCATAATTGGGAATAATTTTATGGTCAAAGGGAGAAAACTCGTACATACTAAAATCACTTTCTTAGTGACAGAGTTACATCCCTTGTATAAGTGGACAGTATAAAACCAAAGACGAATAAACATCACTGCCGCTTGTAAAGACGATCTGTATCGAAAAAAGATGTTCGTAGAACTGTAATTGTTTCTGGATAGTTTAATACAAGATCGTAGATGCAATAATTTCTTAAAATATCATGACGCAATCAAAAGAAACAATTTAAACACCAATTTGCAGCTGTGGTTACTTTTTTGTAAACAGGTGGTAGTCTCCCTTGTATTTCTTCAAATTTCTAAACAGAGCGACCGCCAAAAATTAAACTTGGAAGCAATGAGCTCACACAGGATAAAGTTGTAATCTTAATATTAGAATTTATCAGTTGATGAATCTAAACGATGAATAATTAAGCTTTCCTATGTTACAATTCAAACTTATAAACCAACAACTTGTTTTCATGAAATAAGCTTTCGAGTTTATTAACAAATATCGGCCGCTTTGTCAAATTCCTATCATTTCTTTGATCAGTGACCGTAAGGAACAAGAGACAGAAAGTGACAGCAAACCTGAATCTTCCAAGGTTAAAGATGTAGAAGAAAGCTATGATTTTTTCAGCTTGAACTAAAATGGTTGTATAGTTTTAACTATAGATGGCAGTGAGGTTGACGTCAAAGTAGTTCCGGCCACTCAAATGTACCGGTGTATATACGGTGATACCGGAGTCTATGGATATCAGTACATAGTAAAAAATATTTTAAACGCTTTGCCCTTTTAGTTCAACCATGACCTAGGCAATGTGGATCCCCATTTACTTTATAAATATTTAAGTATACGTGCAATAATCTGTTAGATAGAATTTCGTCTTCCGATTTATATGTTGTTTGAATGTTTAATAATCCGAATTATGTTTACATTCTGCTTAACAGTATAAATAAATCGGCCCTTACAACTTCGAATTGTAGCGGTTGTTGTGTTTACAAACGAGATGACATGCAAGGGAGACTACCGACTGATTTAAAATATTATCATCATTCTTTTACGCGTCTCTTGATTAAGGATTATACAGCAATCCTTCAGAAACGTAAATATTTACGTTACCATCGTGAAAACATCATATAATCAATTATAAGTAAGCGTAAGAGTTTTTTTTTTATGCCGATCGTCTCCACAAACTATGAGCGTGTACCATATTTTATTCGTCTTTGGTTTTAGGCGGCTCAGAATTGTAAGGGAGACGACTCTGGGACTTACGAAGATTAAAGAAAGTACGAGTTTTCTCCCTTTGAACATTAAATGTTTGCAATTTCGCCCGTCTTCAGTATAATGAAACATAGAACTTGATTCGGGTTTTATTCGAATGAAGAGCGCAAAGGGAAGCAAATACGTGAGAAAATATGGAGAAAAAGAAATAAATATTTTATATAAATAAATAGGTAAATGGATGTGTTTTGCTTCACGTGGCTGCACAATTTCCTCATTACATTTTCAATTTTGGTTGCTATTCAAACAGCAGGAACAAAACTACTGGAAACAAATTAAATGACTCAAATCCATAATAAGCATTAACTCCATAAACGGTATCAGAAACCATTTTACCAAAATATTTTCACTAAAATGGTAAAGAGTTTTGAAATCCATTTTTTTTTTGGTACTGTTTTACCCTATTGTTTGAAAGATCTTTTTTCCTCAGTGTTTATAGTACTTAGCAATGCATCCTTTTACATTATATTGCAGTTTCATGACATAAAAAAGCAAATGAGCAGAAGTTTGCAACCATTTTAGCAAAAAATTTTTACTAAAATGGTAAAGAGCTTTGAAATTCAATGTTTTTTTTCTGTTTTACCCTATTGTTTGAAAGATCTTTTTTCCTCACTGTCTTTAGTACTCAGCAATGCATGCTGTTACATTATATTGCAATTTCAAGACATCAAAAAGCAAATTGAGTAGAAACTCCCTACCATTTTACCAAAATATTTTCATTAAAATGGTAAAGTTTTTTGAAAAAAAAAAATCCTTTTTTCAACTCTTCGTCTTTGTGAAAGTATAAGAAAAAGTAGATACTCTGTACCATCTTACATGCACACAAATCACTGTTGGATAAAATTTCAGTTTCTTGAACATATAGGTAGAAACTCTTTACCATTTACAAAAAAAAAAATGAAGCTTACATGCTAAAGAGTTTCGAGAAAAGAAAATAATTACTTTTCCTGCAATGCTTGCAACAGCTTGCTTCCTGAGTGACCGCAAGATTTAACACCGTATGCTGTAGATAAAGTTCAAGTTTTTCAGACACTGGAAAGCAAATAAGTAGAAACTCTTTCCCATCTTTTAATATAAAATGGTAAGGAGTTTCAGAAAATTTGCTATTAATTCAAAAAATCAAAGGGCTTGTGAATAAGGTTTGATTTTTTTTGCACATATACGAAAGAAATAATTCGTTATGTATCAACATAGAGTTTTTAGAAACATTTTCATGATCAAAATTTTGAAAAGATCAGATTTCACGGCCCTGTGAGATTCCCCTGCTAGAAATTCCCGGGATTTTTTGGTAGCGGACGAAAAATAGTTCGCATGTTGAACATGTGTTTTGATGTTTCCAAGATGAAAAACAGTTTGCATGACCTCGTGAAATTAAAACTATAAGGAAATATATTACACTGTATACTTCTAACAATATTAAATGTCCGTCTTCAATTTCTTTCAAACCGTACAACCATCGGAAAATAAAAATAAATAAATAAATCGCCTGACCAATTTAGTTCGACCGGATTTTTACCGATTTTGGTACCAGTTTATTTTCACCGTTTATGAGTGGAACCGGCGAGGGGTGCGGGCTATAACAGGGGAGGTCACTCTCTATTGATTTGAACAATTAAATCCCTTCGATAAAAAAAATGATTTAACCCATTACCACACAATCCCTACTTTTGGCAACCCTGAGAAAGAAGCCTGTAGAAAACATTGTGTAACCAGCATTTTCTCCTTTTCCCACACTGTTTTCTACTCTTCACAAAACAAATTTCAAACTTTCAGTCACTTTTACTTTGTCGCCTGCAAATGCTTTCGATTTGGACAGACCTAAAATTCTGTCGTTTGCTAATGAATTAAAACAATGCAACAGGATCCTGCTTTTGACAGAAAAATACCAGCGGCAAACCATTATTTTATGAATCAGCACAGACTAATCTTTGGTTTACTCATTACGAAACGACAATATTTTCGGTTTGTCCAAATTGAAAGCATTTGCAGACAACAAAATAAAGGTGACTGAAGATTTGAAATTCGTTTTGTAAAGGGTAGAAAACATTGTGGGAAAATGAGAAAATGCTGGTTACCAGCATTTTCTCCTTTTCCCACAATGTTTTCTACCCTTTACAAAACAAATTTCAAATCTTCAGTCACCTTTATTTTGTTTCTTCCTCAGGGGCGTCAAAAGTAGGGATTGTGTGGTAATGGGTTAACTCATAAACATGCAGTGCGATCTTGAATCTGAGGCCAATCAGAACAATTTTCCACAAGAAAAAAAAATCGTTTGAAATTGCAAAGATTGGGCTTTTAACCCTTTCCCAAACAAGCCATTGCTTTTACATGTCTGCAGTACAAGTCTTCAGAAAACACTGTAGGAAAAGGAGAAATTGCTTGTAACGAGCAACTTCTCCTTTTCCCACAGTGTTTTTTTTACCCATTTGGAGAACTTTCTGCCATTTTTATCAAATTCGAAAATGTCGTCTGCAAACTCTTTGACTTTGGAATAGTCTTAAATTTGTCATTTGGGAAAGGGTTAAAATCAGATTGAAATTTTTCATTATACTTCTTCAGAAGTATAAGGGTCAACAGAGGGTCTGGGTTTTTTGATAGACAGTATTGGCGTAAATTAATTACCTTGCATCAGTTCTAACAGTTCGGTGTGACTGTTTGTTATAGTTGTAAAAAGGACTTCCTGAGAGATCGAGGGTATAGCAATAAGGGAGAGTACTCTTCATAACAAATAGATAAATAGATTGTGCGAGATTTCTCCCTTTGATCATAAAAGTCGCAATGGAATCTAGCCGTAACCGTTTCCAGGGCCGAGACCGATCTAAATGGTATTTAGTTTTCTTTTAAATTTTCTCCCATTTCCTTTATTCTATTATGATTTATTAAAAAATATTTTTCCTCTCCTAGATCTATTGCCAACAATCTTTTTTTCGTATTTTCTCTGAAGATCTAGATAGATTAATTCACCCTTTACCACACAATAACGACTTTTGACGACCTTGAGGTAGAAACCTTTTGAAAACATTGTTGGAAAAGGAGAAAATGCTGGTAACCAGCATTTTCTCCTTTTCCCACAATGTTTTCTACTCTCCCCAAATCAATTTTTTATTTTTCAGTCTCATTTATTTTGTCGTCTGCAAATGCTTTCAATTTTGACCAGGCTATGAATTTTTTGTTTGGTAAAGAGTTGAATTTGATTTTCTCATAAGATGTAGTTGGCTGGTTAGGACAGGAGACCAACCCTCGATATGGGGAGTAGCACTGCTATGCTGCTATTTTGTGGCTTTGTCTGTTTTTTTTTTTTTTTAAACGTTTCATGCACTAGCCCTTAGCGCTTCTACCTGGAGAATCAGTCACAGTGTGTTATGATAGGATTAGCCTTTGTTCAAATTTACAGCGATTCCGAGGCATTTTGAGACAACTTTTGCAAGTGACACTTAAATAGACCAACTTTTTTTATGGATAAAATACATCGCATAATATACTAATAATAATGGATATAGATAATAGGGTATCTTATGCGTGTTAATTGTAATTATAAATTACATTTTCTTAAACACACACACACAATTAATTTTCAGATGAATCATTTGATCAACTTGCTTTGTAATATGTTTTATCATTGGTTTTACGATTAAAGGTAAACTTAGGGTATGTTTTGACTTGGGTACGAATGTAAACCAAGCAATATAATCTTCATGCTGTCTTTTACAACAAAAAAAAAAATACATGTATGGCCTGTGATATTCTAATTATTTTTCATTTAAAATTTCTTTATTTATATTAGTTTATATTTCAAGTATCAGTTAAATAAATCATGTATGAAATTGAAATATAGACCAAGGGTTTTTTCTTTTGAGATTATTTACAGGGAGTTACATGTTACGGACAATTATTGACCAATGGAATTTTTAGTAACGAAAAATTGGATGTCTAAGCCAATAAGAAGTCGTTTTACAAAATTTCCTCGTGGTATTTGCGATGCATGAGAAATCCACGTTGACGCCACATTTCTAAATTCCGTTGCCGGTATTGTTGTTAAAGCTACGTGAAAATGGCAGTAGTTATCTTTGAGTTGTGAGAATATATATTTGTTACATACACAAGATGCTGTCAGACGCGTTTACGAGGTAATTTATTGACCTAACACCGAAATTGACATCTTGCATTGGTTTTCGCAGATAAACACATGACGCTCCCGCCCATTTGTCAAGCTTTGAAACCCTTCTTTCCTAGCAATGATAGCTTGTCATGTTTGTATAACGTAATACGACCCTTCGGGCGTAATAAAAGGATGCCAGCTACGCCTGTGCATTTGTTCTGTGACCCACTTTATACATGACTATTGCCATGTGCTCCAATGAGACCGGTACACATGCCATTTCGTGTTTTGGCTCAACCCATTTACACAGTGTTCGTAAGAGTCTGATCCTTTAGCGTGGAAGAACCACATCATGTACTGAATGAAGAAATCAGGGCATAATACCGTAAAACGCCCCTCTACTATACAGTCAATGCTTACATGTAGCATTGTTTTTTGAGATAAAAGAAGAAATTTAATGAAATTTTCAGCTTCATTCCGTTGAAAAATATTGTATTTGATGTATATGAAATGAATCCATATACCATTTGCAATTTTTTGACATATAATTTTGATTTTCATGGGTTTTCGCGATTTATAGCGGGGCGTTTTACTGTATTATGCCGAAATCAGAAATAGCGCGCACGCAAGTCATACTTCCAAGACAATATTTCATCAGTCCGGGCACAACTGTCGGTGTCGGGCACCCAACAAGTTTTCCTTCACTGAGTACACGACTGTCGTCTTCGCAGTATGAATTTTCTTCAGTGTGTACATGACGGTCGGGTAAATGATCACTTTGAATGAATAAATGTCAGAAATTGCAAGATAGACTGTCAGTAAGGTGAACATTAATAGCATTGTCTTAGGCGAGCCCCCCCCCCCCTCCACTTATTTAATAATTTACCACACAATCCCGACTTTTAACAACTCTGAGTAAGAAGCCTTTTTTAAAACTTTGTAGGAAAAGGAGAAAATGCTGGTAATGTTTTCTACCCTTCCCAAACAAGTTTTAACTTTTTAGCCATGTTTATTTTTTTGTCTGCAAGTACTTACAATTCGTCGGAGGCTACAATTTTGTCGTTTGGTAAAGAGTTAAGGCATATATCAATAGACAAGAACAGAGTCTGAACTCATTTTTGGGTAAGAAAAATTATAACCCTTTACCTAACAATCCCTGGTTTTCATGACCCAGAGGAAGAAGAAAACATTGTGGGAAACCCTTTTCCCGAACCATGTTTTCTACTCTTCTAAAGTCAAGTTTCAATTTTTGAGTTACTTTTATTTCTTCGTATGCAAATGCTTTCAAATTGGGCATGCCTAAAATTTTGTTGTTTGGTAATGACAAAATTTCAGACTGGTTCAACTTGAAAGCATTTGCAGACAACAAAATGAAAGTGACTGAAAATTTGAAATTTGTTCTGGGAAGGGTAGAAAACACTGTGGGAAAAGGAGAAAATGCTGGTTACCAGCATTTTCTCCTTTTCCTACAGTGTTTTCAAAAGGCTTCTTTCTCAGGGGCGTCAAAAGTAGGGATTGTGTGGTAATGGGTTAAACCTGTTTTTCATATCAAATGTATTGTATAAGGAGAAACAAGGGGCTTTTGGACTAGGTTTCTTCCAAGCAAATTTGTAATTTCAAATTTCACCAGAAGTGTGCTATTTTGTTTTGTTTCCCTCTGTGATTTTAGAAAAAAAAAGAGAATGGCCTTAAAATTATCTATAAAATGTATTATTTGTGTTGCATTTTTTTTCAGTCCTTGGTCAGCGGAAGTTTTGATTACTGGTGATATAAAATTGCCACTTTTTGATGACAGTGACGATGACCTAGATTTGACCTACTGCAAGAACAGGTTTGTAAAGCATTTTTGAACCCTTTCTCAGTTGACTTTTCCCATAATTATGTTTTTTTTTTCAAAAGCTTACTGCTTTAGAGTAAAAAGTTAACATCAGTGACACTTATTTTGGATAACTTTTGTGTTCATATACCCCCGCAAAATGAATGTTGAATACTGGAATCAACCTCTTTGTCCATGTGTCCATCTTTGTACAAAGTCAAGGTGCTGGTGGGGATATTAACCCTTTCCCAAAAAATCCCTGGTTTTTACGGCCCCGAGAAAGAAGCCTTTTGAAAACATTGAAGGAAAAGAGAAAATGCTGGTAACCAGAATTTTCTCCTTTTCCCACAATGTTTACTACCCTGCTTGAAACAATTTTCAATATTTGAGTTACGTTTATTTTGTCGTCTGCAAGTGCTTTCAGTTTAGACCAATCTAAAATTTTGTCGTTTGGTAAAGGGTTAAGTCACATACAGTGACGGCTCTAACCATTGTTTTTCATGGATTCCTAGACTCGGAGCCCATGTTGACTATTTTTGACGTTTTGTGCTTAACTCTTTACCAAACGACAAAATTTTAGACTAGTCCAAATTCAAAGCAATTGCAGACGAAGGCTTCTATCTCGTTGTAAAAACCAGGGATTGTTTGGGAAAGGGTTAAATTTTATGCATGTCAAAGGACCATTCTGCCTCATGATTCAGTTGTTTGTTAGACTTTATTGATCCATATTATTGTTATGACCTGATTGGTATTACTGAAATAAATTGACCTGAACTTGACCTTTATGCAAAGAATAATCAGACTGTACGGAAATTCTGTTAATGGTAAATGTCGGGTTTGACCCTTACTGCGCCTTAGCCAAAATCAAGAAGCTTTTGTGGATGGTATAGACCAAGATCAGGCTGCATAGTCTCATAGAAGTGCATCTTGGATCTAAGTCACTTACCACCTTTTACCAATTTAAACCAACAAAAAAATGTTTATTTCAGATATTTTAAGTATTTTTTGAAGACACTATAAATCTATTGGACTCCAAAAGAGTTAACCCTTTCCCAAACAATCCCTGGTTTTTATGGGTCTGGAATAATAGCCTTTTGAAAACATTGTAGGAAAAGGAGAAAATGCTGGTAACCAGCATTTTCTCCTTTTCCCACAATGTTTTCTACCCTAACTTAGACAGAAATCATCTTTTCAGCAAGAGTCGAATTGTCGTCTGCAAATGCTTATTTGGTCTAGTCCTAAAGTTTGTCGTTTGGGAAAGGGTTAAAAAAACGTGCACATAGTTCCACATGTAGACGACATTAGCCGAAGCTAAGTTTGAACTATAATTCAAGCTTGAAATCTATGGTAATAGAGGTCATTTATTTCATGTCCATTTGTTCGACTAATGCCATAGATCACAGCTCACACATAGTTATATTTACAGACTTACAGATATTGATAGCCGGAGTTATCTGGAGAATATATCCACGTCGTCATGTAGCAGCGATGAATTCTACATGGATGGAGAGGATGAGTGTTTCCTGTTAGAAGCGGAACTAGCTTCTGTTGCCGTGTCCCGAGAATCAGAGTTGTTTTCAGGATCAAATGGTATGTCAGGTTGTCCCAATTTCCTAATTTTTTTTTGTTTGTTTTTGCTTACTTGTTATCTTGGACTCTGTGCCAAATTATAAACTTTAGACTTGTCAAAAGTATTTGCAGACGACAAAATGAATATGATTCAAAAGGTGAATTTTATTTTTGAAAGGGTGGAAAATATTGTAAGAAGAAAATACAGGTGACTGAAAACTTTCTTTCTCAAGATCAGGACTGTGCAGTAAAGCGTAACAAGGGCTATTTAGATTTTGATAGCTTTTACTATCAAACGACAAAAAAGCTTTAGACTGGTCAAAATTGAAAGCAGTGGCAGACAACAAATTTATTGCGACTCAGAAAATTCTCCTTTTTGGATTCATGTAATTTGTATTTCTTCAATTGCTGTAAAATCTATTTTTAGATGTTGCACCATTAGATTTCATCAGCAGAAAAAAGCAATCAACAAGAGTTTGGTTTACCAGTTGTAAACCGCCACTGTTTTGGAATGTTGTATCGGTTGCCCATTGGTGTAAGGTTTGACTGAACATCTTCATTTATTACCTTTTTTCAGATTCATCAAGTAGAGAGAGCACCGTCTTGTCTGAAAGAGTATCTCCCATGACACCAGATGTAAACGACAACACATGGACATCTATTTCTGTTCCAGTAGGCTCGCAGGCCTATACTTGTACTACTATCCCTCGAAAGTCCCATCAGTCCTCAACAAGGCAGCATTGCAAAAAATGGTAATGCAGGATTCTCCATAAACTTTTAACCCACTACCACACAATCCCTACTTTTGACGCCCCTGAGAAAGAAGCCCTTAGAAAACATTGTGGGAAAAGGAGAAAATGCTGGTAACCAGCATTTTCTCCTTTCCCCCCAGTGTTTTCTACCCTTCACAAAACAAATTTTCAGTCACTTCTATTGTGTCGTCTGCAAATGCTTTCAATTTGGACAAGTCTATAATATTGTCGTTTGGTAATGAGTTAACTGCACAATCCAGATTTGAAATAACCTTGAGGAGGGAGGCTTGTGAAAACATAGTATGGAAAAATGAGTAAATCCTCGCTGTCTATGTCTTCCTCCATTCCACAAGTGATTTTCAATTCACGATTGTTGAGTCATGTTTATCGTCTGCAAGTGTTTTGAATTTGGGCCAGTCTTAAAGTTTGTAAACAGAATTCAAGACATGTTCATTGCTCCCACTCATGAAAATTACTGCGTAAATCATGTTACAGAATTGAAATTTAGGTAACAAATTTCGGTTACATGCTCGACCTCTTGTAAGAAATAATTTCAAAAAAGTCCATTATCCGCTTATCTTACACAAAATGACATATCAACAGACATACATACAGTTATACACTACATGCCTGAAATGATTCAAATCATTTGTATAATGATACTGAAAATGCTTGGAAAAGGAGAAAATGCTGGTTACCAGCATGTTCTCCTTTTCCCACAGTGTTTTTAGAAGGCTTCTTCCTTGGGGTTGTTAAAACCAAGGATTTTTTGGTGAAAGGTTAGAGGGTAAACTATTTACTAGTTGACTAAAATTATTTGGACTTACACATATTGTAAGCATTTATTTTGGAATCACAGGTTAATTGAATAATTGAATTTGTCTTTAAAAATGTAGAAAACATTATTTTAAAAAAAGAAAGGGAAAAAGGTACTGCTCCCACAATATTTTCAAAAGCCTTCCTAAAACCTAAATCAGAGTTGTTTAAACTCAGGGTTGTGTCGTAAAAGGTTTAATTCAAAGATCGTGTTTGGCTTGAATCTCCCTTTCGAAAGTCTCCTTTCATTGTTTTGTTTCAATTTCTAGGAGTCAGATGTCCAGATCAGAAAAGCTGAAGAAAGTGGAGGATTTGTCCTCTGTGATGACCTGTGAACTAGATCTCAGACAACAAATGGAAGTAATTAGGATCATCGACCCAGGAGCAGATGTTTGTTGTGGTGACATAGAATTTGCTATAGGTAAATATTGCCAAAGCATGCGAGCCAGGCTCGAGACATTTTGCTATTGGTAGATTTTCTGCATGTCCAAGTACCATGCTACCTTAAAACTTAGTTTGTAATAAGACAAAATATTTTTTTTTTTTTTGATCCATGATAACAGGACTAAGATACAGTAACCCTTTACCACACAATCTCGACTTTTAATGACTCTTGAAAAGTAACTTTTGGAAAACATTGTGGGAAAAGGAGAAAATGCTGTGACCAGCATTTTCTCCTTTTTCCACAATGTTTTTTATACTTCTAAAAAGCAATTTAAATTTTTCAGGCACATCTATCTTGTCCTCTGCAAATGCTTTCAGTTGGGACTAGTCTAAAATCTTTTTGTTTGGGAAAGAGTTAACCCGTTGCCACACAGCAAAATTTTAGACCTATCCAAATAGAAAGCATTTGCAGGCGACAAATGGTATAATTCTGCTTTAATAGGGTAGAAAACATTGTGGGAAAAGGAGAAAATGCTGGTTACCAGCATTTTCTCCTTTTCCCACAATGTTTTCAAAAGACTACAATTCCAGACCCGTAAAAACCATGGATTGTATGGGAAAGGGTTAATATACATTCAACAAATAAAAGTGTTGTGAGGAAGAGTTAATCACAGACATGCAGACATGAGCTGTCACCTTGGTACAACTGAAATAATTTTGACAGTGGCATAAAACTTCCATAAGTGTGGATTGACTGTCTACATGGGTTTATCCTTTCCCAACATGTTACCTGATTATTTTCACCTTATCTTTTACTTATAGATTTGGAAGCTTTGAACGACAGAAAGCTGGAGGGCATAGAAAATATTGTCAATTTCCATTGTTCTCAAACCCTCGAGTCAGACTGCTTTAAAAATGATCACAACAGTGACAGAAAATTCTTAAAGGTAAGGTTTTGTAGTGATCACATGTACTAGAATTATACCCAATTTTTAGCGCAGGTATTTTCAAAGAAAACAAAAAGTCACTGTCACAGCACTGTTGTGTGTGTCGTCATTATGCAAAAACTGTGACATTTTATAATAACTTGGTCTTTACTGAAGATATTTACTTCAAACTCGGACTAGTTTTAAACTTCAAAGTTGAGTCTATACAACAAAAGTAGGTAACCATCAAAGTATTTTGACAAAGTTATGCCCCTTTTTAACTTAGAATTTTCACTGCAATTGCTGTTGAGTGTTGGCACCTTCATTTGCTGTTCTTGATTTTAAAAGGGGTGAAGATCTCTATCCCCAAAGACATTTCTATTCTTGATGAGCAACTGTCCTCTCGACGCACTTGGTAGGTGTAGGTCACATTTTTTTTTTAAGAGTTCTGGATCTACACTTCATAGACTGCGATGAAAATCTCTCTCAGTTAGATTAATCACTGAATTAAAAATAAGACCATGAGTTAGTGATTGGTAAAAACAGAACCTTAACCCTCAACCAAACAATCCTTGGTTTTTTCGACTAAAACAATGAAACCTCTTAAAAACATTGTGGGAAAAGGAGAAAATGCTGGTAACCAGTATTTTCTCCTTTTCCCACAATGTTTTCTACTCTTCTAAAGTCAAGTTTCAATTTTTGAGTCGCCTTCATTTTGTCATCTGAAAATGCTTTCAATTTGGACAAGTCTAAAGTTTTGCTGTTTGGTAAAGAGTTAAACTGGTAGTAACTAGCATTTTCGCATTTTTTCCAAAGTTGCATCTGAAACCTCTTTCTTCCATGCAGAGAAACCGAAGTCAAGATCGACGTCCATGCAGCAAAGTTACACGGAGACGGCTACAAAAGGAACACAAGCAACGATTGAAAGAAAGGCGAAGTGGTTTGTTTGTGAAAGAAGAACGACTTGCTGTTTCATCAGAAGCTATTGAAGAAGATATAGATGTTTTAGGATGACACAGATTACCTTGACACACCAAATAAACCTGAAAAAGTTTTGGAGCCAATGAAATATCTGCATTAAATAATGAACAGGAAATACCGTACATTGAGTGCATGAATTTGATGGGAAAAAAAATCCATTTGTCTCAATGCTTATCTCTTTACCAAATGACAAAATTTTTGACTGGTCCAAATTGAAAGCACTTGCAGACATAATAAATATAACTCAAAAACTAAAATTTGTTTCTAGAAGGGTAGAAAACATTGTGGGAAAAGGAGAAAATCCTGGTTCAACATTTTCTCCTTTTCCCACAATATTTTCAAAAGGCTTTAAAAGTTGTTATTGTGTGGTAAAGGGTTAAACTTTTAACACACAATCAGAAGTTTGAACGACCTTGATGAAAAAGGCTTTTGAAAACATTGAGGGAAAAGGAGAAAATGCTAGTAACCAGCATTTTCTCCATTTCTCACCACGTTTCCTACCCTTCCCAAAACAAATTTCATTTTTTGAGTCATTGCTATTTTGTGGCCTGCAAATGCTTTGAATTTAGACCAGTCATACATTTTGTGAAGTGATAAAGAGATAGAAAGCAGTCTGCAGCAAGAAGCTGTTTGCATGGTTATGGTTTTTTTGTGACTGTGATGACACTTAACTTACTGTAAAGGACAGGTGGTCCACTATCTCTATACCAGATCACAGAATTTAAGGGTGATCACACTTTGAAGTATGGCTCAAATTAAACGTAGCTGAATAGATGTACATGTACGTTGTTTTTGCAAAGGGTAGTAAACATTTTCTAACAACTTTTTCCAGGGCCTTTTCCTTCAGGGTGATTAAACTTTACCAAACAAGCCTGTGGATAAATATCTCTGAGTTAAAGAGCCTTTGAAGACACTGTTATTTGTCAAAAGGAGAAAACTCTGGTAACCAGCATTTTCTCCTTTTTCCACCTTGTTTTCTACCCCATCACATTATAATCCTATGAATTGGATGGTACTGAATTTGTAGACTGCAAATGCTTTCAATATGGATGAAACTAAATTTTCTTTCATTTGGGAGAGAGTTTTCAAGTTATCTTACTAGGCATACTAAAAAGATGTACATGACTAAAAGGAGACCTTTTTGAGGGGGAAGAAAACGGCAACACCGTGTGAAAAGGAGCCATGGCAAATCAGATAAAAACTTTGTTGCTCCCACTGTGTTTTCAAAAAATGCCCAATTCATAGTCATGTTTGAGCCATTATAGATTTTAGTGGTGGCTGGTAAACCTTATATATTGTTATAAACTATGTGCTTCTCTAATTCTTTTATACATTTTGTTATGAGCATGATGAATTATGAATCTTTTTATGCAATGAATGAAATCTATAGTTGTCCATAAGGGATACTATTTATAGCAGAGGGGTCCTGCCTGGCTCAGTGGTAAAGTGTAGGACTTTTATCCTGGAGGCCCCAGGTTCAAGCCTCACTGGGTGCAATGGGTCTTTTGCAGGAGAGTCCATCGGATAGATCCTTCAGAACTGCAGTCCTAAAACCCAGGAAATGCATGAATATTTTACCTGTTGCAATGATACCAATGAAATAATGTTGAAACCAACATAAACCACCGTTCAATAAATCTTTTTATGCAGTTAATGAACTCTAAAGTGTTTCCCAAGGAATATTATTTTTCAGCTGTGTAATGATTCGTTAGATTTATTTATTTCTGGGTAGGGAGATGGGTTTAAGACACCTGTGTTATCTATGCAATACATGTCGGAATTTGATTCAGTGGAGTTGTTGGGGACTGTATCTGTCTAGTACTAATTATACAAGTTAAACTACCTAACCACAAAGTTGTGGTTTACTTGATTTGTTTAACTCGTTACCAAACGACAAAATTTTAGGTTTGTCCAAATCAAAAGCATTTGCAGACGACATAATAAAAATGACTGAAAATTTGAAATTTGTTTCGTGAAGGGTAGAAAACACTGTAGGAAAAGGAGAAAATGCTGGTTACCAGCATTTTCTCCTTTTCCAACAATGTTTTCTAAAGACGTCTTCCTCAGGCTTGTCAAAAGAAGGTATTGTTTGGTAATGGGTTAAAATGTTTGACTTTTTCCAAAATGATAGAATTTTAGACTAGTTCAAACTGAAAGCAGTTGCAGACCACAAAATAATTGTCATTAAAAAAAACTGAAATTTGGTTAGGAAGTGGAAAAAACTTTGTGGGAAAAGGAGAAAATGATGGATACCAGCATTTTATCCCTTTCTCACAATGTTTTCGAAAGGCTTCTTTGGTAGGGTAGTTCAAGCAGAGTTGTGTGATAAATGGTTAACCAACATGTTTTAATATGACGATGTTACTAGATGATTTATTAAATTCTGTTATTTGGATTCATGTCATTTGTATTTCGTCCATTGCTGTAAAATCTATTTTTAGACCTTCTTACACCATGTACCATTTCCACAAAGGAAAATTCAGTGAAGGAAAGGAAATACTGCTTTTCTAAAGATTGAAAAACACTATGGGAAAAGTTGTTGACAGGTACAAACCCTTACTCATTTTGCAAAGCTTTTCAAATGTGTCTTACCCCTTAACCCCATAAGGCATTTATATGGTATCTCCAATTGACCCTAAATAACAGCAACGATGAAGGTGTTTCTTATATGTATATGACACCTTTTGATAGTGTAGAAAACATTGTGGCAAATGGTGAAATTGCTCGTAACGAGCAATTTCACCTTTTGCCACAATGTTTTCCAAAGGTTCCTACAAGCAATGCGTAGAAATGAGTATCTATGGTGTGAAGGGTTAAACAAGGGTGTTACAGCTCATATTTTTACAGTCAGATTTCATCAGCAGATAAAAAAGCAATCAACCAGATTTTGCATATTGTTAACTTTTGATAATGGGTTTTACTTGTCTGGAAGGGTAAATTCTGTATTTCTATGATCTTGAAAGAATCAATTAAAAAAAACTTGATTGAATGAAGACTAAAGTGATGGTTTTTTTTTCTTACTTTCTTTTTTAAAACTGTCCCTTCTGGTTTATAGAAATGAAATGATCATTTTGTTCAATGATAAGAAAGCCCAATTATTAGCCCAGCTGTCTTCAAAGAAAGTCCATAGCAGTACAAAGTGGATGTGTTCGTGAATAACAAATTTTGAGGGCTCATTATTATAAAACATTGTGGGAAAGGGAGAGAATGCCCTTTTATTAAACAGCATTTTCTCCTTTTCCCACCGTGTTTTCAAAGGCTTCTCCGTGTCCGTAAATACTGATAAGGATTTAATGTAAAAAAAATCTCATTTAACTCTACCACACAAGAAAATTTTAAACTGGTCCAAATTGAAAGCATTTGCAGACGACAAAATAAAAGTTATTGAAAAATTGAAATTTGATTTGGGAAAGGTAGAAAACATTGTGGGAAAAGGACAAAAAGCTGGTTACCAGCATTTTCTCCTTTTCCCACAATGTTTTCAAAAGACCTCTTTCAAAGGATCGTTAAAAGTCGGGATTGTGTGGTAAAGAGTTATATCATTGGTTTATTCAAAGGTCTGCATTTTAGATCCAACACAACATGGTCTACATGTGGGGCGTAAGATTTCACGTGTTCAATATGCAAAATGTTGGTTTTCCATTCAGTGCCATGTAAACCTTGTAATATTCCCCTAATCTCCTCAGATACTTCCTGGGCCCATGGCAACCATTTGGAATATGTCGACACATTATCACAAGTCATTATTCCGTTGTTTCTGTTTTGAAGAGATAATGAAGATGGCATGTTAATTCTACACACGTTTTGAATGTCTTCACTTATGTCAAGATTTAGATCTTTAGATTCAGTACTTTCAGGCTTGTATTCCAGTTCTGCCATTTGTTTTTCACTGCCAGTATTACAAGTGTGCTTCTCCACAAGTAAAGGAGGTTGATCACAAATACCAACTGCACTAAGCTTTGGGTTCTCAAAATCAAGACTCTCATCACAGTCAGGCAATAAAATGGTCTTTGAGTTACTTTCATTGTAACCTTGACCTCTAGAACAAATATTGTCTATTGTTTCATTTTTCTCAATTTCACCATTTGTTTCATTTACCTCAACTTCACCATTTCCATTTGAATAATAGCTACAGACCTTTTCATTTTGGAGGTTATTTTTGTCCGACTGGTAGGTCCCTGAAGCTTGAACTCTAGCCTCGGTCAAGAATAAATCTCTAGAAGGCTTTGAGGACATTAACAGCTGGTCACATGACTGTTTGAGAGGTTTTGTATTGACATTATGGTGTATGTGTAAAGTCCCTCCAGTCTGAGGCTTTAAGGCTGCACAGGCAACAGGCCATCCATCTCTAGAGCTAGGAATCAAACCAAGGTTGACTCTGTCGGCAATTCCTCTTGGACATACCTGAAACAATTTAGAAACTCTTAAGTCCTGATAAAAAATGTCTTGTTCTAAAGATCTTGAGGAAGATTGCCTTTCAAGACATTACGGGAAAAAAGAATTTTCTCAATTTCTGATAAAGTTTTCTACCTTTCCCTTGTAAAATGCAAAGCTCATCGTTTAACCCATTACCACACAATCCCTACTTTTCACGACCCTAAGAAAGAAGCCTATAGAAAACATTGTTGGAAAAGGAGAAAATGCTGGTAACCAGCATTTTCTCCTTTTCCCACAATGTTTTCAAAAGGCTACTATTCCAGACCCGTAAAATGCAGGGATTGTTTGGGAAAGGGTTAAAACAGTGTGGTGTCCATAGTGTTGAGGTAGAGCGTTGGCCTTGTGACCAAAAGGTCCTGAGTTTGATTCCTGGGAGCGGGTGTCAACTCTGGGATTTTTCATTGCCCAACACATTCGGCGCGAGTACTAGTGTAGTTCCCAGGAAGCAGAATCGAGAGAGATTAGTGTAAGTTGGCAGAACTTGTTTCTTAATCGATGTAAAATAAATATGTTTAAACTTAAATTCAAAACAGATTCTTGTTCTTGTCAAAAATCTCTACAAGAGGTAAAACATTACAAAACACAAAATAAGGAGTAACAAGTAATAAAACCTTTCTGTTGTCCCCTTCATGCACTGTACAATGGTCCTGTACAGCATTCAACATGAGGTTTTTATGTAAAGCTTCTACAGCATCTGGATTCCACTCACAGGCATGTAAATGCTTGACATTGGTGTAGACTAAATAGGGAAGTGTAAAGTAACCGATTCCTAAAAAACAGATCATGTTCAAAATTGACAATCAAATAAATTCCTAAAAAACAGATCATGTTCAAAATTGACAATCAAATATAATACAGTTGGTTCCCAGTTCTACTGAAGTGGTAAAATGAAATGTAGAAGCTCTCGGTTCATTTTTTATGAATTGTGGAAGCCTTTTAATTTGTTTGTTTACTTAATCTAGTAAGTGGTCCAGGTCCTTTCATAGAGGAAGAAGGCTTTTGCTGTCAGTCAACAATCTCTCCATGTTCTACTATGTTTTCAAACATTTCAGAGAGAAATACCATAAAAAAAGCATTCTTAACTTGTTCCATGAAAATGCTTTCCCTTGAAGCAACTAAAATGTAGTCTGATACAGAGCTAGTGGTTATAAATGAATTTTTCTGAGTGTTACTTTATGCTACATTAATTAACAAGAGGGCCATGATGGCCCTGTATCACTCCACTGACTTTGTAAGCTTTTACTACAAGAAGTGTTCATGACCCTGACAAAGAGGTCCTTAGAAAACATTGAACACTGTCAGGCAATGCAGGCAGGTTAATTCATTGGCATGAAAGGCAAAGTTCTTGGAACAAAAAAAAATTTGAATGATAGAAACCTTACTCTAACATTGTGATCCCTGGAATGAAGCTAATTTTGACCCCAGGCCTATAATATGAATAAACTTGGTCCATAAGATAAAGCTACATGCCAAACTCAGTAGCCCTGAGCCCTGTGGTCTCGGAGAACAAGATTTAAAAAAAAAAAAAAGTTTAAGTTTTGTTGCTATAGCAACCAGAGTTTTTGAAGGAATCAAATTCTTTCAAGAAATTCTGAAGAGGACCATGGCAAGATCATTTCTGTGAAGTTTCATCAAATATGGATGAGTAGTTTCAGAGAAGGTGATGTTTGAATTAAAAGTGAACGCATGCACAGACGGACAGACGCACGGCAGACCCCGAACCATGACATAAGCCCGCTGGCCTTCAGCCAGTGGAGCTAATAAAACATTCCAAACTTATTATTAGTACTGACCTGCATACAAGTCCACAACCACTTCCCCTGTACAGTCAAATTTTGCCACTCGTAATTTTTCTGTAATATTTCCTGAGCTAAACATGCACTTTGTTATATCATAGGCATACCTGTAACAAAAATATAACGAGCATTTTACATATATGGAACAAAACAGACACCTGGGTCCGTATTCACCAACTATTCTTAAGAACGTTCTTTGGCTTATTCCTTAAAATTTTGTAAATGTGAAAGTAACAGAACTTCTGATTGGCTAAACCAATAAGGAAAGGTTAACACTCGTTACCACACAATTCTAAATTTTAACAAGCATGAGAAAGAAGCCTGTTGAAAACATTGTGGGAAAAGGAGAAAATGATGGTAACCAGAGGGCTGGTAACCAGCATTTTTCCCTTTCCCCAAAACTTTTTCCACAAGCAAGTTTCATCACTTGAGCCACATTTAAATGGTCGTCTGCTATTCCTTTCAATTTTTACAACTTGACATTTTTCTGAACCCTTTCCCAAATAATCCCTGGTTTTCACGGCCCTGAAAAAGATGGCTTATGAAAACATTGTGGAAAAAATTTTCCAACAATGTTTTCTACCTTCCCAGAACAAATTTCAATTTTTGACTGACGTTAATTTTGTCGTCTGCAAATGCTTTCAATTTGGACCAGTCTAAAATTTTGGTGTTTGGTAAAGAGTTAAAGAGCCAAACAGTTAGAAGGGTATAGAAAAAATTCTGACAACTAAAGGAAAACAGAAATCAGTTGACAGCATTAGACATATTGAAAAACAGAACTGACTTTATTCCATTGTCTGTATGTTGAACCCAGCTACTTTCCCCATACAACATGTGTACTTGTGGAGTTCTGTAGCCGCTTGTAGATACAACATCTTTCCTTGCCACTCTTTTACATGACAGACAGGAAGTTATACATTCCCACAATTCTGTACCTGAAATAACACAGAATAAACATGGCTGTGAGTTGGTAATTACAAGTATGGGGGGTGGCTAAAATCTAAGTAAGTGTGTGTAATACCTTAACCCTTTACTCCATAGATACTCATTTCTATGCATTGCTTGAAAGAGCCTTTGGAAAACATTGTGGCAAAAGGTGAAATTGCTCGTGACGAGCAATTTCACCTTTTGTCACAATGTTTTCTATGCTGTCAAAAAGGTGTCATATATACATACGAAACGGTTTCATCCTTGCTGTTATTAAGGGTCAATTAGAGATACCATAGAAATTCCTTATGAGGTAAAGGGTTAATATCAGGTTGGCTTTTATAGCCATATTTTATATTTGCTTGTTGGCCTTTAGTTTTCAACTTTAATATAAGCCTGGAACAATATGCGTGATTATGCTTTTCTCACATTCTCGTAGAACTCTTTTCCAAACGACAAAATTTTGGACTTGTCCAAATTGAAACACTTGCAGACAACAAAATAAACGTTAATGAAAAATTGAAATTTGGTTTGGGAAGGGTAGAAAACTTTGTGGGAATAGGAGAAAATGCTGGTTACCAGCATTTTCTTCTTTTTTCCACAATGTTTTCAGACGGCTTCTTTCTCTGGGTTGTTAAAACCAGGGATTGTTCAGTAAAGGGTTAAATTTGTATTATACTGGTAGTCAAAACAGAACGAATGTGAAAGACAAACAAACATTCTTGATTTCAGATGGATTATCTATCCATAATACACACTTTTGCAGTGCCTATGTTTTTTAACTCTTTACTACACGAGAAAATTTTAGACTGGTCCAAATTGATAGCATTTGCAGACGACAAAATAAAGGTGACTGAAAAATTGAAGTTTGTTTTGAGAAAGGTAGAAAACATTGTGGGAAAAGGAGAAAATGCTGGTTACCAGCATTTTCTCCTTTTCCCACCATGTTTTCTAAAACCTTTTTTCTCAGGGTCGTCAAAAGTAGGAATTGTGTGGTAATGGGTTCATTGTCAAAATATGGTCTTACGAACAAAGTCCGTAACAAAGAAACATATGAATAAATGCATGGCAGAAATAAAGGTCCGAGCAGGATTCGAACCCCGGAACTCCCGGACGCAAGGCCAATACCTTAACCACTGAGCCAAAGAGATATCTCCCTGACGCAGTAGCCAGGTATTGTATTTAAATCGGGAGTATGCCATGCAGGAAGGAGTGGTCTCCCATAACACCCCCCCTCTTAAAGTCATCATTTATTGATGACTCAAAGCAGTCCGATTTTGGACAACAAATGGGATTAATGGCTCAATGGCCAATCCCAGACGAGCCCCCATCTTACGAACAAAGTCCGTAACAAAGAAACAAATGAATAAATGCATGGCAGAAATAAGGGTCCGAGCGGGATTCGAACCCCGGAACTCCCGGACGCAAAGCCAACACCCTAACCACTGAGCCAAAGAGATATCTCTCTGACGCAGTAGCCAGGTATTGTATTTAAATCGGGAGTATGCCATGCAGGAAGGAGTGGTCCCCCGTAACAATGGTCAAATGAGGAAATGCCAAAAACCTGCAAATACCCTTCTCCAATAAAATTTTCTTCCCTTTCAAAGTAATTCTTCTTCATTTGAGCCAGATTTGACATCTGCAAATGCATTGGATTTGGAGGAATCAACAATTTTATATTTGTAAAGGGTAATACCAATGTTTCTCCAGACAGGATGTACAAATGAAGATGCAGGTAACAGGACCAAGTCGCCATGTTTTTCCCAGTGTGTCGGTATATCTTGTACAATTTCATCAGTCCAGTCAAAACCTAAAAGTGATACAAAATTAAAGTCTACAATATTAGTCCACTCAGGTATAGGCATAGGAAGGTCTATAATATTGGGGAGGCTAAATGTTTGAGTGGGTGTAAATACATATACCCAGACCTTTCACGAAGGAAAATATGGGTGTTACCGTGTATTATCGGGGGGGGGGGGGGGGGGGGGGGGGGGGGGGGATAGGATATGTTGCCCCTCCTTTCCAAATTAATTTGGGGGCCTGGTCCTCCCTGGCTCCCCCACTTCCTACGCCTATGCAGATATGTCATAAGACAGTAAGACAGTTTCTTCATTGTGTTTGTTGGCATAAATCATTCAATGTAAACAGACATCATATGAACAGTAACAACCCAACGATAATTGTAAATAGTACCAATGTCAGGCTGAAGTGCTTTTTTAAATATAGGAATCTGACTACAAGGAATAGTACTATTCAATTCTTTACCACACAAAAGCATTTTCTCCTTTTCCCACAATGTTTTCTACCCTGTTGGAAACACCTTTCAATTTTTGAGCCATGTTAATTTCGTCGTCTGCAAATGATTTAAATTTGGACCAGTCTATATTTTTGTTGTTTGGTAAAGAGTCAACTCTTTACCAAATCACAAAATTTTAGACCGGTCCAAATTGAAAGTGTTTACAGGCAACAAAATTTATGTGACTAAAGAATTGAAATTTGTTCTAGGAAGGGAAGAAAAAATTGTGGGACAAGGAGAAAATGCTGGTTACCAGCATTTTATCCTTTTCCCACAATGTTTTCAAAAGGTTTCTTTCACAGGGGTGTTAAAAGTCCGGATTGTGTGGTAAAGGGTTAAGACAACACCAATTTGAAACCACCTGCGGCGACAATATGAATACGACTCAAATGTTGGGTTATCTCCTAGAGTTGAAAGCACTGTGGAAAAACGAGAAATTGCTGGTACCAGCAATTTCTCTTTTATCCACAATATTTTAACCCTTTACCTCACAGACCCGACTTTTAACGACCCTGAGGAAGAACGCCTTTTGAAAACATTGTGGGAAAAGAAGAAAATGCTGGTTACATTTTCTTCTTCTCTCACAATATTTTCTTCCCTTTCAACTTTTTAGTCAAACTGAATTTGTCATCTGCAAAAGCTTTCAATTTCAATGAGACAAATATTTTGTTGTTTGGCAAAGAGTTAAAAAACTTTTTCCTCCTGTCACTAAAAACTGGGACAGTGAAGTACAGGGTTAAACCTGTCCCAAACTCAAAGTGTTTGCAGATGACAATTTTGAATTCAATGAGAATGGCAGAAAGTTTTCCGATAGGCTAGAAAACACTGTGGGAAAAGGAGAAATTGCTCATTATGAGCAATTTCTCCTTTTCCCAACAGTGTTTTCTAAAGACTTGTACTATAGTCACGTAAAAACCAGGGCTTATTTGGGAAAGACTTAATTTAGCACTCTAAGGGTTAGTGACTTACCTCTAGCTTTTAAAATCTTTTCAAGATTTTCTTTGAGGCAATTTTTAGGTTTCTGTACGATTAATCTCTTTGCTGGTGGGAGATGCATCCTCTTGACTGTCTGTACTTTTCCTGGCAAGCAAGATTCCAGATACTCCAGAATCAGCTTACAGTTGGTTTCCTCATTGACACCAAGATTACAGAGCAACCGCTTTATCTTCCTGCCATCTATTGGAATCGAGACGGACCTTTCTTCTGAATTGAATTTCAGCCTTCTAGACGGATCAGCCAGACCATTCTCTTTGAAAAACTCTCTGAAAAGTAAATATGACCACTTTCTTTTACTCTTTACCAAACAATCCTGGTTTTTACAACCCTGAGATGGAAGCCTTTTGAAAACATTGTGGGAAAAGGAGAAAATGCTGGTAACCAGCATTTTCTCCTTTTCCCACAATGTTTTCTACCCTGCTGGTCAGTGCTGGATACAAATTTTGATTTTTGAGTTTTGTTTATTTTGTCATCTGCAAGAGCTTTGAATTTGGACCAGTCTAAAATTTTGTTGTTTGGTAAAGGGTTAACTCTATCTAATGATATTATTTTGGACCTGCCCAAATTCAAAGTATTATAAGATGAAAAATGGCTTGAAAATTGAAAAAAATGGCTGGAAAATTGAAACATTCATAAAGTTTTTGAAAAAGTAGAAAACAGAGTGAAGATGTAGCTAGGTACAGGTATTTGATAATATATCATGCAGCTGTATCGACATGTGGTTCAGTAGCTCAGTTGAAGGAACAGTATTCCTGAAGCCCCCGGTTCGAATCCCGATCGAGCTGCGATATTTTTCACCACCTGTTACATTGGGCCCAATGTAAAACAACAATAATTGAAGGAAATCTGTATCTTCAAGTGACGGGGGAGTACGTAGTATACTGGTCTATTCCACAGATAGATGTAAAAGGTATAGCTTGTGTTGGTATATGGGGACACTTATATATTGCCCTGCTATGGAGCTAGCTTTTGTAGCGATGTGGTAGAGTATTTGCCTTGAGACCTGTAGGTCCAGGGTTCAAACCCTGACAGCCATTTCTGAGAACTGTTACAAAGAGAAAAATGCTGTTACCACCATAATATCCTTTTTCCCCATTGTTTTCAGAAGTTTTCCTCTGAAGGGCCATTAGAACTAGGGATTTTTACTTTGGCTAATGCTTTCAATTTAGTCCATTCCAATTTATTTGTTTTGAGACACTAAACTTTGATCCAACATATCAGTGCTATAGCATACACTGAACATGTTAACCCATTACCACACAATCCCTACTTTTGACAGCCCTGAGAAAGAAGCCCTTTAGAAAACATTGTGGGAAAAGGAGAAAATGCTGGTAACCAGCATTTTCTCCTTTTCCCACAATGTTTTCTACTATTCACAAAACAAATTTCAAATTTTCAGTCACTTTTTATGTTGTCGTCTGCAAATGCTTTCAATTTGGACGACCCTAGAATATTGCCGTTTAGTAATGAGTTAAGGAACCAGGCATAGCATAGGGCGGTTTTTGTCCTTGTTCTTTCACTATCCCCTGAAACAAAAAACTAATAGTCTTTTTTGGGTGTGGCCCAATCCAAAATCAATTAGCCCAAACATGTCTTCAGACTTTGAAGCAACAATTCTCAAGACATGTTAGAGAGTAATAATAATAGCCTGTGAACTAAGAACAAGGAGTAGGTTGGGGTTTCTTCTGGCACTATCCCCTGTGACATAACTAAAAGCCGTCTTTGGATGTAGCCCATGAAGGCAACTGGTGGCAATTGAAAGCTAATGCAACAACTTGTTTGTCAATCAATGTAAACTTTAGTTCTAACTTTTTTTCTCAACTCCGCATTTTAAATGAGTGTACGACAACTAGACAGGTATATCCCGTTTGAAACTTATCTAACCCATTACCACACAATCCCTACTTTTGATGCCCTGAGAAAGAAGCCTTTTGAAAACACTCTGGGAAAAGGAGAAAATGCTGGTAACCAGCATTTTCTCCTTTTCCTACAGTGTTTTCTACCCCTCCCAGAAGAAATTTCAATTTTTCAGTCACCTTTATTTTGTCGTCTGCAAATACTTTCAATTTGGGCCAATCTAAAATTTTCTCGTGTGGTAAACAGTTACATACCTGAACGCGTCATAATTCTTTTAATTAAAAAATGAAAAAGCCAAGGCCTCAATTTATCCGAACCAGCCACTACCCGAAATTACATCAACTTTATAAAAACAGTATTCACTTCAAAAAATCAAGCGTGAAAAGAAAAAAAAGATACAACCTCACTTTCGGTGCAAAACAAGCTGATACAACTGCAGATAAATCATTCATTGTTTTCGCCTGGAAGACCACAGACAAGACCTAGAATTGATTCTAACTTCCAACCCTTTAGGTATTTTTTCCTGTACGCACGAGACGGAAGATTCGTGGTCTAAGGGAGGAAACTCGTACAGACTCATTGTCATGGAACAAGATTGATTTCCCTTCCCAAGACCCACCCTCTCTCTCTCTCTCTCTCTCTCTCTCTCTCTCTCTCTGTCATTCTTCTAGTTTATTCTTTTCCGTGAGACCAACGATGTAGACTAGTAATTAATTTTTTTCTGGTTAAAATTATCCAAAGACGAGAATTTGTTACTTGAAAAATAAGTATTGGTGAAGGTCTCGATTTGTCCAAGAGGAATAGTGCAGGAAGGCAGGGATTTTCTAAATGATTTGGATTTGGAGGTAGATCTACTGATGGAAAATATGAAATATGAAAAACTCTTCAAATAAAATCTGTCGAAGATAATTTCTGCAAAACAATCAAAATTAAAAAAAAAAAAAAAAAATCTGCATGTGATTTTTAGGTAAATGATTTCATCAGAATTAGAGTTGCATGCCATGAACGGTTTGTGTTTTTTTTTTCCTTAGCTTCAGAGATTTAGATAGAAAATAACTGGATGGATGGATGGATGGATGGATATATGGATGGATAGATAGATAGATAGATAGATAGATAGATATAGATAGATAGATAGGTAGATAGATAGATAGACAGACAGACAGACAGACAGACAGACAGACAGCCAGATGGTTGTTTTGTTTATAGATGTGATGAAATGCAATGGAAACAACTGTCAGATTGCATGATAATTTTAATGTCTTAAAATACTTCTTTCTGACGAATATCTTGATGTATTCAGAATTATACAAAATTTGAGCCTAGATGTAAGAATAAATAGCAACATAGTTTTTTTGAATATACTGATTTCCCTTACAGACGATGCGCAACGAAACACGCCCCGTTATTCGTCTGCGGTTTTATAATGTCCTCAACTTCAGGGGAAGCGACTCTGGTATAAACACAGACTAAAGGATATCAGAGTTTTCTCCCTTAGACCAGTAAATTCTATTTATATTTCCAGAACCGTGAACAAGACGAAACCACGATTTGTTTTTCAATAAAAGTCGGTTGGGCGGAAAGAAAAGCAAAATACAAAGCAAACCTAAGGGAAATAACTAACAAATTAATTGATGCATCGATAACAAATGTTGTTTTTTTTTTATTTTCAAGGATCAGTTGAAAACTTTATTTTTCATAGTTTCCAACCTAGGTCACAGTTCATGTTAAAGGAAATACATGTTACAGAAAATAATGATAAGTAGGATTAGCGGTCGTTAACAAAGGCACTCGAAACAAGGACGAGTTACCAAAATCATTGTCATATATTGCATAGTTATATTGACTGCATAACAGATCACCAAATTTTATTCACTTCTAATTCTATCATTGCTATACAGAAGCCTAATGTGGAATTTTTTTTTGCACCCCTGGTCCTGCAGAAGGTAGATTTCAAATTGAACAAAATCAAATTTTGTTGCTATAGTTCACCAAACAACAAAATTCTAGGTTTGTCCAAATCGAAAGCATTTGCAGACGACAAAATAAAAGTGGCTGAAAATTTGAATTTGTTTTGTGATGGGTAGAAAATATTGTGGGAAAAGGAGAAAATGGTGCATGGTTACCGGCATGTTCTCCTTTTCCCACAATGTTTTCTAAAGGCTTCTTTCTCAGGGTCGTCAAAAGTAAGGCCTGTGTGGTAAAGGGTTAAAAGGGTTTCCAGTAGGACAGAAAACATTGTGGGAAAAGGAGAAAATGCTGGTTACCAGCATTTTGTCCTTTTCCCATAATGTTTTCAATAGACTTGTATCTCAGGGTTGTAAAAACCAGGATTATTTGGTAAAGTCTTAACTCATTGTCCATACAGCATGCACCACAGCCACTAATTTCAGTTCAGAGGCGTGATCCTGGATCTACACGACTCGGTTATGATGATTTTGTAAATTTACTATTTTGGTCTTTCTTCCACATTGAAATCTGGGATTGTATATTGTAATTTAGAAATGATCCCTTCAGACAACACATTTCATTTACATGCATTTCACATTTTGATTGTTAATGCTGAATCCCGGGACTGGTAGGCTACCTACGAAATCACAATAAATCTTTTTGTGTTCGTGCAAGATGGCAATGGACTCCGCGTTTTAATCCGTCTAATAATCAACCAATGACAGTGAAGGCGAATCCATTGGCTCAATGTTTTTAGTTTTTGGTGCGGAAGTAAAATACATAACGATGCTAGTAGCTCTGTTGACTTTTAAGGCATAGCAAAGGTTTCTTACTGAAGTGTAATGATATAGCTGTTTATTCTTTTTTTGACTTTGCAGATATTTTTACCGCTCATAGAAATAAAGGTAACAAATTGTAATTGGTTTTCGCGACCTGTCAGATTATTAGGTTGTTTCCGTAGAAGACCGACATAAAGCAAAGGTGAGTCGAAACTGATCACATACTACGCTGAAACTTTGAGCATAAATTACCTTTTACTTTTAAATTTGTTATATCTAAAGAAACACCCATATTTTGTTTGTAAAGCCACCATGGTAAGTTCTTGAAGGCTATCAGGCTGCTACCTTCAGTCTGACGGCTTGCTCTAATGCTATTTTTGTTATTTGGTTTCTGCAAGCCTTCAGTGCAACCTTCAGCAAAAGTATTCAGAATGAATACAATTTTACCGGCATCTTTTCAAATGGCGCTGTGCAACAAAATTTCCAATTACAGATAATACAATGGGCAAGGATCGTTAGATAAATAACTTATAACATCACACAAACTGTGCTGCAAAATACCAATCAAATCAATGGAAATTTACCTTTTTTCCCATCGTAAATAAATCTAGTGTAATTTGTAAACATCTTGCATGGTGACTTGGGTTGAACAGACATGCACAGTCAACAAAATGTCAATTTTGTACAGTCAGGCTCTCTAACCGTAACGACCATTTTTGTACAAGGTGCCATTGTCAACTGCAGAATTCCCAAATGAACTGTCCTGTCGCATATCAGAGATACTGCGATTTCTGCCGAGACATATGCATTGATGATAATACCATGTTTTGTTTTCTGGTGAAGTTGGTCAATGGTTATGTACGTTGGTAAGTACAGATTTGCATGAAGGTTAGATTTAGATATTAACTAACATCAGTCTTTTTGTAAAGATTAATCCTTTATCTAATGATTCATGCCCATTTTATTAGCTTTAATTGGAAATTTTGTCGCATAATTCACCTCAAAATTATTCATATTATATCACAGCATGACTTTTCCTTACCAAATTCATTTCAGTTTCAATGTCAGACTGATGACTGTTTCCGTTTCATGAAACAATTTCCTTTTTTGTCTGTTTTGTCCAAAAATTTCCAGTGTGTATTTTAGGCTTAATAGCTCTGAAGAAGTCTTTTTTGTGTAATTCCATACCAGATCACAAATTTTAAAATTGCCAAAACATATATAGATGACATTCTAAATATGGGTCAGTCTAAAAACTTGTCTTTAAAAGGATTAAAAATATTGTTGGAAAAGAAGAAAATGCTGGTTACCTGCAATTTTTACTTTTTCAAAAATATTTTCAAAGGCTGTTTCCGTAGGGTCATGAAAACAAAGGATAAAGGGTTGAAATGAAACTAACATACACATGTTCATTCCATAAGAAATATGAAAACACATCAACTTGTTTTAGTCTGAGTGTCTGACAAAATATTTGACATCGGCCTCATAAGGTCCTGAGTTCTATACTTTGGAGCGGGTGTCAACTTGGGAATTTTTCATTTGCCCACAAACTCAGCATAAGTACTGGTGTACATGTAGTTCCCAAGAAGCAGGATCAAGAGAGATTAGTGTACGGGTAAGTTTGAAGAACTTGTTTCTCAGTCAATGTAAGATAAGCCCGTCCTGATGGTTCAGTTGTGAGCGTGTCAGACTCATGACCTGGTGGTTGTGAGTTGGATACCCGTTTTTTGCCTCTCACCTCTGCTGAAGCATAGGAGAAAAGTAGTCGTTGGCTTTGGAAAGAAAGTTGTGTCAGTACTGGTGTGAGAAAGCTAGAAAACACATGTGCATCACCGACCGCCATATGACCTTAGCTGTTAAAGTGGTGTTAAATCTTAATACAACCAACCAACCAACCAACGATGTAAAGCTAATATGTTTAAAAACTTAAAATAGTCATTGTTAAAATCACCCCCTCCTCTTTTTTTTTCACAGAACTATGACTTTGATGGAGTTTGTTGGCTGTACTTTTATTGCATTTGGACCAGCGTTTGGTCTGTTTGTCTTCACGATAGCGAGAGATCCGCTTCGTGTCATTGTTCTCATAGCGAGGTAAGTCTTTTGTTTAGCAGAGACTTATTTAACCTTTTACTACACAATTGCGATATTTAATGAACCCCCAATTGCAAAGAATAAGAGGTTTGAAAACATTTATGGGCAAAGGAGAAAATGCTGGTAAGCAGCCTTTTATTCTTTTCCTACAATGTTTTCTACCCTTCCTAAAACAAATTTCAATTGATAAGTCACAACTCATTTGTCGTCTACAAATGCTTTGAATTTGGACCAGTCTAAAATTTTGTAATTTGGTAGAGACTTAATCCTTTACCCACAAAAGCCGTGTTTTAACAACCTTGGTGTGCAGTCTTGTAAAATCTTTGCGGGTAAAGGAGAAAATGCTGGTAACCAGCTGTTTTTAATGTGTCTGTCGGTATGTCAGTCTGTGTGTCTGTCTGTGTACAAAATACTGTCACAGCACTGGCGTGGATATAAAGTCATATTATTATTCAGTGACAGCTCTAGTTTTCAATGTAATCTTTTTCATGTTTGTTATTTTAGTGGGTTTTTCTGGTTGCTGGCTCTGCTGTTATCCTCAATATGGTGGTATGCTGTGGTCCCATTAAGAGAAAAGCTGGCTTTTGGAATGGTGTTCTCAGTCATCTTTCAGGAATTGTTCAGATTTTTGTTCTACAAATTACTGAGGTAAGGTTTGGTGAATGATCCTGTGAAAATAGGGTTTTAAAAACAATGTAAGAATGTTGATGTGAAAATTGATTATGGGTTCTAGGAAGCACTTTATTGAGAATGATTAAAATGAACTGCAAGAACTTTCTTTAAAATGAAGTTTTATTAACTCTTAACCCTTTCCCAAACGACAAATTTTTGAACCAGACCAAATTGAAAGCATTTGCAGACGACAATTCAACTCTTGCTGAAAAGATGATTTCTATCTATGATAGGGTAGAAAACATTGTGGGAAAAGGAGAAAATGCTGGTTAAAATTTTAGACTTGTATAATTTGAAAGTGTATGCAGACAACAAAACTAACATTACTAAAAACTTTTAGGAAGGAAAGAAAAACATTGTGGGAAAAGGAGAAAATGCTGGTTACCAGTATTTTCTCTTTTTCTCACAATGTTTTCAAAAAGCTTCTCCTTCAGGGTCGTGAAAACCAGGGATTGTTTGGTAAAGCGTTAAGATGTGTCAGACTGAAACACCATTAGATTCCAAACAAACAGACAAATATATATATGAAAATGAAATAAAAGAATTAAAAAAAAAAAAATCACATATCTGATCAAAGCATTGCCACACAATCACAACTTTTTAAGATCCAGAGGAAGACGGGCTTTTGAAACATTTTGGGTAGAAAAGAAAATGTTGGTAAGCAGCATTTTTTTTCCTAATCCTACTATTTTGTCTTCCCTACATAAAGACTAATTTTATCTAAAGAGTAGCATCTAATTTATTGTCTAATCTATGGATGCTTACAATTTTGGACCAGACTAAAATTTTGTCATAGGTCATAGGAAAAGAGATAATGAGTTGTGTTGAAGATTTGTTTATGTGGATTTTATGCGGTAAACTCTATGTGCTATTTTAAAATACATGAAAAAAAAGACTTCCTTATAATTATTAACTCTTTACCACACAATCCCAATTTTTGACGACCCTGAGAATGAAGCCTATTGAAAACATTGTGGTAAAAGGAGAAAATGCTGGTAACCAGCATTTTCTCCTTTTACCACAATGTTTTCTACACTTCCCTGACGAAATTACAATATTTCAGTCACGGTTATTTTGTCGTCTGCAAATGCTGTCAATTTGGACCAGTCTTTAATTTTGTCATCTGGTAAAGAGTTAATTTACTATATGATCTAACTATTTGTGTTTGTTTTGGTCGTTTCCTATTTCCGTTTTTATATTCACTTGTATATTACCTACTCTCTATGTGGAATCCAGCCTGTAGGTCTGATGTATGTTGATAGCACATGGCTTATACATCACAATGATGACTTGATAACAGTCGGACAAATATTGACATATCCTTTAAAGTAATCAAGTTACTCAATCAAAAAAGCAACTGAGTATTTGGTTACTTGTATTAGTGAAGGATCCCATCTCTATTTCTTTTTTGTTTTGTTTTGTGTTACAGGAAGGCTGATGAGGGACTACAGAGGGTAAGCCAACAAGGACAAGATCAGAATGTTACACCAAAGGATATCTCCAATAAACATATCATGGCTTATGGTATGTATTTTATCTTGTCCCTTGCATTGATTTTTGGCTTGGTATCAGGCTCTTGGATAGTTTTTCTGTTAATCATCAGTTGGTCTTGAGATGGGGCCAATGACTGGGACTTCTATAAAGTCTGCACTTGTGGTCAGATTTCCTAGAAATTATTACACAATCTTTATATTATCAATAGCTTGAATTTTGGAAAAATATCTTACAGTTATTAAGGGAAAAGTAGCCATTCAAAGCCATTAAAGTTGAACCTGTTACAGGTTATTTGTATTCTCAAGGGCCTTAACTCTTTACCAAATGACAAAATTTTAGACTACTCTAAATTGAAAGCATTTGCAGATGACAAAATAAATGTAAATCAAAAAATGAAACTTGCTTTCAAAAGGGTAGAAAACATTGTGGGAAAAGGAGAAAATGCTGGTCACCAGCATTTTCTCCTTTTCCCACAATGTTTTCAAAGGCTTTCTTTCTCAGGGTCGTTAAAAATCGGGATTGTGTGGTAAAGAGTTAGATGTAATACTGCTTTATGAACTAAACAAACTTTTATATATTTCAGTGTCTGGGCTCGGGTTTGGTATTGTCAGTGGAGCTTTTTCTTTGATAAATGTATTGGCAGACATGGTGGGACCAGGAACTATTGGTATCCATGGAGACTCGAAGTATTTCTTCCTTGTTTCAGGTAGAAACTGATGTGATCATTTTGATTTTAGACTTTTAACTATTTACCATACAATCATATGTTTTAACTCTTTACCACACAATCCCGACTTTTAACAGCCCTGGGAAAGAGGCCTTTTGAAAACATTGTGGGTAAAGGAGAAAATGCTGGTAACCAGCATTTTCTCCTTTCCCCACAATGTTTTCTACCCATTGAAAAAAGAAATCGGCATTTTAACAACATTTGATTTGTCGTCTGCAAATGCTTTGAATTTGGACACATCCAATTCAGATTTAAAATTTTGTCGTTTGTAAAGAGTTAAGGACCCTGAAGAGGAACCCTTTTAACTCTTTACAAAATGACATAAATAAAGTCCTGCAAAATGAATGTTTTTGGCGGTATACTGGACTCAGCATTTTTGTCTGTGTGTGCATTTGTATACAAATAATTGCCTGTTTCTGTCAAAGCGCTGGCGGGGGGTGGGGGGGTAGTAAGTCATATTGATAGACAGCTCTACTTTTAGACTATTCCAAAGTGGAAGCTTTTGCAGACTACAAAATTCATGTGACTCAAAGCTTTAAATTTATTTAGGGAAATGAAGTAGGACCAACACCATAATGAGCAGAAGAGATACCTCCTTAACTCTTTACCATCGGCTTGGAAAGAATATTGTGTGGAGTACTGGTAAAAGAAGCTCGAAGGAAGCACGGATCGATGCACAGGCCACCATGATATAACTGAAATTATGTTAAAAACAGCGTTAAACCTTTACTCCATTTCTACAAATTGCTTGTAGGAGCCTTTGGAAAACATTGTGGCAAAAGGTGAAATTGCTTGTGACGAGCAATTTCACCTTTTGTCACAATGTTTTCTATTCTATCAAAAGGTGTCATATACACATAAGAAACAGCTTCATCGTTGCTGTTATTTAGGGTCAATTAGAGATACCATAGAAATGTCTTATGGGGTAAAGGGTTAAACAACCAGTCAACAATCCAAAGATAATTTGCTTCAAGACTAAATAGAATTGTCTTTAGGAGGTTATGAATTTATCAATATTTCATATAATCTACAGTACAACCTGTAGTCAGAGACCACTCAAGGGAATTACTTAAATTGGTCTCTTACAGCAGGTGGTCTTTAAATACAGGGTTATATTAGCTTAATGTAAGAAGGGATGTTGTATCAGAACGTGGTCTCTTAAAGCAGGTGGTCTTTTCATACAGATGGTCTCTGACACAGGTTTAACTGTAGTTAGTTTTCCCCTTTGTTTAAAACATATCTATCGGACTTAAGTTTCTTTACAGCATTCCTCACGATGGCTTTTATATTTCTGCACACATTTTGGGGTGTGATATTGTTCAATGCCATGGATAAGAAGATTTACTGGCAGGTGGCTGTTGTGTTTGTCTCACATATGTTGGTTTCTTGTTTGGTAAGTAAAAATTTATTGTGCCTGTGTCTTATGATTATGTAAGCTTTCTGTTTGTTAACTCTTTACCACACAATCCCGACTTTTAACGACCCTGAGAAAGAAGCCTTTTGAAAAAACTGTGGGAAAAGGAGAAAATGCTGGTAACCAGCATTTTCTCCTTTTCCCACAGTGTTTTCTATCCTTCCCAAACCAAATTTCAATTTTTTGGTTACCTTTATTTTGTTGTCTGCAAATGCTTTCAATTTGGACCAGTCTAAAATTTTCTTGTGTGGTAAAGGGTTAAAAGAAGTGTTTGATGCTGAATACCTTTATTTATGTCCCAAGCTAGTCTTTCTATTATTAGCCCCGTCCGAAGGCAGAGGGATAATAGTTTTAGCATTGTCTGTCCATCCGTGGTTAGATTTTGTGCCGTTTTCTTTAAATGAATTTTGAAAACTTGTAGAGAAACATGAATTTCATACCTTTAATAGTTTTTACAGAATTGTGTGTTTCAAGACTTGTGCACATTGATAGCATTTGGAGATTTGGAATTAAGCTTCGCTTAATAATTGTACATACTTTTGTTTTGTCCTAAAAACTACATTGCAAGAGAAAGGAGAAATTCTGTTTACTAACATTTACTCCTTTCCATACAATGTTTTCAAAAGAGTTGTTCATTAGAGTTTTAAATAAATGGGATGAATTGGGAAAGGATGAAGAGATAGGTCATTCGGTATACAGCCATTGTTTCATGCTTATTTTGTGTTGGATTTTTTTCAGACACTTTTAAATACTCCGACAGATCCCAAATATCTTGGCAGTGTAATCCCAGCCTATGTTGTCATGGTAATAATGGGAGGAATAGCATTCAGTGCTGCAGGCGGCTCCGTGGCGAATGTAAAGACAGCCATTACCTTAAAAAGTACCGGTCATTACTCTGTGGATTAGGCGTTCCTTGTCTTGTAGAGGATCAAAGGAGCCATTATTCTGACAGATCACTGTTTTACCCATTGCAATATGACTTGATAATTTAACAGACCTGGAGAAGAATATGGTGAACAACAGAGAAAACATGTTTGTAACCAGTGTATTCCCCTTTTACTACAATATTTTCATCCTTTTCAAACATAAATTTCATACATGTGCATGTATTTGATCTACAGTTTTGAATATTTCTGTTATAGAGTTAACCCATTACCACACAATCCCTACTTTTGACGCCCCTGAAAAAGAAGCCTTTAGGAAATATTTTGGGAAAAGGAGAAAATGCTGGTAACCAGCATTTTCTCCTTTTCCCACAATGTTTTCTACCTTTCACAAAACAAATTTCAATTTTCCAGTCACTTTTATTTTGTCGTCTGCAAATGCTTTCGATTTTAACCAGTCTAAAATTTTGTCGTTTGGTAATGAGTTAAAGCTTTACCGATGATAATGTTTAACCATTTACCACACAGAAGAATTTTAGATCTATCCAAATCGAAAGCATTTGTAGAAGATAATTTCAGATGATGCATCTTTTATTAGATAGAGTAGAAAACTTTGTGGGAAAAGGGGAAAAATGCTGGTTACCAGCATTTTCTCCTTTTCCCTCGAAGTTTTCAAAAGGCCTCTTCCTCATGGTCGTTAAAAGTCGTCATTGTATGGTACAAGGTTATACTTGTTCAAATTGATGCGATATGCCGACTTCAATGTAGAAATCCCTCAATGTTTAGACACCTGACATACCTCTCGAATAATTTGACCGGTCTTCGAAAGGACAGAAAACATTATGGGAAAAGGAGAAAGTGCAGAATTAGAATGCATGTTTAGTGTGGTCTGATCATGATCTAATCTGGCTGCAAGTAAAACTATAGATATGAAACACTCTCTGAGGTTGCATGGGGCTTGTAATTTTTATAACTGTGATTATCTCTGTAGTTTGTACATGTGTACATGTAAATAGCTGTAAAAATTGTGTTGTTGTATGTAAAGAGAGTAAGATAAATGAAATTCAGACCGACTTTCTTTTCTTTTAGTTTAACAACATTTTATTAAATATAAGTTGTAATACGATGTCATAATGAAAACAAAGAAGAAAATTGCCCATAAAATGATATGATGTTATGTTAAGTTTGCTGATTTGGTAATTAATTAACTCCACGAAATTCAGAGTTTTAACCCTTTACCCCATAAGGCATTTCTTCGGCTTCTCTAATTGACCCTAAAGGATGATGCCGTTTCTTATGTGTATATGATGGCTTTTGATAACATAGACAACATTGTGACAAAAGGTGAAATTGCTTGTGACGAGCAATATCACCTTTTGCCACAATGTTTTCCAAAGGCTCCTACAAGCAATACATAGAAATGAGTATCTATGGAGAAAAGGGTGAACCAAATTATCCCAAGTTTTAACGACCCTAAGGTAAAAAGCCTTTCCAAAACATTGTGGGAAAAGGAAAAAATGCTGGTAACCAGCATTTTCTCCTTATCCCACAATGTTTTCTTCCTGTTCAAGGACAAATATTTTTATTTAAACAATATTTGACTTGTTATCTGTAAATTCCTTTAAAACCCTTTACCAAACAATCCCTGGTTTTCACGACCCCATGGAAGAAGCCTGTTGAAAACATTGTAGGAAAAGGAGAAAATGCTGGTAACCAGCATTTTCTCCTTTTCCCACAATGCTTTCTTTCCTCTTCAATACAAATTTCGAATTTCCACTCACTTATATTTTGTTGTCTGCAAATGCTTTCAATTTGGACCAGTCGTTTGGTAAACAGTTAATGTGGACAAGTGTTAATGTTTTTGTGAGACAAAGGATCAAGTCGCACTGCACAAGTGCTTGGGAAACAAGATCGTCTATGTCGAAAACATTGTGAAACAAGGAGCACCTCTGGCATTTCTTTGATTTATACCAACAAGTTTCAGTATGGAAACAATCTGCACCATGTAATAAATACACTACAAAATTATGGTGGTATGAAGCTGCCATCTGCTTGCGTATGGATTATTTCTCACGTATGTAATGAATTGTAATAATTTGAAATATAAGGTTGTGTTCTTGGGTGCTGACCCCAGCGGTCACTGCCTATACAAACATCACGGCCTCGCCACCATTCATCAATATTCCCATATGTTTTATTAGTCTGTGTAGGATCGTGTAACATGGCACAGATTCGGCACCAAAAATAGGTATTAATAAACGATCCCTTGTCCTTCCACCGGAAATACTCGCTGTATGCGTCGTCATCTTTATCTAGTTCCTTTAGATAGTCGGCCAGCTCTCGTGGACTCGTGTACTCATCAACGTGTATATAGGAGTAATGTGGCGCTGCTCTACGGTAGTCTTCTGGGGCCGCTCCCATTACGATTGGCACGACGTCATGTCTGAAACGGAAGTGATGTAATAATCATATGAATGTTCTTACAGGAAGCAGTTGCAGACAACAATTAGAATTTTGTTCATTAGGTGAAATTTGTCTTTGAAAGGTTAGAAACTGTGGGAAACGGAGTAAACGCTGGTTATAAATGTATCAGCTTGTTTATCTCTCTCCTGTGTCAACAATGTTTCAAAAGCTTTTCTCTTTATGGTCATAAAAAGACGTGATCTCTTGCTAGAGGTAAGCCTATAGACGTTAACATCGTATGTGTTTAACTCTTTACCACACGACAAAATATTAGACTGGTTAAAATTGAAAGCATTTGCAGACGACAAAATAAAGGTGACTGAAAATTTGAAATTTGTTCTTTGAAGGGTAGAAAACACTGTGGAAAAAGGAGAAAATGCTGGTTACCAGCATTTTCTCCTTTTCCTATAGTGTTTTCAAAAGGCGTCTTTTTCAGGAGCGTCAAAAGTAGGGATTGTGTGGCAATGGGTTAAAAGATGACTGGGATACTTCCCAAATTTTATCCATCATGGGTAACAAAAATAGCTTCTACAGACGGCGTAGATCAAGATCAGGCTTCACTGAACGAGCTGTCTGATCTATGATCTACATTACCCATGAATGTTTTTATATAGAGCAACGGCGGGTATTATCGACACTTTAAGAGATCGGAAAGTGTGGTGTCGATAACAGCCGCTTTAAATACAAACTGAAGTTATCAGTGGTTTATTTTGCGGATACTCTACTGATCTACACGTATAATATAATGGTGTAAAGTTGCGTATTGTAGCAAACAACGCCAACATTACATAAGGGTATGTCGGGTGATATCGACAGGCTTCGTCTATTATCGACATTGTATTTAATTTTCAAGAATTTAACATCAAAATTCTCTTTTAACTCATCATTATGGGTTCTATTCAGTACTCGTTGCCGAATTAGATCTAATACAAAGCAATTAAATCAAAACTTGACGCGTAACATAGGTACAACCGCAAAAGAAGGCCGAACAGGTACACGTTGGTAATATCATGGACTAAGATGTCTGGACATTGCACCACTGCGCACCATTTCTATGGCCTATGACATGTTATTTGACGAGTATTGACTTCGTTTTGGAGTTTTCAAGCCAACATTTGTCTGGACATAGCTGTAACCCGAAAGATAAAAAGAAATTGTGGCTACATAAAACATATTAATTCTTATTTCTTTTATTCATGTCTTAATCTGTCGATAATTGCCGATCACACAAATTAGCATCGCCAGTCATCGACACATGAATAAGTTGCTCTATGGTGAGCAAAACACGCTCAATTTTGTGATGCGAACACTATTTTACATCTGAAACTCGTATTTAAGTTTGAATTCAAGCAATCGAGCACGTTTCAGGACACCCTTCACGCTGACAAAAACCACCACCCTCCTTATCGTAGCCGTTAACGTTGGGTAATTTCATTACTGTAAAATTTCACTGACTCTTTGGCACTTACAGAGTACTGTTTACTTCCGGCCCTGTAATTAGATAAAATATTGATGTCGTATTTTACATCATAAAAATGAAATTTGTTCATCTTTCATGGAATTAAAGGACACAATAAAGAATTGACGATAACTGCCGACGGTCGGCAATACCCGACGTTGCTCTAGTCCAGAATCCCTGCTAGAGCAAAACGTACATGTACATGTTTGCATAATCTGGACATGTATATGTATTGCTAGTTAAGTTGAATCTGAGTATCACTTTCTCCTTGTTTGCCCTTGATAAAAAAAATCAAGAATCGGGAATTTCTTCCTTTTTTTATAAGCTATTTGGCTAGTATTAGAAACATTTATAAGATTTTATATGATTTTTTTTATGGAAAGAACATGCATACAGCAAATCAGTTCGTGCACTGTCTAGGAAGGAATGGAAAGTTCTAATCTAATACCATTAGATTTGATGAAATAAACAACTGGCACTCAAATAACGAAAATAGTTTATGCAAAAACGTGTTTGGCTCTTGACGGAGCTGCACAGTGTTTTCATTATTCTCATTGTTCGTTTCCAAAACAAAGAGATAAAGGTTTTTTTTTTTTTGATAAAATATTAGATCTATCTAAAAAAAATCACGACTTCCACGTCACGTGATGGTTATCAGGTTACGTAAGTAACTTGGACTTCATAATTTGATTAACCCTTAACCAAACAGTTCCTGGTTTTTAAGACCCTGAGAAATAAGCTTTTAGAAAACATTGTGGGAGAAGGAGAAAATGCTGGAAACCAGCATTTTCTCCTTCTCCCACAATGTTTTTAAACAAGTTTCAAATTTTCAGTCACTTTTTATTTTTTTTCGTCTGGAAATGCTTTGGATTTGGACAAGCCTAAAATATTGTCGTTTGATAATGAGTTATCTCCTTAGCACACAATCGGTTGTTTGATTGGAATAATGCTTTTAGGAAACATTTTGGGAAAAGGAGAAAATGCTGGTATCCATTACCATTTCATCAACAAATTTCAACGTTTGAGCCGCGTGTAATTTGTCTCCTGCAAAATGCTTTCAAGTTAGACAAGTCTAGAATGTCATATGGTAAGGAGGTAAAGTGTGTCACGAATGCTTTCACACTGCATCAAGGGGGAGTCACTGGTTTGATTTCGAGTAAATAACGTTGCAATATCTTCATTGTTTCTTCAAAGTCGATAAGACCGTATCTCTTTGATAGTAATTGATAAATATTTATTTCAATCTGCAAGGAAATTCTTTAAAAACAATTCTCTTCATATCTATGTAATGAATTCCTCCAGTGAATTTCACCCTTTTCAGTTTACAATGACTTGTTGTCCGTGCCTGTTTTTTTTTCTCCCTTTCGAAAATGTAAAGACATTTTTGAAATGAAGATATAGATTTAAAAAATAATGAACTATAATAAAACCGAATAGAATGTCGATTGACTGATTAATTGATTGAAATATTGTTTTTCGCCGCTTTCAACATTATTTCAGTCATATCACGGCAAGAAGCTCACATATTCATGCATTACCTAGGTTTCATCAGTACTAGGCTAGGGCTCTGAAGTGTCTTGCCCAGGGTCACTCCCAGGAAAGACCCAGTTAACCCATTACCTAACCTACCTTTTACGCCCCTGAGAAAGAAGCCTACTGAAAACACTATGGAAAAAGGAGAAAATGCTGGTAACCAGCATTTTCTCCTTTTCCCACAGTGTTTTCTACCCTTCCCAGAACAAATTTCTATTTTTTAGTCACCTTATTTTTGTCGTCTGCAAATGCTTTCAATTTGGACCAGTCTAAAATTTTCTCGTGTGGTAAAGGGTTAATCCATTGAGTCTTGAGCCCAGGACCTCTAGGTAATGAGACCTACACTTTAGCGCTAAGCCAGAAATAATGAAATGTCGAAAAGGCTCTAACCGCTTATACATGTACATGCAGACTGAAACTTAAAATGACCACGGTAAAAAATAAGTAACGTGTGCATAAAAGCAATATATATTGAATGGACAGTGTTCCTTTAACTCATTACCAGACGACAAAATTTTAGGTTTGTCCAAATCGAAAGCATTTGCAGACGACAAAATAAATGTGACTGAAAATTTGAAATTTGTTTTGAGAGGGTAAAAAACATTGTGGGGAAAGGAGAAAAATGCTGGTTGCCATCATTTTCTCCTTTTCCCACAATGTTTTCTAAAGGCTTCTTTCTCTTTCATCAAAAGTAGGGATTGTGTGGTAATGGGTTAATCCTTATACCCGGGTATGCAAGTGTGTAATCCTTTACCAAACGACAAAATTTAAGACGATTTCGAACCGAGAAAAGTAGCAGACGACTTTAATGAGGTCCAAAATGGACACAGTTGTCTTTGAAGGAATAGAAAAAGATATGGGAAGAGGAGAAAATGCTGTTTATGAAACAAGCTTTTGTAAAATCTTGATGAAAATCAATGCAAATAAACGGCTGTTTTATAAAAAGGCTCAAAACAGTAGCATAAGAAGACGTACCTAGTCTTTTTGCGGTTTTTGCTCCTTTTGCCACAATATCTTAAACTCATTACCGGACGACATCATTTTAGACTGGTCCAAATCAAAAACATTTGCAGACGACACAATAAAAGTGACTGAAATTTTAGAATTTGTTTTGTGAAGGGTAGAAAACATTGTGTGAAAAGGAGAAAATGTTGGCATTACCAGGCTTCAAAAAGCTTCTTTTCCAGGAGCGTCAAAAGTAGGGATTGTGTGGTAATGGGTTAAACACTGATTGAAACAATTTGTAAAATGGTAATGATTTTTTTTCATGCACAAAAATGTGTTATAGCTTAACTTTTCGAAAGAATCAGGGTCAGTTTTATTTATACGTTTATTTAATTATTATTCTAAGTATCGGATGTCAATTGTTGTTGTTTTTATTTTCATTAGGCCTTTTTGATATAAAATTTATATAACAGACGTATTAATTAAGATTTACAACTTTCTAATTACAATCAAGATGTCTTTTCAAACGTCAATCACTCGGTAATCAAACAGATCCAAACTGCCTGACGAGGTGTGAACAGGTCGGTGGCAAACTTCACTAGATTTTCACAATCTGATTATCTTTTCAAAACATCTGTTGATTTTTATCACTTCACCTGTCAAGATTCAGCATGATGGGGGGTATCGCACAGTATTTAAGTGCTGTGCCGATATTTTTTCAGTATCATTTGATACTTAGTCAACAGACGAACAGCCAAAACCAAAACACAAGTATGACGTCAATGACATCAGTCACCGTTCCAGAACCGCAGTCAACTCAAATGAAGCAACAGAAAATTGGAACATTAAACATGCGCTGCTGGGAAGATCTGCAACGCGAAGAGAAGAAATTCGTGAAAGCATCGGAGCAGTTTTCCTTGATCAACAAACAGTACGAGCAGCTCAAATGGCGCTACGACAAGGCAAAGAAAGATAAATCTTCAAGCTTCCGGTACAACCTCAGGTTAAAGCTGTCCGTTCTTGAGGGAGTCAGGGGAATGTACTACGAATATTTGTTCATCAAAGCAGAGGATATCAACATGTTACGGCGTTACGTCAGACGCCAAACGATGGACCAAGACGACTAGACTGGTACCCGTTGAAACTCAAGTCCGTGAACTTCCGATCGATACGAAGATCATTAACAGGTAGCCAGTCAACGAGATACCACGTTCGAAGCGGAATAGTGAAAACTTCTACCGCTGAAAACAGTCCTTTTCAGGACTTTATAATGGTCCTTCATTGGACCAACCCATTTACCTAGAAAGGCTAATGTCTCAATTGTCAATTTGTGTCTTATTGTTTTGCATTTTCTTTTAAATCTCGGTAAAATTGTCAGAAATAAGAAAACATGTCGGCCTATAATTTTTTTTCAGAGAGAGAGAGAGAGAGAGAGAAAGAGAGAGAGGGTAATTTAATTTCAGAAACCAAGCCCTTTCCAAACAGTTTTTGATGACAATATATTACAGCATACTGATATTCGTTGACCAAGAGGCACCACATCTCCTTTTTTCCCGTTATCAATATTTGCCGAAAAAGGGAAAGTTATGCGAAAATAACGTTTCCCTTTTGAGGCAAATATTTTCCCATATTAATCACAAGCTGATGAAATAAATTAGATATTATATTTCATCTGATTATTTTGTCAACGAATGCTACTTTTAAAACTAGTGATCTCAAGTCACACCAGATTTTCGGTAGGAGGAAATTATTCACTGTGACGGGGAAATAATTCCCCCCCCCCCCAGCTTAAATTACGTCATTTCTTTACCCATAAAATTTCTAAAAATAGACACCTGAAATATAATATAACATATTATTTATTTATTTATTTATTTATTTAAGAAGTTTATATTGTTTGCCCATGGCCATTACAGCTTCATATTGCTTTTACGATACTATGTCCACGTGACCGTGGAATTAGATTTTTAAAGTGCGTTAAACACAGACTCAAAGGGTTCGACTGCTTTGATACATCTTAAAACCCAAATATTGCTGTTTTTGGAAATAACATCTCCTAAAAATGTATGGAAATTAAAAGGCAACAACCTATTTGAAAACATTGATGCTGACCTCTCCTCCTGGCTTTTTTTTAAAGAAGCTAACTTGTCATCGATTGATGTTCTTTGGAGGACGAAAATTTAGGTTTGCTTTCAAAAATATATCGGAAATGTTAAAGTAAAACGTCAATCACATTATTATAATTGTCTATAGATACTCACTGTAAACCTGTTACGAAAAATTTCTCTGTGATGTAATCTCGGCAGTTAGAATTCTCAAATGACAAATAAAACTTGTAGTCGTTATCAAGCATGGAGGAACATCGTGATGCGCCTCTTGGACATCTATTTTTCCCGCACTTTCCGTAAACATCAACTTGTATATACCTGGATAACTGTCTCACATACTTGATCCGTGCGTTAGGCGTTACACAGTTGGACGCAAACCATGCAACCTTTTTCGTTTTTCCCTTCGCGTAATTCTTTGACAAGGGTGGTTGTATATGTGACGAATTCACTTTATGCTTCACGTACTTTTCGTATGGAGCGACAATGTCCGAATCTCTTCGGTAAGTAGCCGTCCAATTAAACATGTTTGCAAAACGTTTCAAACTTGGAGTATAGTGAGGCGATTCTAAGAGAAAAAGAATCCATATTTGGTGAGGTGGTCGCTTAAAGCGATTCAATTTCGGTTCTTGTCTGAAAAGCACAGCATCGGCATATGGTCCCTCTTTAACGTTGTCCGTAAGTTCGCAGGAGTTTACGGGACATTTTTGCTCAAGAAAAGATTGCCGACCAGGTTTCACACCCCAGTTGTCAAAACCGTTGAAAAGTAGAATCTTTTTTAAACTGCCATTACTGTCTATTGTTGGTTTGAATTCTAATTGCGATAAAATCCTATCATTGTCGTAGTTTTGTAAATCAGGCAACATTCGCAGTGACGGCGTACTCGTTTCCGGTTTGGCGGAATACACATCCGTTGCTCGAAGTTGATCGCGTATTGATGGACGTTGAGAGCTCGTGGATACCATAGTTCTGATGTTGTTTGATTTCACCCAGATGTAGGAACTGTTTGAATGTTGCAAGTGTTCCGATAAATATATATCATCTTGTAAGGTCCACACGTTCACGTAAAAGTTGAATATTATCATGAACACGAAACACGACATGAAAGTCCATGTCATTAATACTCTGGTATGGCGACGCATTGTAAAGTACGAAATCTACTATATAAAGATAATATATTGTCGGTTTACTTCCAAAACCTCGTAACTACAGCTTGTAACAAGCTGTAGTTACGAGGTTTTGGAAGTAAACCGACGATATGAGTATGATTTGATCCATACCTCTCGCAGACGGCTTTCTGAGTACGCCTGGCAGCTGATAACTTAGAAAAAAACATTGTGACCAAAGGTAAAATTGCCTAGACATTTTGCTTTTATCACAATGTTTTCTCTTGAATAAATGATTTTAGCTATTATGTACGTTGAATACATTTTTCACGAGGATGCTTGTAGAAAGTCTGCAGCAATTTCTGTCCACGAGGTGATGACATCGAATCCATAACTTTTTTTTACAATGCCGGTGTAATGCAGAGAAATGACCTTCCCCTTCAAAATGACCTGGGTCATTATTCTACGTAGAGAATGATCCCAGAAGTCATTTCCCTACGTAGAAGAATGACCCGAGTCATTATTCTGCGTAGAGAAATGACCCAGAAGTTATTTCACTATGTAGAGGAATAACCCGAGTCATTCTACGTAGAGAAATGACCCTTTGGGTCATTTCTCTACGTAGAATAATGACCCAGGTCTGTCATTTCTCTACGTAGAATAATGACACGGGTCTTTCCTGTACGTAGAGAAATGACCCATGGATCATACCTATACGTAGAAAAATTACCCATGGGTCATACCTCTATGTAGAGAAATGACCCATGGATCATACCTTTACGTAGAGAAATGACCCATGGGTCATTTTGCAGGGGAGACTCATTTCTGTGTACCACACCGGAGAGATGGGATTCGACAAAACTGCCTTTAGGCCTATTTGATACAACACCTTTATGTTTCAGTGGTTTCTTTAGAAACAAGAAATAAAGTTATTCATGAGAAAGGCCGACGAGAAAGCATTTTGTTTTACCTTATTCATTATTGTCGTATCAATCCTTCATCAAATAATTCCGCGTTTCGACAACCCCGAAGTAAAATCTTTCTGAAAATACTGTAGGAACAGAAGAAAATACTGATTACCGGCAATTTATCCCCTTTTCCTACAACAATTTCCCGCGCTGTTTCAGAAACAAATCCCATTACTTTTGTCACATTTGACTTGTCGTCTGCAAATGCTTTAAATTTGGATATTTTTTTTTTCATTTTGTAAAGAGCTTTTAACCCATTATCACACAATCCCTACTTTTGACGACCTTGAGAAAGAAGCCTGTGGAAAACATTGTGGGAAAAGGAGAAAATGCTGGTAACCAGCATTTTCTCCTTTTCCCACAATGTTTTCTATCCTTCACAAAACAAATTTCAGATTTTCAGTCACTTTTATCATATCGTCTGCAAATGCTTTCGATTTGGACAAGCCTAAAATTTTGTCGTTTGGTAATGAGTTAAGTCACTAGATAAAATCCACTTGTTTTGATTTTATTGCAAATTAATATCCCTTTTTATTTGTCTCAAGTAAGCAAAATAAAAAAAAGAAAAAACGTGTACCTTTGAAATTCACAACAAGAATGACGTTCAGTATGATTGAAAAATATTTTAAAATTCACCGTTATTTTGATGGACAGCCGACGTAATATTTCATCAAATATCGCTCCAGTTTTTCCGGTCTATCTACATGTATGTGTATTTATTTGGGCGTTACACCGACGGGCAAACTAGCCGTTTCCTTAACTTTTTACAAGACGGCAAAATTTTAGAATTGTCCAAATTGAAAGCATTTCCAGACGACAAAATAAACGTGACTCAAAAAATAAAATTTGTTTTGGGAAGGATTGAAAACATTGTCGGAAAAAGGAGAAAATGCTGGTTATCAGCATTTTCTCCCAATCTCACAATGTTTTAAAAGGACTCTTCCCAAGGGGCTTTTTCATATGGGGTACACGTGATAAAAGGTTAAATTTACAGTTTTTTTTTAATTAATAGACAAAACACTTAGACTTATATAACTGTTTACCAAACTTTTAATACTGGTCCGAATTGAAAGCATTTGCAGACGTCAAAATAAAAGTGACTCAAAAACTGAAATTTGTTTCCAGCAGAGTAGAAAACATTGTGGGAATAAGTGAAATTGCTGGTTATCAGCATTTTCTCCATACCAGATCATAAATTCTGCACTTGTTGATTTCGGCAGCATTTGTATACGAAGAATAACCCTTTACCACATAATGCCGACTTTTAACGACACTGAATAAGAAGCCTTTTGAAAACATTGTGGGAAAAGGAGAAAATGCTGGTAACCAGCATTTTCTCCTTTTCCTACAAAGTTTTCTACTCTATAAAAAAAAAAAAAAAAAAAACGCATCAATGAGCCACATTAAAATTGTTGTTTGCAAATTCTTTCAATTGGACAGGTCATGAAATTTTACCATCTGATAAAGGGATAATAACCTGACAGTTTATCTGGTTGCTGTTTTTCTTGGAAGGGTAGAAAAAGCTTGTTGCAAGCATTTTACCTCTTCCCACAAGATTTCTCGAAATATTTGTTTCATAGCGTCATGGTCATTATTTGGTAAAGGGTTTTAACATTGGTCAACTGAACTCGTTACCAAACAACAATATTTTGAGCTTGTCCAAATCGAAAGCATTTGCAGACGATAAAATAAAAAGTGACTGAACATTTGAAATTCGTTTTGTAAAGAATAGAAAACATTATGGGAAAAGGAGAAAAAGGTGGTTACCAGCATTTTCTTCTTTTTCCCACATTGTTTTCTAAAGGTGTCTTTCTCAGGGTCGTCAAAAGTAGGGATTGTGTGGTAATGGGCTAATGGGCGTAATTAGAGTCAAGGGTTGTAATATGTCCTCTGGTCTTTATTTCTAATATAGAGCTTCCTCCTATACCCTTCGCTCACTTAAACTCTTTTCCCAAAGGAAAGGAAAAAAAAAGGATTTATCAAAGTGAAAGCATTTACAGATGATAAATGAAATGCAGCCTTAATGGTTATTTCTGTTATTGATAGAAAACATTGTTGGAAAAGGAGAACATATTGGTAACCGTTTTTTTTTTTCATTTTCCCACAATGTTTTCAAAAGCATTCTCTTTCAGGGTCGTTACGACTCGGAATTACGTAGTAAAGAGTTTAGCAAAGTTGTTTTTGGTGGACGGACATTTTGGCCACTAACGTTTTGGCCAGCTGGAAGCAAAAAAAAAAGACGTTTTGGTGGAGCGTTGTTGAAAACAAAATTGCAATAAGAGTACTTTCAATGCTTTTAACCCTTTACCACAACATTACGACTTGTAACGTCCCCGGGAAAGAAGCCTTTTGAAAACATCTTGGGAAAAGGAGAAAATGCTAACCAGCATTTTCTCCTTTTCCCAATATGTTTTCTACTCCATCGAAATATGATTACACTGTTTGAGCCAAACTGAAATTGTCGTCTGCAAATGCTTAAATTCGGACAAGCATAGCTTAAATTTTGTCATCTGGTAAAGGGTTAAGCATATCGCTTGAAAAGAAAACACAGAAAGTTCAATTATTATATTCTTATCAGTGAAATACTTGGATTTCACACTATATATTGCATACCACCGCTGGTGATGATTATTGTGGTATTTGTCGAAGACAATACCACTATGAGTTCAAGATTGAATTTTGATAACCATGTATCTTATTTTGTGCGAAGCCGAAGGAAATAAACCCAATTAAACTAATTTTTCCTCAGGCAAATGATGTTTTTCGGTGGCACCCAGATATGTAATTTGAAATGGCATATTAAAATACATTGGGCGAAGCCATCGATCGTTGAGATACTTATTTTTCATTGAAAATAGCTTCTCTCGCTCATAGCCTTTTATTGGTGCAATGATACAAATTTGTCAACTGACCATGGGCTTTTTCGTTCCAAAACCAATTCATTCCATGGCTTGTTCGTCCTATGATTGGGCGATACTCCATTTGATTGCTCATTATTATAGATCGAAGTAATTGATTGTAATATTGGAAATTATAAATTAAAGGCTAAAGATATTTCAAAATTATAGTTTTAAGATACATGAGTGTTCTCCCTTCAACCGATAAGGTATTCATTTGCTTAGTGGGTTGACTTTTAAGCCAATATTTGAACAATATATCTCTTTTTCTTTCAAACTATTAATTCCACACAATGGGTTTCCTTGACAAATACCACTTCAGCGTTCTCAACGCTTTGATTATATACCTAGCAGTGAAATCCTTGAGTTTCCCAGTGTAATAAATTTTGATGTCATCACCAGTGACGATATCAACTTTCACTTTCACTTCCTGCTGTAATTTAGGAACTACTTTTTTTTCATTAAGCACTTGTAGATAGTGTTAATTGTAAGTTCTATACTTTCAACCAGACAATCCAACTACTTTTCTCAGTCCTGTTCTTTTAAATAATGTATTCATCCGCACTATGTCCCTGATTTCTTCTCTGTATCCAAAGTATTGATTTCGACTTTCAAACGAAAAATTACAAATGATAATGTTAATAAGGTATATAATAAATAGAATAATCAACTGGTTATTTTTGACTCGGATGTGCTGCACGCTCGTTTTTTCAACGTCTAACAACGCATCCTCGCGAGGTATTTTTCATATAAAAATAACCAGTTGATTATCCTCTATATCATCACTAGTGACGGTATAGTTTTAGAATGTTTGCCGGAACTACTTTTTCCCTACATTGCTCATATTATACCGTTCGTGATGAATAATGGAATTGAAAATTGTGAATTAGGAATATGATAAATAGGGAAATCATCTGGTTTTATGTTATAGTAAAAATATGTCGAATAGGGTTTAATATGGTTAAAAAGCCCATGCTTCGGATGTACCGCAGGACATGTTTTCGGTACACAGTACATTATCTCCCGCTAGATGGCATTCTACAAAGACACATCTCTCTAATTTGGGCATTCTAGATACAGAAACGGACTACTTTTCTTCGCAACAACCGTTACTTTGAATATCAAACTGAAATAAATGTTTACTCAATAAAACGCTATCTAGTGCGATTCATACAGCTATGATCAGCTAGCACGTAACCTATGCACCGGCCATTTATTAAAACAGCCAGTACAGGCTTGGGTAATAGGTTCGGTGTAAGCCTTATTTTTCCCTAGGATATGGGATCGGTGATGCGCCATGCCAGACAGTTCGAATCTTCAAGAATACGACATGCGCAGACAACGAAGCAGTCATTGTTACCCCGTAGTTGCTTTTGAGATGAAACCGAATCTTGAGTATTCACCAGCCATTCTTAAGAAACTCTTAGTCTTATTCTCTGAGATTTTTTTTAAATTTGTAAGTAATGCAACTTTAGATTGGCTTAAACATTCGGTAAAAGTGGGATTAATTTTCATCTCCGTGAGCCACGGGTACGACGCAAGCAAACCACATAATTATGGTTCTGTAATATCCACCTTTTTTTAATAGTCAACTTAGTCATGAAAGAGACTGGTGGTTGCGCATACAGAAAATTGACCAATAGTGAAAAGTTTCGACCAAGATCAGCCTGCGCGGACTGCGCAGGCTGATCGTGGTCGATACTTTTCACAGATGCATTAAGTCCTTTTTTCACAGAACATGGTTCAAATGGTTTAGCCGATCAGAAATTGTGTTACATTCAAATTTAGAAAAAATCTGGAGAATAACAAAAAGAATGCTCTAAAAATAATTGGTTTATACGTCTCTGAGAAGGGACGGGTAAAATTCACCAATAGCACTCGTCGTCATCGTCACTAGATTCCGCCAAAGCGGCATCAATACCTTTAGTTAACATGATCCATTTGCGGCGCTGTTCTTTCGTTGTGGGCTTGTTTCTCAACGCCGCATCGCGTTCTTTCATTTTTTCGATTTCATTGTTAAATTTCTTTACCCGTGAGTCGAGCGGGTCTCGAAATTTCGTTTTGATTTTTAGAATGGTTCTCATAAGATCGCCAGTATTCGGTGTGTCGTCATCGTCCTCCTCTAAAATATTACGTAGACCCGACCCGCCGGGTGTATTGAAGTCTTTCTCAGCACTATCCGATCTTTTTATTTTATCATTTCGAGCCTTTAACCAGGCGACAAACGAATTTCTCCTTTTTGCAAGTTTTTCCATCTCCGGATTCTGATAAACAGGCACTTCATCTTTGAGTCTGTCTTTTTCTTCCTTCACCCAAGCCATAAAAATTTCCTGTCGTTCGTCGTCATCATGAATTGCTGGCAAACTTGGTGTTATCATTTTACTTTGTCTGCGACTCATCTTGGACTGTTTCCGTCTCACGAAGTTATCATCACTTTCGTAATCCTCCGGTACAGTTGAAAAAGCGACTGACATACTCCTCTGTAAAGCATTTTCTGCGATTTGGTGGTCAAACGACTCAAGTTTCATGCAGATACTGTCTTTTCTCGATGCAATATTCTTCCTCCATTGGAAAATGAACTTTTGCGCAATATTTTCTGTACTGCCATAAATTGAGCTTCTTCCGAGAGTTGATTCCCGGCTCTCTGCTCTTATATCCTCATATAATTCACTATTACCACCTTGCCGGGCACCAGGCTGCGGAACATGGGAGAAAGCATTCAGACCTATCATGACATCTAACAACGTTTTCGGGTTCGGTTTCGGTAATGGCGCCTTCGTCTCCTCTTTGCTTACCGGATCTTTTCCTTTACCTGACAGCTGAATGAACATAGACTTTCGTCGGTCAATTTTTAACATCTGCTCTTTTTCCTGCTGGGTCTCCGGGCCGGATTTGACCTCCTTTCTTGATGCAGGCGCATGCGCAACCTTCTGATTTTGGAAATGTGTATTGGCCGGCGCTGTTTGCGCCAAGCGGATTTTTCGCTGACGACGTGGTTTTGTAGGCTTGTTGTGTGGAGCAATCTCTTCATCCTTGCTCTCGCCCTTTTTTATTAAACTGAAAGTAGAAATAAGTCATGCTCTGTAAAAATAAATAAATAAATGAATGATTAAATAAATAAATGTAAATAAAACTGGCCGAAATTGAAAGGATTTGCAGACGACAAATTTAATGTAACTGAAATAATGATTTTTGTTTTGGATGGGGAAAAAAAAAACATTGTGGAAAAGGAGAAAATGCTGGTTACCAGCATTTTCTCCTTTTCCCACAATTTTTTCAAAAGGCTTCTTTCCCAGGGGTGTCAAAAGTCGGGATTGTATGGTTAAGAGTTAAGCATTCCATGTTGACCAAGCGACAATTTTATGTTCATTCGTATTGATCATGATATATCTTCTTCTTGAGACATGTAACGTTTAATTATAAAATAAACACAAGCTTTCGGCGGTACAACCGCCTTCTTCAAGTGTGATCCTGTGATAAAAATCCTTCATTTTTATCACAGGATCACACTTGAAGAAGGCGGTTGTACCGCCGAAAGCTTGTGTTTATTTTATAATTAAACATTCATATTAATCATGTACCAAACGATAGCGTGGTTTCTCCTTTTCCCACTATACTTTCTACCTTGCACTTTCAAAGGCAAATATAATTATTTGAACCATGTTTAATTTTTCGTAAAAAAAACCAAACATTTTTTTGTGAAGAGTTTTAAATAGAGGCAGTCTGATCTGGATCTCTGCCTTCAACAAGAGTCACCCGTCTCACATAAGGCACTGAAATGAGTAGCCGATCATCGTCCTGATCGTTGTCAGATCAGCAGGACAAGAAGAGAGCAGAAACTTTCGTATTCTGTACAGTAAAGGATCGAGACAAGTTCTCGCCATTTTGCCACGAAAAACCAGCGCAGAACCGCACAAATAAATACCTTTGTATGCGGTAGACTTTCTCCGCTGGTCAAGATATTGTGAATATACAAGATGCGGGCATAGTTTGGTGTCATGAGTGTAAGTTTGACTTGCTTTAATCCGCTTTTATAATTGTATTAGACTTAACCGTTTAATCCCTTCTATTATGGAATCGAGCGATTGCCAAAATCTAGAGCAGTGATAGAAAGGTTAAACATATATAGTCGTTTTCGCTAGTACCGCGTCATCTATGGTACCGCGGTAATCCGGAAAATACCTAATTTGCATACGTAGCGCCACCTAACCACTGTTTACTCTATCAAATCGAAAGCAGAAGTGTTTTTGTATCGCATCGGTCAAAAATAATAAGTATTTCTTCATTAATGATAAGTTACTTTTAATATTCACAAATTGCAATGATAAAGCACACTTTTCCTCCATGTTTTGAAAATAATTACCCCCAACTCTTCAATAAACTGACAATTCATTTTTGACCAATACAGGTCATCTATTGTGGTGTCATAGTCCTCGCCGGAACCAAAAACTACGGTACTTAAATCAAATCTGAATATAAATCTCATATTTTTAATGATTTTCCGAATTTCAAGTGTTATCGCGGTACCATATCGGACTCCCTTCGGAGCACCTGTAGTTACTGCTTGACCTAGATATTTTCGTCTTAAAAACACGACTTAAGCTTTGATAGTGCACATTTATTGTAACTTAACATGCAACAATTTATAACAGTATCAGAAAATAATACATGTGAGTTTCCTCTCTTGTAGTATTTCGGAGAAATTAAGTACCGCGGTACCATCGAGGACCATCCTACATGTAAAATGTTTACTACTTAGAACCCACACAAGCAACTCTCCAGTGTTTACCACCCGACAAAATTTTAGAAGGGTAAAAGTGAAAGCATTTGCAGACGACAAATTAGCTATGTGTCAAATGATGCTATTCTTCTTTGAAAGGATGACAAACGTTTTTCGAAAAGGAGGAAATGCTGGTTACCTGATTTTTTTTCTTTTTCCTAAATGTTTTTTTGAAGCCTTCTTCCAAAGGGTCGTTGGAACATTTGGTTGTTTGGTAAGAGTTATATTTTACTATTGGCACAATGATATTATGGACATTGGTTGGTTGGTTGTGTTGGGGTTTAACGCCACTTTAACAGCCAAGGTCATATCGTGGCGGTCGGTGACACACATGTGTTTCCTGGCTTTCTCACACCGGTACTAACACAACTTTCTTTCCAAAGCCACCGACTACTTTTCTGACATGCTTCAGCAGAGATGAGAAGCGAAAATACGCCGGAAAGAAAGTTCGCCTTAACCGGATATCGAACTCACAACCACCAGGTCATGAGTCCGACACGCTCACCACTGAGCCACCCGGGCGGGCTACTATGGACATGCCACAACTCCTGTTCCCTCCATGCATTTCCTACATTCAAAGACAATTCATTGTCGTTTCTGTTCACCGATATATTAGCGTTGTATATCGACAAAGCCATTGGTTATTATTTTTATGACTGGCCTGCAACACCCGAAAAAGGGCATTCGGACATTTGCGTAAAGCGTCGTCTCTGTTTCTTTCAAACTATTAAGTCCACACAATGGGTTTCCTTGACAAATACCACTTCAGCGTTCTCAACGCTTTGATTTAGTAGTGCTTCTAGAGCCATTGCTTTATTAGCGTCATTCAGGACCATTCTTTCATTATTGCCATGTAGAGAAATTTGTTCTTTTTTGATGCAAGGGGGAGGGGGCGGGTGCAAATGTTTGTTTATTGGTGCCTCACAGAGCCATTGGCAGTTTATCAATGCTAGTGCCGATTAGTGCTATGTACAACCATTGGTTTGTTAGCGCTACTTGGAGCGCCTGATCTATTACTACCATGTACAGGTACTAATTTATTACAAAGGGTACCTGTTTTATTTGTGCATGGTAAAGCCACAGGTTTATAAGTGCTAGAAGATCATCTGGCCAGGCGTATAAGTCCGACGTAGAGATGCTGCTTTATTTACGAGTATACTTTACAGAACGTTGCTTTCTTTGTGCTACGTTAAGAAAATGGTTTAATTGTACCATGCACAGGCAAAAGTTTATAAGTGCTACGTTAAACCAATGGTTTAACTGTGGTAAGTAGTGCCACTGGTTTATAAGTGCTTTGTTGAAATGGCTTAATAGTGTTCTGCAGATAGCCTGGTTTATTAGTGCCATCAAAAGTTTCAGATCTTTTTTATCAGTCATACACATATCGCTGCTTTCTCACATATAAAAATTAAAAAGGCGTTTTCGGGCTTCGTAGATCACCAAGTGTAATTATGCTCCAATGAGTCCTTATTCTATATATATTGCTTATGCCACATAGACATGCTAAGCAGCTGCTTATTATTTGGTACCAAGTGGAGCAATTCGCTAAACGTTTGCATCTTTTTAGTAAAAAAAGACTCTTTTTAACTCATTACCAAACGACAAATTTATAGACTAGTCCAAATTGAAAGCATTTGCAGACGACAAAATCAATGTGACTGAATAATTGAAATTTAATTATGGAAGGGTAGAAAACATTGTGGGAAAAGAAGAAAATGCTGGTTACCAGCATTTTCTTCTTTTCCCACAGTGTTTTCAATAGGCCTCTACCTCAGGGTCGTCAAAAGTGTGATTGAATAATTGAAATTTGATTTGGGAAGGGTAGAAAACATTGTGGGAAAAGAAGAAAATGCTGGTTACCAGCATTTTCTCCTTTTCCCACAGTGTTTTCAAAAGGCCTCTACCTCAGGGTCGTCAAAAGTGTGATTGAATAATTGAAATTTGATTTGGGAAGGGTAGAAAACATTGTGGAAAAAGGAGAAAATGCTGGTTACCAGCATTTTCTCCTTTTCCCACAGTGTTTTCAAAGGGCCTCTACCTCATGGTCCTCAAAAGTCGCCATTGAGTGGCAAAGGGTTAACAGTTTTGGTAATTTGTATCCAAAAAAGAATCATGTTTATTACTTACGCCTTTGCCTCCTTCGTATCTCCTTCGAGAAATTTGATTTTCTTTAAAAAGTCTTGGGTATCTAGTCGTGCATGTTCTAAATGATTTATTGTCATAGTGCTTTGGCGCTCAATTAGAGCAAGCTTTTTATTCAAAATTGTCGTAGCTATGTTATTTTTGTTGTTCAGAAACTTTAGGGTCCGGCTATGGGGCCCAACCCCTATGAGAGCTGTTCTTCTTGCTTCTGTTTCAGTCATTATTGCATCATAGAGATTATCTCAATATTTACTTGTCCTTGTTCAGATAAGTAACATAACCTCCATGTAAAATACTAAAGTATGGCTAACATCATTTCATAATCCGTATAGAACAAACAATCCTTTTTCACTTGGCATGATTTGTTATTTTATTTACTATAATGTCCAGTTTCTTCCAAACTTCTGTTTGATATTAATCTTTGATCGTATTCGTTTCTGGGATATTCGTTTTGAATCTCCAGCTTTATGAGGGCTGTTAAAAACGATCACAGTAATAGATGTCAGACTTTAAATATCGTTGTCTGCGCATGTCATATTCTTCCAAGATTCGACCTGTCTTATATGACGCATCACTAGCCCCGAAAGCGGGCAGACTAATATTACGCTCTTTAAAGTAGCAATGTAGAAAATAGATTTTATCAATACGTTTGAGAAGAAATGAGACCTGCTTTAGCTCCAGATTTCTCTAAACTGCTGATCATAGCGGAGTGAATTGCACGAGGTAGCGTTTTATTAAGTAAACGTTTATTTTAGTTTTAAATTCAAAGTAACGGTTATCGCGTAGGAAAGTGGTTCGGTTCTGTACCCAAGATCCCCAAATTAAATAGACGAGTATCTATAGAATGCCATCTAGCGGTAGATAATGTTTAAATATATCTTACAGTGCATCGTCATATTGCGAATTAGGACGTTTTCACAGCACTGCATTCTGTAGCTACAATACCTTCACTTGTTTTCAAACCTCGGGACAAAATTAATTATCCAGACTCTCAAAAGATCTTTCAAGGACCTTGCTGCAAATCCTTGGAGGAAAAAAAGAAGTAGAGGATATTTGGGTTTTTTTTTTCGGTGAAAGATCGAAATTTATTTCATCAAGTGAACAGCACCGGTAATATTTTCATGAGTGGCGCAGCCACGAGTGAAAATATTACCGATGATGTTCACGAGATGAAATAAATTCGATCTTTCACAAAAAAAAAAAATCCCAAATGTTCTATTTGTTTCATGCCTTTAACCCTTTTTAGGAGGAGCTTTATCAAAATCCAGTACAGTTCTTTTCCGTTATTCCCCGTGGCGTACCCTCCCGCATAGCAGCGCGAGAAATGTAAGGTTAATGACGTCATATTTCCGATCTGGTTGTCAGGCACGCGCAATTTACCTAGGCGACAAGAACGTGAAAATCGGTATTTTCACTGGTGGTACCAGTGTAAGATCGAAAAATATTTTCACTGCTATTTCTCGATATCCTACCGAAAAGCATGAAATAAAATGTTAAACGAAATTACTAAGGTAATCAGATATAAACTCTGCCAGATGGCAAAGTTTTAGGCCACTCCTCTCAGAGTTTCTTTGAAATGACAGAAAGCAAGACAAAGGGGAAAGTTCTGGTTACCAGTACTTTTTCGTTGTCTCTCAATGTTTGTTAAAGCACACCCCATTAATATTCCTAAATCTGTTCGTTGTTTGGTGTAAAGGAACACATGTAAATTGTTTCAGGTCTGTCCATAACATTTTGAACATCCCTTCACATACTGAGTATAATCGTCGGTTTACTTCGAAAACATCGTAACTACAGCTTGTTACAAGCTGTAGTTACGAGGTTTTCGAAGTAAACCGACGGTATGTATAAGTTACGAACTTTAAATCGCCATGATTTTAATTTGCAACGTTAATCAGCTTATGAAAGAGTATTTAAATCCTTGTCAGAGCATAGACTTTTAGATTTGCAGACCACAGTATAGGATGTGGGTAAAATTACGGGACCTATTTTCGAAAGAAGAAGAAGAAAAAGAAGAAGAGGGAAAAATCTTCATAGAAATAGAAGAAAGTACTCGTTTTAAGAATCTTATTCTACTCATACAATGATTCAAAGCATTATTTCTGTGGATGACACAATATGGAATTGTCTGGGGAAGGGATAAATCCACAACTTTGTTTGTAGAAATATAAGAAGATTAGCGCATTAATCTATATGAAATTTTTTGACGAACATTTTTTTACCAATATCACTGGGAAAATAAGCTTTGGATGACGTTTTCCAGTTGTCAAACTTTGATGTGATAGTTTCTTAAATTATTATTGCCAAGGAATGTATATTTGTATATATAGGAATGTCAAGTGACTGGCAGGTGACTAATGACGCTTAAACACCATAACATAACGAACATGTAATTTTTTTCCATAAAGTCTTCTTCGGACGCCTTGTTTGAAGCTTCGTCTGTGTACTTCCGGTATGTAAATGAGCGAGTTGCTCATGTAAAAAAAAAACAAAACAAATCAAAAACGAGTTCCCGTCAGTGTCGACCTAGGCCACAGTAAATTTCTAATTTCTCTTGAAACGACAGCGTCATGGTCACCGAAACATGGCCTGTGGGGTCCCGCAGAATAAACAAGTTAATATTTTTGAAAACTTATTTAGTACAATAATAATGATAATACTAATAATATTAATAATTATAATAATAATAATAAGAAGGATAATGATAAACAACATAATGTAAATGAGCGACGCTCTGGCAAAAGGGGCTAGCCCGGGTGGCTCAGTGGTGAGCGTGTCGGACTCATGACCTGGTGGTTGTGAGTTCCATACCCGGTTGAGGCAAACTTTCTTTCCGGTGTATTTTCGCCTCTCACCTCTGCTGATGCATGTGAGAAAAGTTGTCGGTGGCTTTGGAAAGAAAGTTGTGTTAGTACCGATGTGAGAAAGCCAGGAAACACATATGCGTCACCGACCGCCATGATATGACCTTAGCTGTTAAGGTGGCCTTAAACCCCAATACAATCAATCAATCAATCAATCAATCAATCAATCCGGCAAAAGGGGGCTAAATGCATCATCTTTAAAACGATACTAGTCCAAGTCATCAAATAGTAATAGATCAATAGAAACCACTGTTTTCTAAAACCGACTTAACTCTTTCCCAAACAATCCCTGTTTTTATGGGTAGGGAATAGTAGCCTTTTGAAAACATTGTGGGAAAAGGAGAAAATGCTGGTAACCAGCATTTTCTCCTTTTCCTACAATGTTTTCTACCCTATCATAGACAGAAATAATCTGTTCAGCAAGAGTTGATTTGTCGTCTGCAAATGCTTTCAAATTGGTATAGTCCAAAAGTTTGTCGTTTGGTAAAGGGTTAATCGTGAGGAAAATTGATCCTTTGACAAGTAGAATAATTTCCAACAGCGAAAAGTTTCGGCTCAGATAAACCTGCGCGGACTGCATGCGCAGGCTGACCTGGGTAGATACTTTTCTTGGATGTATTAAGCACCCTTTTCACAGAGCACGGTCCATACCCATTCGAACTAAGTCATAACTACAGGCATCTTCGCAAGCCAAGGCTGACGATTCACAACGCTACTCTACCCTTGGCGGATCGAGCTTGATTTTTACATCCCCCCGATACGCTTTTTCATTGGATGCAGCCAGCTCTGAGTGCAACGAATGAAATCGCTCGTTGCATTTCATCTTTGATAAAAATAGAACAAGGTCGCTACCTTTCGAATAGAAGGTAAACATGGAAACCCACGTGGATGTCTGCTTATCGCTTCATGTGTATTCGTACGCTGTTTGTAAAGCGAAATTTCATTGGCTTTTAAAAATATGATGTAAAGGGGGGTAATAACCAGCATCCGATAGAGGGCGCATTGCAGGAATCTCGAAATCGGGCTCAATCAGCCAAGGTAAGATCCATGTAGTGATTGTAACCTTGGCTCGCGAAGATGACCTACAGGCGGCTCAAATGCCAGCATATTTAGCTACACCGGAATAAAAGAACAGACACAAAGCAATCAGATAAGAAAAGATGTTCCCGTAAAACTATTGTTTCAACCTCAACATATGTTACCTTTTATGTGAATAATAGATTTTCTCAGGTAACAATGCTTTTCAGTTTTTGTATCATTGTAGACAATGGCGATTTCTTAAGCTTCCCGTTCGGCACTTGCGACTTTCTTACACAAAGCCAGCCAAACTCCGATGGAGTACTCTGATGCGATCCCGGGTTTTTTGTACCCTTCCAAAAAAAAAATTAAAAAAATCTTTGAGTGTAATTTGTTTTGTCGTCTGAAATGCTTTCAATGTGGACAAGTCTAAAATTTTGTCGTTTTGTAGAGTTCAATTAGGAATAGACAGTTTATCTTGCCAATGAATGTGGAGCTACTTGGTGTGGAGGACTAGCAGACCGTGAAAAGGGTATCATGTCTGCCTTCCTACTAGCCTTACTGACCGGCAGAACATTAGTTGTTGACCATCGTAAACCATGTGATATCAAGAAGTTCTTGGAACCCAATTTATACGATTGGTCGAAATGTTTGCCCAATGTTGGTACCTCAAGATTGAAAGGAAGTTATATGGTAAACTACATCGACAGGAAAGGAAATCTCCCAAAATCGTTTGCAGGTTTGAAATCGGGAGATTTGTGGAAAGAATTTGTTGTCACAATTCGTGTAAATGTACCTCTACTAGACAGAGTAAAAGATCACCGTGATACTCCTGTAAGATTGCCATGGTTACTGACAGCGCCAAGAGAACGGGTGTTCACAGAATTAATGCATGCTTTGTTCAAGCTTGAACCTAGTCTAGAAAAACATTTGAATAGTTTTATAGAAAATAAAAAAGCAAGTAAAGGATGCCATTTTGTTGGAGCACACATTCGAACATTGTACTTGACAGACGACGAAATCCAACAAGTTTTTAACTTTTTGGACAATTTTTCAAAACGAGGAAATGTTTGTCTGTATGTGGCATCAGACAATAGCAAGATTCGCGACAGAGCGCTGAAAAAGATTGGTAACACCTCTTCAATTAACCGACCTATTGTACACGTGGACTACAGTGGCTACTCATGTGACGGAATGTACACAGCAGTATTTGAACAACAGATACTTTCTAAGGCGGACACACTTATAATGACGCCTAGTGGGTATTCCCGTATGGCTGCCTATATTCGTGGTACTTCCGAGAATCTTTATTTGTTTATTCAGAAAACAGAGAAATCTGGTCCACATTTTGAACAAATTGGATTGGATCAGTTAGCGAAGATGTATAACAGGTCTTGAAATATTGCCTTCCAAACCAAGGCCCGAATTCACCAAAAATTCTGCATTGAATTCAGATGTGATAGACAAGAGTGTTCTAAATTTCAAGTTAGAATAAAAAGATAAAAATGTGATTTTCTTTTTTTCCTTGTCAACCCTTTCACTACTAAGTGCAACTCAAAGACCATTTGCAGACAGTATGGATCAGGATCAGATTGCACAGAATGTGCAGTCTGATCTTAAATCTACAGTGTCCAACAAGGAGATATTTTTTCTCAAAAGAAAAAAAAAAAAAACACACTTTTAATTAGCAATATTCGGGTATCCGCTTTTCAGGTCTTTCAGTCCTTTGATTTGATGCGGTGAGTGCCATTTGTTCTGGAAAAGGTGACGGGAATATATCAACTTCTGAAACGGTATCTGATTACTTAGTATGAAAAAAAAAACATCCTTTTTCCTTAATTCTTTCATACATATAAGTTTCTGGACGGAAAATAATAAAATGGTTTCTTGTTAAAAGATCCTTGGTCGAAATATTGGTTTACGCGATTTTTCTTCCTCAGTTTGAATTAATTCAGAATTCCGAAACAACGAAATTTTGGACTCAATCAAATCTTTAATAGAGTATAAAATATTTAGGAAAAAGGAGAAAATGCTGGTCCCCAGCATTTTCTCCTTTTCCCTTAATGTTTTCTAAATCCGTCTTCACGGTCGTTAAACTCGGGATTAAGTGGTGAAGAGTTAATGGAAAGGGAAAGTAGCCCATACCCCCTTTACTATATAACTCCTTGTTTGAACGACTTTTGAAAAAACATTGTTACAAAATGAGAAATCAATATTAACCAGAAGTTTTTTTTTCTCGTTTTCCAACAATGTTTTTCTATCCTTTCAAAGACCATCTTCGCAAGTCAAGGCTGACGATTCACTACGCTACTCTACCCTTGGCGGATCGAGCTTGATTTTTACATTCCCCCCGATACGCTTTTTCATTGGATGCAGCCAGCTCTAACTGCAACGAATGAAATCGCTCGTGGCATTTCATCTTTGATAAAAATAGAATAAAGTCGGTACCTTTCGAAAAGAAGGTAAACATCGAAACCCATGTGTATTCGTAACGGGTTTGTAAAACGACATTTCATTGGCTTTGAGAAATATGATGTCAAGGGGGGTAATAACCAGCATCCAATAGAGGGCGCATCGCTGGAATCTCGAAATCGGCCTCAATCAGCCAAGGTAAGATCCACGTAGTGATCGTAACCTTGGCTCGCGAAGATGTTCAAAGACAAATACCAGCACTTTGAGTCACATACAATTTGCACTCGTCACAACAAGAAGGGTGCGGTTCAAACTTTGGACATTGGACAACAAGTTCTTTGAAGTCTTGCCTTGATTTACACAGCCCAGTTTTGCATATAAAGTTACACATTCGTTTAAAAGCTTCACTACCACTGGACACACGAGCCGAAGGCGAGGTGGCGACATGATTCACCACAGCCGTGAACAAGTTTCCAAGTCCCCTGTCACCTTTCCTGTATTATAATCTCACGAATCGAGTATGCTGACGAAATAGAAATTCCCTTCTGTGGGCCCCAATTCAATGAAAACTGACGTCACTGGAAACTGACGTCACTAAAACGTGCATTTTGGTACATAAATGTGCAGTCTCGTGATCGATCGACGCCGCCATTTTGGATGTTGTGTTGCACGTGTATTGATGTTAACAGGGCACTCAAAAGGGAAACTGGCTTTGCGTGGTTTTTGCCTGGTAATATGATATATATGTTCCCGGCATGTTAACCAATCAGATCACGAGAAATTTCTTTGCAGTATAATAAGTACGAATGTTCATGGTTTGGGGGCCGCAAAAAAGGAACGAACGCGCATTGGTTCTTGGAAGGGTATGTGCGCTGACCACTCGACCTCGACATTAAGTGACCAATAGTCTCTCTAAAGCAAGTTCATTTACAACAGTTTATTGATGAACTTTGTTAATGTTTTCAATAACGATGAATGGCCCGACGTGAGTTAATGCAGTTAGTTTGGGACAACATCAGCACCGTGTGCTTAAAGAATCTTGGGTATATAACCCAATCGCCAACTGAAGTCTTAAGTCAGGGACCGCTGACGAGTTTGATATTTTATGAAGCATTATGGTACAGTAAAATTTGATCCGTAATCATCAAACGATCTTGAGAATGTTCTTATTTAGTTTTATTCTCCAGAATTTTCTAAATTTGAATGGGCCTCAACTTTTGACCTCAACAGAATTTTGGTTCCGTTCAAATTTAAAAAAAAAATCTTGAAGAATTAGACTAAGAATTTTCTCGAGAAAGGTTAGTTACTGACCCTTGACATAATTATGGTTAAATGCAAGTCATAGAGCAATCGTTAAAGTCAGTCAAACTTAAAAGATTGATACAGCCAGCTGCCTTTGTATGTGGTCAGAATTCCTTCTACAGAGTGTACCAAAACAAAATCCACGCACAATTCCCCAGCTTGGTGTAAAAGAATTATAAAACAAGTTAGCTTCTATAACTCTTTCCCAAACAATCCCTGGTTTTTACGGGTCAGGAATAAAAGCCTTTTGAAAACATTGTGGGGAAAGGAGAAAATGCTGGTAACCAGCATTTTCTCCTTTTCCCACAATGTTTTCTACCCTATCATACAGCACAATCATCTTTTTAGCAACTGTTAATTTGTCATCTGCAAAATGCATTCAGTTTAGTCTGGTCCAAAATTTGCCATTTGGGAAAGGATTAAAAAAGAAGCCAGGAGAGGTCAGCATCAACGTTTTCAAATAGTATATTGGGTTTTAATTTCAATACATTTCGGTACATGTATAAATAAACATGTAAAAAAGCTGCCGCGAAGAAACCTCATAATTATGCTTGACATGACGGTCATTTGGCCTTCTTGTCGCTTTTTCAAGTCGCGTGATCTTGTCCAGCAGTCTTCTTTCTCTTTTTTAACGAAATTCTTCTCAATGTTTTCTGCTGCTTAGATTTATTTGCTTATTGAAAAATTACAATTATTTGAGGGGTCATTTGCAGACATAGCAAATTGATTTAACAAATATTTTTTCTGATATTCGTCATGTAAAAATAAACCACGCATATTTCCTGTTTCGGTTTTTTGATTTCGCTTTATTTACAAAACCATTATGAATCAGACTGTGTATCAGTACAATTTTGCAAGAAAAATGGATTTAGACAGCAAATTCTGTTGCAGTCTGCCTTTTAAACTCATCACTGATGGGCAGGTCTGATGACCTCTCCAATTGGCACAGCCCCCTTGAACAGTATTCCAAATATCTCAGTCCTAGTTTAATTTGAATCCAAGAAGGCTCACAGAAAAAAAGCGTTGGTCTTGTTTACTTAACATTAAGTCAATTTTAAAAACAGCTAAAAGAGGAAGATTGTTTAGGGCGAAAGAAGCAAGCATATTTTGCCAGTTTTTATGTGATCTATATTTTTACAAACAAGCATTTTTCCATCCCAGTACTCCCAGTGGTTTGATTAAAAAGAGTGATATATTCAATTGACTCCTTACTCATCTTTGCAAGCCAAGGGTGACGATCCACTAAGCTACCCTACCCTTGGCGGATCGAACATGATTTCGACATTCCCGTGTACGCATTTTCATTGGTTGCAAGTAGCTCTAACTGCACGGATCAAATCGCTCGTAGCATTTCATCTTTGATAAAAATAGAACAAGGTCACGACCTTTCGAATAAAAATTGAAGGTACACATGGATACCCCCGTTGACGCGTGCAGGATCTATATCGACTTATTACCGGGAAAACATTGACGAACAATATTTACAGAAAGTTTCTGTGTAACCAATCAATTATCGGAGGTTTTAGGCTATATCGAAGTGCGTTTGTGGTTTTTGCTTCATGTTGAATTATTGTATTCGTAAGCGGTTTGTAAAACGATCTTTCATTGGCTATCAGAAATATAATGTAAAGGTGGATAATAACTAGCATCCAATAGGGGGCGTATTGCAGGAATCTCGAAATCGGCCTTGATCCGCCAAGGTAAGATCCACGTAGTGATCGTAACCTTGGCTCGCAAAGATGCCTCTTAGTAGAATACAGAAAACAAATCTAGACCAATCCAAACCGGAAGCATTTGCAAATGACTAATTGTATATCTTATGACATATTGTAATTTAATGATAAATAAATATGTTTAACCCATTACCACACAGTCACTACTTTTGACTACCTTGAGAAAGAAGCCTTTAGAAAACAGTTTGGGAAAAGGAGAAAATGCTGGTTACCAGCATTTTCTCCTTTTCCCACAATGTTTTCTACTCTTCACAAAACAAATTCCAAATTTTCAGTCACTTTTATTTTGTCGTCTGCAAATGCTTTCGATTTGGACAAGCCAAAATATTGTCGTTTGGCACTGAGTTAAACTATTGATACATTAGAAGTGTCTCGATGACAAAACCCGTCCTTTAAAGAGCAGAAAAACATTGAGGGCGGGGGGGGGGGCGGGAGAGAGAGAGAAAGAAGATAAGGCCGATTATCAGCATTTTCCCTTCTCTCTCTCTAATTAATTTCAAAATATTCATTTCTAGGGTCGTTAAAAAAGGAGGTTTTTTTCTTAAACTAGTTTGTTTTATAGAATGTTAGAATTTGTTTGTCGTGGTTATTCACAATTCATAACGCTTGGTGTAATCGTAATAAGTTTCGATTACCAACGCAGGCTAGAGTCGTGCAAGTCACTCAAGCGCTGACACGGAAATGCGATTTCAATAATTCTCGTGATCGCGCCGTGTAGTCACTTCAACAGGCAAAGTCTATAACACTAGACTGATAAAACACGAATCACTGAGTTACAATGGAATTTACGTTGTAAGATCGGCGAAAAAGTAAGTATATTTTTCTTGTATCATTCTTTTAACCCTTTTCCACACAATCCCGACTTTTAACGACCCTGAGAAAGTAAGCTTTTGAAAACAATGTGGCAAAAGGAGAAAATGCTGGTAACCAGCATTTTCTCCTTTTTGCCACAATGTTTTCTACCCTTCCCAGATCAATTGTTTTAAATCACATTTATTCTGTCGCCTGCAAAGCTTTTAATTTAGATTAGTCAAAACTTTTGTCGTTTGGTAAGGAGTTAATCTTTTCCCCGTCCATATTTTGAAAATATCGTGGAAAAAGAAGGAATCTTAGTCTAGGTACAAGTAATTGTTCCTTTTACCACATTGTTTTTCACATGTTAATACGTTACTTTTTAAAACGAAAGGACCAAATGTTTTATGGCCTTCAAAGGCATTGTGAGTAAGCTAGAAAATGCTCGTAATTTATCTTCTCTTTCCCACAATGTTTTTTACCCTTTCAATGACAATTCCCACCATATTGAATTTTAGTGGCTTTGTCGGCTGCAAAGAATTTCAAATCGGGTATGCATGAAATTTTGCCGTTTGGTTTTAAGATTAAACTATACCTTAAATTAGTAGTGCACATTTTATATAGAGAGATAATTATCAAAGCACTGAAAGTACTGACAGACTAGCGAATTTGAAACTAGCAAGTGGCTATGGTAAATGTAAATCTTCGTTGATTTATATCAGACTGAAGAAATATTGTCATATTTGGTTTCTGAGTCCGTTTCAGGTCCATCGGTTCATTCTGGTTATTAAATCCGATTTGGTTCAAATGCAGTTCAATCCATTGACTTTACCCAACGCCCTTGACTACTTTCTTCTCAAAAGAAGAAATATTACGAAAAACTTCAGTTTGTTAACTTTCAATTTAAAACGGGTTATTTTGTTGAGATAAAATCTGCATAAAAAGACATCTTAAGATAGAAACAAATAAGAGGTAAATTGTGTTTTGCATGTACACCTGGTCTTTTAGTTATTACCATAGCATAACATTTGAAAAGATAAAACAAATATGATTATCTGTGGCCTGTGACAAACAAAAAAAAAACAAAAAAAAACGAAGTTTCGTAAAATTTTGTCCAATAGTTAACCCTCTCCCAAATGACAAATTTTAGACTGTCCTAAACTCAAAGTGTTTGCAGATGACAATTTTGAATTTGATGAGAATGGCAGAAAGTTTTCCGATAGGCTATAAAACACTGTGGGAATAGGAGAAATTGCTCGTTACGAGCAATTTCTCCTTTTTCCACAGCATTTTCTAAAGACTTGTACTGCAGACAAGTAAAAACCAGGTCTTGTTTGAGAAAGAGTTAAAATTAAAGTGATATTAGTACGTAATGGAAATATACATCAAGCCCCCTTTTTCGATGACACGGCATCAAATGAAAAAAAGAATCTTTATCGGTGGACTATCGTAAGGAATACATGAATGATGTTTCACCAATTTTCATCAAAGATTTTAAAAGATATCTGTCTGGATAGAGGAGCGGACAGACAGTGTGGAACAAGATCAGGCTACACAGTATGTACAGTCTGATCCCATTTTTTGCCAGTTTTGTACCGAAGATAGTTGGAATTTACGGCAACAGGACCCATTCCTGTCTCCGCCGCTATTTATAGATATGACGATGGCTTATTGTGTGTGGGTGGGGAGGGGGAAGTTCGAAAGAAGCAAGTCATTGTATAGGAGTCAGAACTCCAGATTAAGGGAGTGATTTTGATTTTAATAATCAAAAGTATCATTTATTCTCCAACAAACCCTATGTTATGGGTACTCATTAGAATCGTCTCATCGAGACGATTCTAATGAGCACCCACAACATAGGGTTTGAAAGAGAAATAATGGATTTAGACTACCATTACCCTCCCTAATCGAGTTCTGGCGAGTGCTTTGTTAAAATTTTATAAATTATGTCCCTAGGGCCAATGATATTTTTGAGCTATGGGGTTACATAATGCGGTTAAAGGGATTTTTTTCCTTGTGTATCTGTTTACAGTATCAAATATTGAAACAGATCAGTTTTATGAAATACAGATAAATTCTAGCGAAACTGTCACCAATGGCGGATCAAGGTATACCAGAAAGATTGTCGATCTATTCAGGGATATTGCTTTTCTCAATGAAATTGGACCTTAGAGGAAATTGTGATACTTTTTTTTTTATACCTTTTATTAATTTTCATACTTTTTTTATGACTATATCTATTTTATCTTCACTATAGCATTATATCCTTACACATCTTTTATCAAAACAAGTTGGCTTCTTGAAAAAAGAAGCCAGGAGAGGTCAGCATCAATGTTTTTAAACAGATCATTGGTTTTTAATTTCAATACATTTTGGTACATGTAAACAAACAAGTGAAAAAGTCGCCGCGTAGAAACGTCATATGCTTTACTTGACGGTTATTTGACCTTTTTGTGGCATTTTCAAGTCGCATGATCTTGTCCAGCAATCTTCTTTCTCTTTTTTAACGAAATTATTCTTATTTTTATTCTGTTTAGATTTATTTACTTAATGAAGAATTACAATTATTTTAGGTGTCATTTGCAGCCATGGCAAATTAATGTAACAAATATTTTTCTGAAATTCGTCATATAAAAAAAAAACACGTCTATTTCCTATTTCGGTTTTTTTTATTTTGATTTATTTACAAAACCATGACGAAACAGACTGTGTATCAGAACAATTTTGAAAGAAAAATGGATTTAGACAGCAAATTCTTTGACAGTCTGCCTTTTAAACTCACCACTATTGGAGAGGTCTGATGACCTCTCCAAGTATACTTATGACTTATATTCTTACATCCTGTCGTTTTCTTTCATTTACTTCTTTCTTGCGCGCTAAATGACCTTAGCTGTCGATGCGTCATAAAACACAATAAATTTTTGACTTCAACGCCCAGCCTAGAATGAGCAATACTGCATGATTATATTGTTCCTATCCGCGTTGTTTACAACATGTGATTACATTGTTTGTATCCGAGTTGTTTACAGTATATCATCGGGGTCAAGAAAAAGATTGTATGGGGAAATCATGACAAAAAAAAAGAGACGTTAAAGGTGGCCCTTCAGAATTTGGGACAAAAATTTTACAAAATACAAAAATATCACCCTTATACTCCCAAAGCCTGATAATCGTCATTCATTAAACCCCAGTAGTCGAAAACCATCCGACAACAGGAGAAATTAGAGATTTACTGCGGCCAAGGTCGACATCGTTTGGAAACACGTTCTATTTTTACATGAACAACTCGCTCATTTACATACTGGAAGTACACAGACGAACCTTCAAACATAGCGTCCGAAGAAGATATTACGAAAAATAATTACATGTTTGTTACGTAATGGAATTTAAGCGTCATTCGTCACGTGCCAGTCCTTAACATTTCCACAATGCATTTTTTTTAAAATTTTTGGCGCAAAACTAAAAATAGCTTAAACTACGTAGCCTTTTAAGGGATTACCATAAAAAAATTTTTTTTTGTAATTTTATGATTCTTAAATATTGATGATTTGTATTGTTTTTTCATATAAATTTCAGTGATATATCTTTATATATATTTTGATTTGGTGAGATGTGAAAATTCTAAGTACCCACCTTTAACGTGAATGTGTCCTAAACCAATGAGCCACTTCCAAAGAAGCTATACAAAATCTGCTCATGGATATCGAAAGTTAAGCCTTAGATTGCCGACATTGACTCACTGACCTTTTGCGGACCGTGTAGATCAAGATCAGACCGCACAGAATGTGCAGTTTGATCTTGATCTACACTGTCCGATAGGGAGATATTTTTCTTATCTTTCCACATTGATATCTTCTTTTTTTTGGGGGGGGGGAGTTTAACCCTTTCCCTAACAATCCCTGGTGTTTACGACCCTGTAACGAAAGCCTTTTGAAAACATTGTGGGAAAAGGAGAAAACGCTGGTAACCAGCGTTTTCTCCTCTTCCCACAATGTTTTCTACTCTGCTGGAAACAAGTGTCAATTTTTGAGTTCCATTTATATTGTCGTCTGCAACTGCTTTCAATTTGGACCGCCTGCCCAGGTGGCTCCGTGGTGAGCGTGTCGGACTCATGACCTGGTGCTTTTAAGTTTGATACTCGGTTGAGGCGAACTGTCTTTCCAGCATATTTTCTGCCCTCACCTCTGCTGAAGCATGTGAGAAAAGTAGTCGGTGGCTTTGGAAAGAAAGTAGTGTAAGTACCGGTGTGAGAAAGCCAGGATACACATGAGCGTCACCGACCGCCATGATATGACCTTAGCTGTTAAAGTGGCGTTAAACTCCAATACAACCATCAATTTGGACCGGTCTAAAGTTTTGTTGTTTGGTGAACGGTTAACATCACTTATTTAGCAGGATAATGTTGAATGGTCACGTGACCAGGACATGTTTCATTGTATTCTCTCAATCTAGGAGACAGATGGTATGTATTGAATCTGATCTTGTCCCTACCCATCACTTCTCTCTAACGGTTTCTGTATAAAAAGGCTTTACCGAAAGTACACGCAAATTTACTGATACAAAATGTTCGAGACTTGCTCAATGATTTAAGATGGGTATTTGGGTTTTTCACATCACACCAAATTTAAAAAAACAAGTATTTATACCACTGAAATTTATTCGAAAAAAACAATACAAATCATCAATAATTAAGAATCATAATGGTACATAGTTCAACTGCATTCCTACCGGCATCTTCGGGAGCCAAGGTTACGATCACTACGTGGATCTTACCTTGGCAGATTGAGCCCGATTTCGAGATTCATGCAATACGCCCTCTATTGGATGCTGGTTATTACTCCCCTTTACATCATATTTCTAAAAGCCAATGAAATATCGTTGTACAAACCGCTCACGAATACACATGAAGCGATAAGCAGACATCCACGTGGGTTTCCATGTTTACCTTCTATTCGAAAGGTAGAGACCTTGTTCTATTTTTATCAAAGATGAAATGCTACGAGCGATTTCATTCATTGCAGCTAGAGCTGGCTGCATCCAATGAAAAATCGTACGGGGGAATGTAAAAATTAAGCTCGATCTGCCAAGGGTAGAGTAGCGTAGTGAATCGTCAGCCTTGGCTTGCGAAGATGTCCTACTGGAAGCCACTTTCAAACGACTTCCAATTAGTTATAATACACAATAAAAAGATAGAGAGCAGGAAGAGAGTAGGAAGCGGTTTTGGATTTGTATGGGGGGGGGGGCAAAATTTTTCAGAATCGGCTTGTCGTCCCGATTTGACATATATTGCGTTTTGTTATGCAGTGTATAGACGGAGATTTGTTCAACAATGTGGTGAATTATAAGATTTGGAGAAAAAATAAACCAAAAATCGCACTGAATGAAATGTGACGTCAGAAATTGTTTGGTGTCTATCAGATAACAAAAGTAGATGAAAAATTCCGGGGCTAGCCGGCATTTGTTTAGAAATATTTTAATTTGTTTGAAATTTTCTATCAGCGTATCGTCAGTAAGCTACTTTGAAATATTATTTCATCCTATTTATATACGACAATTTTCTAGCAATATTCGGCCAAACACTGACACAGTCATTTTATTGGTGATCAAGTAGTTATTGGGGGGGGGGGGGGGTCCCTCTGTTTCTACGGCCCTGGAGAGAGAGAGAGAAAGATGAGAGATATCTTGTTGCTTGGTACACTGTATCACGGAGATGCAGTAAGCCCTCTTTTATTGGAGCGTGGCTCATTCGTTGTGTGTAAGATATAGTTATTAGAATAAGACATTTGTATTTATTCGATTAACCCATTACCAAACGACAATATTTTAGACAGGTCCAAATTGAAAGCATTTGCAGACGACAAAATAAAAGTGACTAAGGATTTGAAATTCATTTTGTGAAGAATAGCAAACATTGCGGGAAAAGAAGAAAATGCTGGTTCCAGCATTTTCTCCTTTTCCCACAATTTTTTCTAAAGGCTTCTTTCTCAAGGGCGTCAAAAGTAGGGATTGAGTGGTAATGGGTCAAAACACAATACGACGAGAAACAATGCAGATTATAACAATCATACATGGGCGCTTTGTATATTGGTAGGTCTTGAATGACACAAAGACATTTAACAATACCAATTATACGTGCAAAGTGCATTGTGACAAAAATCAAAGTACAGAAAGTACTGAAAAACGGATTAGTTAGCTAATAGTACAGTCGGGAAAAATAACTTAAATGGCCTTATTACTGAAGGAACAAAAAGAAATCAGAGTTGGTCAAGGAAATTTATTTATTGTATTTTTTTTTTAATATTTCTGGTATTACTGAAGAACTTATTCTGTTTATGTTAAACAAAAGGGAATGGCCGAAGCTAAGTTGTGAGAACTTGTGGCCAGACTCTTTTGCCTTATTTGGATGATTACCGTCTTTGTTATATAGAAAACTATGTATACAATTGGCAATAAAATATGTTTAACAAAACAAACACATAAAAGGTAAGACAGGTAAAATACATCGCTTCATTACATAGACAGTACAGCGGGTATTTAACCATTTACCCCATTAAGCATTTCTATGGTATCTGTAATTGACCCTAAATAACAGTAAGGATAAATCCATTTCTTATGTGTATATGATACCTTTTGATAGTGTAGAAAACAATGTGACAAAAGGTGAAATTGCTCGTGACGAGCAATTTCACCTTTTGCCCCAATGCTTTCCAAAGGCTCCTACAAGCATAGCGTAGAAATGAGTAGCTATGGAGTAAAGGGTTAAGCTGTGAGGAATACTTGTTTCCCCAATAATTATGAAGTCAGTCGTCCCTTAAAAGACACTGCTATCGTCTGGGAGTGATAGATAAATAACCCTGTTGATTTTTAGCTCACCTGAGCACAACGTGCTCAAGGGGAGCTTTTAGGATCACCCGGTGTCCGTCGTGCGTCGTCAACAATTCTTTACACATCAACTCCTCCTGAACCGCTGAGCCAATTTGGACCAAACTTGGCTGGAATGTCCCTTGGGAGGTCATCTTTAAAACTTATTCACAGAATTTGATTTCGTCAAAAACTCTGGTTGCCATGGCAACCAAATGGAATTTTCTAAGAAATTCTTTAAAAATCTTCTTCTCTGAAACCGCTGGCCGGATTTTAAAATAATTTCACAGAGATGTTCCTTGGGTGACCCTTTTCAAAAACTGTTCGTGAAATTTTGATCCGTCAAGAAACATGGCTCTGGTGAATGGGGGCTACTTGCACTATACAGCAAAGAAGAAATTCTTAAAAATTCTTCATCTCTGAAACGGCTGGTCAGATTTTGAAATACTTTCTCAGGGATGTTCTTTAGGTAACCCTTTTCAAAAAGTGTTTGCGAAATTTTGATCCGTCAAGAAACATGGCTCTGGTGAATGGGGACTACTTGCACTATACAGCAGAGAAAAAATTCTTGAAAATTCTTCTCTTGACCGCTGTTCAGATTTTGAAATAATTTCTCAGGGATGTTCTTTGGGTGACCTTTTTCAAAATTTGTTCGCGAAATTTTGATTTGTCAAGAAACATGGCTCTAGTGAATGGGGGCTACTTGCACTAAACGGCAATGAAGACATTCTTACAAATTCTTCTTCTCTGAAACCGTTGGCCAGATTTTACAATAATTTCACAGAGATGTTCCGTGGGTGACCCTTTTCAAAATTTGTTCGTGGAATTTTGATCTGTCAAGTTACACGGCTCTGGTGAATGGGGACTACTTGCACTATCCGACAAAGAAGAAATTCTTAAAATTTCTTCTTCTCTGAAACTGCTGGTCAGATTTTGAAATAATTTCTCAGGGATATTCCTTGGGTGACTCTTTTCAATAAATGTTCTCAAAATTTTTATCCGTCAAGAAAGATGGCTCTGGTGAATGGGGTCTACCTGCACTATACAGATATGAAGGAATTGTTGAAAATTCTTCTTCTCTGAAACGGCTGGTCAGATTTTGAAATAATTTTAAAGAAATTTTTCTTGAAAGACCCTTTTCAAAAATAGTTCCCGAAATTTTGATCAATCAAGAAACATGCTCTTGCGAATGGGGACTACTTGCACTATATGAAAATTAAGAAAATCTTAAAAATTCTTCTTTTCTGAAACTGATGGTCAGATTTTGAAATGACTTTTATAAGTGACCTTTTGAAAATTGCTTGGCAAAATACTGATTTTGTTTCCAATGTTTCAATACCTCAAAAAAAAAAAAAAGGCTATGGACCTCTCAAAAATTCAGGTGAGCGATCCAGGGACATCTTGGCCCTCTTATTTTGTTATTATTTTGGTCATTATCACTTTTATTCCTTTACAGAAATGCCGGGAATCAGTGAACAATTTTTGTCTCACTCACGAGATGAAAAAGTGATTAATCACTTTGGTGATATCACTAAATGGCTGAAACAAACTCATATTTCTATCTCAAAGGCCAGAAGACTAAACAAGCAGAACATGTGGATCCAAGATCAGACTGCATGTTTGTGGAGTCTGATCTTGATCTATGCTGTTTTCTCCTATGTACGAGTTTGTGATATCTAAAGGGTTTAGTTTTCTCAGTGCTTCACGTTCAGTCTAACCCCCCCATAATATCATAATATAGAACGAGACTCGAGCTATCGATGGAAAGGTCAACTCATTACCAAACGACAATATTTTAGGCTTGTCCAAATCGAAAGCATTTGCAGACGACTTAAAAAAAAGTGACTGAAAAATTGAAAATTGTTTTGTGAAGGTTAGAAAACATTGTGCGAAAAGGAGAAAATGCTGGTTACCAGCATTTTCTCCTTTTCCCACAATGTTTTCTTAAGGCGTCTTTCTCAGGGTCGTCAAAAATAGGGATTGTGTGGTAATGGGTTAACCCTTTACCAAATAATCCCTGGTTTTTACGACCCTGAGAAAGAAGCCTTTGGAAAACATTGTGGGAAAAGGAGAAAATGCAGAACCAGCGTTTTCTCCTTTTCCCACAATGTTTTCTACCCTGCTGGAAACCAATTTCAATTTTTGAGTTATGTTCATTTTGTCGTCTGCAAGTTCAATTTGGACCAGTCTAAAATTTTGTCGTTTGGGAAAGGGTTAATATATGATTCCACTCCGATTTCCGTGTTCTGAGATCGCTTCTAGAATGATGTTGATTCTATAGAGTGTTGCTGTAGTGTCAAGAACTGTGACGTTGGATCGATAGGCACATGTCGCGGCTTGTGATGTGATTCCACATCGTTTACTTTTCTTATATAGTTCATACAGTTCATATAGTTGTAGAGACCAAATACACTTCCTAGTGTATAGGCAAGGCAATCTCCGAGCAGAGTTGTCGTTCGTTACTCTCACATACATCTCTGCGATGGGCTAAATGACAAGAATCTTGTCAAACCGAGGAAAAGATGTGTTGTTACTGTTTAACTGTTTCATGTTTAAAAGAATAAGCTAGACAAAGGAAATTTGATTCTGGATACATTATAGGTGCGTTCAAACTGATGAATTTACCTGTATAAAATGGAACTATTTTTTCGAGCCTCTTCACTGATCAGAATCTTACGCCAAGTTTAACAAAAATGACTGCGCCCATGAATGATGACAACAGTTTTGACACACCGATAAATCTTAGGTAATAAGATTAAAAAACAAGTTATGGTCCTTTAAAAGACAATTAAGCTTTTCAAAAAATCCGTCTTTTTCACATTGCCTACCACTCAGTCTGATTGGCCGTATGCTGTTTCAACAGCACACAAAGTAATCGATATTGGTCTTCCTTTCACCGGCGTTTGTGTCGCCATTTTGAGTTCTGGTCATGTGACGAAAGTATCACGTAATGACGGACTACTTTCTCAGCCCACTATAGAGGTGAATGTGAATGATCCGGAGTGCAAGAGAGTGTAGGCAAGGTGCTTCTATGGGTCCTTTTTCACGGTCGTGTTCCTCAGTTACATACTTTTGGTCTTCTTCTTTTGACATTGTTTCGGTTATATCGAGGCAGCCATTGCACCACTTCATGATTTTCAGGGTTTCTTTTACATGTACACAAAATTCCACGGGCTACTTTCCCGCATAACCGTTGTCGAATCAACGATTAGCGGTGAGAGAGGAATAAACTCTTTCGCACTGATTACCATCGATCCTCAAAAAAGTAAGCAATAGAGATTCAAACCAGCAACTCCTTGGTCTAAAAGTCAGGACATTATTAGTTGTACGTTCAGGTGGCAGGGGACTTGGAAAGTTGTTCACAGCTGTGGTGAATCATGTCGTCCCGAGCCGAGAATTGAGAATATAGTGGTTTTAGATTTATGAATGATAATTCCAAGAAGGAAAAAATGAAGAAAAAAAAATGAATCGGTGAAAGTAGTTCAATAATACTCATTTTTAATTAAAGCTAATTTTACAGGATGATATTTTAGTGGAAATAGCTGTTTTCCATTACACAGGTCTTACCTTAAACACAAGGGAAGTTTCTTTTCTGGTTCAGCGCACATATTGACTAATATAGATTTGTATTGATTACCTCCCTTGACAATTTGTTCAGATGGAATGTATTTTTTTATTCATGTATAACCTATGCCCTCATTTTTTTTTCTTTGCTCGACCATGGGCAGTTAGTCAACCATGTACACTACTAATCAAATGCTTCTTTAACCCGAAGGTACCCAATGATACGAATCAGTTTAGTACCCTTTACTCGCAATTTTAAGTTTGTTTTTGTGCGAGAATGTCTAATGCAAAGCGGACAATGTATATTAAAGATCATGCTGTACATTTTGCACTGTCTGATCTTTATCTACGCTAACTATAGTTGTAAAAGCACCGTGACGGTTAACTCTTTACCACACGAGAAAATTTTAGACTGGTCCAAATTGAAAGCATTTGCAGACGACAAAATAAAGGTGACTAAAAATAGAAATTTGTTCTGGGAAGGGTGGAAAACACTGTGGGAAAAGGAGAAAATGCTGGTTACCAGCATTTTCTCCTTTTCCCATAGTGTTTTCAAAAGGCTTCTTTCTCAGGGGCGTCAAAAGTAGGGATTGTGTGGTCATGGGTTAAGGCGTACCGTAACAATAATTTCTCGCATAAAGAAGCAACATGATTGCAACGAAAAAGATTCTTTTTTTAAAATAAAGAAAAACAAAAATATGATGTGAAAAAGATCAAATGCTTGTTGCAAGCAATTAGTTTTCCCTTACAATGTTTCTGGCAGCTTTCTCTATCATACGGAAGGGAAAAAGTATATAAGTGTGGTGGTAGACCACTTTCGTGATAATTCAGTAAGATTTTACACATATTTCTAGCCCATGGACTTCTTTGACCTTCCAATTATATATGACATGAAACACTCGAAAAGTGACGTTTGGAAATTTGCGGAAAGTGTCCTTTTGGATCAGCCTGCGCAGTCCGCGCAGGCTAATCCGAAACGACACTTTCCGTTTTTATGTAATTTTCTGTTTTGCACAAGTCTACTGTAGCACAAAATCTAATGTATTCGTAAAGTGCCGTCTCGGATTAGCCTGCGCGGACTGCGCAGGCTGATCAGAGACGACACTTTACGCAGATATCCGAATGCCCCTTTTCGCATGCCATATCATGGTCTTTGAAATTCTAGACTGGAACATCTTTGAGAGCCAAGGTTACGATCACTGCGTGGATCTTACCTTGGCTGATTAAGCCCGATTTCGAGATCCTGCGATGCGCCCTCTATTGGATGCTGGTTATTAATCCCCTTTACATCATATTTCTAAAAGCCAATGAAATATCGTTGTACAAACCGCTTCCGAATACACATGGAGCGATAAGCAGACATCCAAATGGTTTCCATGTTTACCTTCTATACGAAAGGTAGCGACCTTATTTCTATTTTTATCAAAGATAAAATGCTACGACCGATTTCATTCGTTGCAGTTAGAGCTGGCTGCATCCAATGAAAAAGCGTATCGGGGAATGTAAAAATCAAGCTCGATCAGCCAAGGGTAGAGTAGCGTAGTGAATCGTCAGCCTTGGCTTGCGAAGATAAAACTGGAAATACTCGTCGAGTTTATTGGACGCGGTAAAGGTGACCATTATTTCAAATACAGACTGGTGTATTCGATAAAAAAAAACCGACAGACGTGAATGGTCAGTCGATTTTGTAATCCGCTTTTAATCTGATATTTCTAACTTTTTCTTGTGTGCTGGATCTGGAATGTGTGTGAAATCGTTTAGCATTGATTTCATCGTAAGTGATAAAACATGCATTATGAGCCTTCTCTTTATACATGTATACTAAGTTCTTCATTTGTTGATTCCTCTCTCTCTCTCTCTCTCTCTCTCTCTCTCTCTCTCTCTCTCTCTCTCTGTCTCTCTCTCTCCCGAGAAAATGTTTAATCTTATTCAAAGGGCCAGAGGCCACAAAAAACAAACGATGCGGGTTTTAACTCGTTACCTAACTACAGTAATTTAGGATTGTCTAAATCGAAAGCATTTGCAGATGACAGAATAAAGGTGAAAATTTTAAATTTGTTTTGTCAAGGGTAGAAAACATTGTTGGAAAAGGGGACTATGTTTGTAAGTTGTATTTTTAGCTGTCTGTAACCCCACCAATTTTAATCTTTTCAATAACTTGAATAACATCATTTCATCAGGAAGGCTCTTGGAAACATAGTGGGAAGAGGAGAAAATACTGGAAACCGCCATTTTCTACTTTCCCACCATGTTTTCTACTCCTAGATAAACAGATTTCGTTTTTTTTTCTAAATCTGGTGACATCCATTTTCTTGTCTGCCACTGCTTTCAATTTGGGCAAGTCTAAATTTTTGTTATCATACTGGTTTAACTCATTACCACACAATCCCTACTTTTGACGCCCCTGAGAAAGAAAAATTTTGAAAACACTGTAGGAAAAGGAGAAAATGCTGGTAACCAGCATTTTCTCCTTTTCCCACAGTGTTTTCTACCCTTCCCAGAACAAATTTCAATTTTTCAGTCACCTTTATTTTGTCATCTGCAAATGCTATCAATTTGAACCAGTCTAAAATTTTGTCATGTGGTAAAGAGTTAAAGGTGGTTATTTAGAATTTTCACATCACACCAGATCAAAAAATATGTATATCACTGAAATTTATATAAAAAAACAATACAAAACATCAATAATTAAGAATCATAAAATTACAAAAAAATGATAGTATTCCCTTAAAAGGCTACGTAGCCTCTTAACCTATTTTAAGATTTCGCGCCAAAAATAAAAAAAAAAAAAAAATGTTGAGTGACTGGCACGTCACCAATGACGCTTAAATTTCATTACATAACAAATGTAATATTATTTTTCATCATATCTTCTTTAGACGCTATGTTTCAAGCTTCGTCTGTGCATTTCCGGTATGTAAATGTAAATAGACTATGTTTCCCGTCGATGTCGACCTCGGCCGTAGTAAATCTCTAATTTCTCTTGTTGTTGGATGGTTTTCGACTACTGGGGTTTTATGAATGACAATTATAAGGCTTTGGGAGTATAAGGGGGATATTTTTCTATTATTGTAAAAGTTTCGTCTCAAATTTTGAAGGGCCACCTTTAAAGAGTACAGCAGATTGAGTGGAGCAAGATCTGACTGCGCAGAAGCTGCAGTCTGATTTTGGTATACTACGCTGTCCGTTATTGTGAGATTTTTTCCGGCTAATTAAGTAGATCTACGAAATCTCAAAATACATTAACTCATTACCAAACGAGAAAATTTCAGGTTTGTCCAAATCGAAAGCATTTGCAGACAACAAAATAAAAGTGACTGAAGTTTTGAATTTTGTTTTGTGAAGGGTAAAAAACATTGTGGGAAAAGGAGAAAATGCTGGTGGTAACCAGCATTTTCTCCTTTTCCCACAATGTTTTCCAATGGCTTCCTTCTCAGTGTCGTTGAAAGTAGGGATTATGCGGTAATAGGTTAAGGTAAGACCTGTATAATGCACTTCCGGTGAATATTCTAATTGGTTGTAAATAAGGATAAATAAGGATTTATGCAGAAATAATATTTTTGCACATTTCTAACGGATCAGAAATTCAGTTTATGTCTATCTTGAAATTATTTTTTTGTACTTTTTTTAGTTTTCTGAAAAGTGAGGTAATTATTATCTCTTTGAATTGAGAATATATAGTGGTTTTAGATTTATGAATGATAATTCAAAGAAGGAAAAAATTGGAAAAAAATGAATTGGTGAAAGTAGTTCAATAATACTCATTTTTAATTATAGCTAATTTTGCAAGATGATATTTTAATGGAAATAGCTGTTTTCCATTACACAGGACTGGTGTTACCTTAACCCTTTACCAGACGACAAAATTTTTAGCCGTGTCCAAATTGACAACATCTGCAGACGACAGTTTCAGTGTGGCTCAAATGGTGTAAATTCTTCTTTGACAGTGTAGAAAACATTGTGGGAAAAGGGGAAAATGCTGATGACCAGCATTTTCTCCTTTTCCCACAATGTTTTCAAAAGATTTCTCTCGCAGGGTCGTTAAAAGTCATCATTGTGTGGTAAAGATTTAACCAATATTCCGCTAAATAACTAAACTGAAATTTGCAACTCGGTGGTAAAAAACCCAAATGTTGTTATTTCAAAGTTACGTTTTGTGTTATGATATCTTCTTACCGGGCAGTGTAGATTCAAGATCAGACTGCACGTTCTGTGCAGTCTGATCTTGATCTACACTGTCCGCAAAAGGTCAGTGAGTCGCGCTTAGATGCCCAGGGGTTAATTTACTCAGTAGTTTTATTTTTCCACTCTAACTCTATTGACAAAGTCAATTGATATGGTTAGGTAGAGGCCATCCATCCATAGCATATCCCAAGTTTTCATGTATTTTTTAAATACATCGCCACACAATGGCCATGATATGACCTTTAGCTGTTAAAGGTGGGTATTTAGATTTTTCACATCTCATCAAATTAAAAAAAAAAAACATATATATCACTTAAATTTATATGAAAAAACGATACAAATCGTCAATAATCAAGAATCATAAAATTCCAAAAAAAATTTTTTTTTTCATGGTACATATATTTCCTTAAAAGGCTACGTAGCCTCTTCAGCAATTTTTAGATTTCACGACAAAAATAAAAAAAGCATTCACGGTGGGAATGTTAACAGACTGGCACGTGACTAATGACACTTAAATTCCATAAGATAACAAACATGTAATTATTTTCCATAATGTCTTTTTCGGACGCTATGTTTGAAGCTTCGTATGTGTGTTTCTGGTATATAAATGAGCGAGTTGCTAGTGTAAAAATAGAACGTGTTTTCCATCGGTGTCGACCTAGGCTGTAGTGAATCTCTAATTTCTGTAGTTGTCGGATGGTTTTCGACCACTGAAGTTTCATGAATGAAAACTATAAGGCTTAGGGATAATAGGGATGGTTTTTTTTTTTGTACTTTTGTAAAACCTTCGTCCCAGAATATGAAGGGCCACCTTTAAAGTGGTGTTAAACCACAATACAACCAAACAACCAAAATCCCCACACAAAGTATATTAACCTGTAAAAGTAAATTTCAAATTGCCATATCGTCGGGTTTCCTTCAAAAAACCTCGTAACATTTACTGTTCTGATACACAGTCTGTTTCGTCATGGTTTTGTAAATAAAGCTAAATAAAAAACCGAAACAGGAAATAGATGTTGTTTATTTTTATAAATGACGAATTTCAGAAAAGATTTAATTTAGTAATTTGCCATGGTTGCAAATAACCTCTCAAATAATTGTAGTTTTTTATTACGCAAATATTCCAAGGAGATGAAAAGACAAGAAGAATTACCGTTAAAAAACAGAAAGAAGACCGCTGGACAAAAACATGCAACTTGAAAACGCGACAAGAAGGTCAAATTACCGTCATGTAAAGCCTGTGAGATTTCTGCGCGGCGGCTTTTTCATTCGTTTCTTTACATGTACCAAAATGCATTGAAATTGAAAGCCAGTGAACTATCTGAAAACGTTGATGCTGACCTCTCCTGGCTTCTTTTTTAAAGAAACCAATTTGTTAGTACTGCTTTTTTCAGCGATGGGAGGAAAGACCCCTTCCACAATGACTCGGGCATCGATTCGGACGACCAGGTCCAAACCATTTAACTTGATCTAAAGATAATTATGGACGCCATTAACCCTTTACCAAACGACAAAATTTTAGACTGGTCCAAATTGCAAGCACACTGCAGACGACAAGATGAATGTACATGTATCTCAAAAATTGAAATTTGTTTCCGGCAGGGTATAGAAAACATTGCGGGAAAAGGAGAAAATGCTGTTTTCCCACAATGTTTTCAAAAGGCTTCTATCTCCGGGTCGTAAAAATCAGGGATTGTTTGGTAAAGTGTTAAACCTTTACCAGATCATTTAACATTTTCAGCTATGGACAAGATCTTTTAGCTTTTATCAAAGGACTAAATTTTGGACTCTACCGAATTTGAAACGTTAATAAGCAGTTAATTAACCTTTTACCAAATAATTCCTCGTTTTAACGACCCCAAGAAAGAAGCCTTTTGAAAACACTGTGGGAAAAGAAGAAAATGCTGGTAACCAGCATTTTCTTCTTTTCCCACAATGTTTTCTATTCTTCCAAATGATACAGGTTGTCAAGATTGAAAACATTTGCAGACACCAACTTTGGGGCGAGACCATTGCGAGCCATTTTTCGCCCGTCAATAAAATAGATTAATACAATTTGAATAAGCGATCGATACAAACTATGAATTTTTAATAATCACATGTCAAATTGATCGGTTGGTATTGATCTCCATATTTCAATTGGACTTCCGTGGTAATGAAATTATTGACCTTATGGAAAAAAGCTATGCAAAATAGTAAAATTTTAATGTTGTTGGACACTGTCATCTTCGCCATTTTCGTACACCTTTCCCTTTTTTCGGCAAACATTAACCACATTAACCACAAGCTGATGAAATGAATTATTATTATTTCCTCTGATTATTTTGTCAAAGATTCCCACTTTTAAAAATATTCATTGCATCGAAATGAAAAAAAAGTAGTCCGAGATTTTCGGCAGGAGGAAAATCTTCACCGTGTGTGACGGGGAAATAATTCTCTCTCTCCCAGCACGTTATTGCATAGATTCTAAATACTGGTCAACGAATTGAAAATTTTCGACGTGAAGGGAGGAAATAGTCACGTGATATATTTAGGTGGCGGTTTCTGGCGAAATAGAAGTCACGTGATACAAATGAGAAGTGAGCAGAGAACGAATCAAATTCTTCTATGAGTATCACATGATCGATTACCGACGCTTTGTTCAAAATCCACTACAATCGTCATTTTGAAGAAGGTTGCACAGAGAGAGAGAGAGAGAGTCTCAGAGAGAACGAGATAAAGTCTAAATAAGAAGCAACAACAACTGAAATGTAAGTTTTCATGTAATTCTTGAATGCAAGTAGAAATCTACTTTATCTGGATTGATTCCTTTTGAATTTTTAAGAGACAGAACTTGTACACTTTGGGCTAGCTTCGCATTCCCGTGGATCGTTTTCGTTTATGCTGTATCCCCCCCCCCTATTTTTTTTAAAGTTTAGACGGCAATTTTTGTGGTATTTGTCCAAGACAATACCACTATGAGTTCAAGATTGAATTTTGATAACCATGTACCTAATTTTGTGCAAAGCCGAAGGAAATAAACCCAGTTAAACTCATTATTTCCTCAGTCAAATGACTTTTTCGGTAGCACTCAGATATTTAATTTGAAAAGGCATATTAATGTACATTGGGCGAGGCCATCGATCATTGAGATACTAATCTTTTATTGAAAAAAAAGCTTCTGTCGCTTATTTCCTTTTATTGGCGCAATAATACTAATTTGCCTGCTTTTTCATTTCAAACCACTTCGTTCCATGCCTTGTTCGTCCTATGATTGCGCGCTTCTCTATGTGATTGCTCATGAATATTTATAGATCGAAGTAATTGATTGTAATGTAGGAAATTAAATGTAAAAGGCTAAGGACATTTCAAAATTATAGTTTTTAAGGTACATGAGCACTCTCCCTTCAACCGAAAAAGATATTCAATTTCTTACTGGGTTGATGTTTTAAGCCATTAATTAGACAATATGTCTCTTTTTCTTTCAAACTATAGATTCCACACAATGGGTTTCCTTGACAAATACCACTTCAGCGTTCTCAACGCTTTGATTGATATGTATGATCAAGGAAACATCTTCGTTGTTAATAAATTGAATTAGATCTGTGTTATGTAAATTGTACCTCTGTATAGATACAATTGAATGATTATAGGTTCATAGAATGCGGTTAAAGGGAAGTAAAAACTTACTGAAAACTGTCTGAAAACAAATAAAAATGTATATTTCAAATTAAACAAAAAGCCATTAGATCTACTTGTAAGAGTACATGTCATTGCAATTTCAATGTTCCAAAGTGTGTCAACGAAGTGGACTGTTTAAATCACACTGTAAACAGTCTGATCTTGATCTATACTGCTAGGTAAGGTAATCAAAGTAACTTTGAAAGTTGTTTGGACTCCGAGACCGTGAAGATCTTGTTTGTCTTGTTTTTATGTAGATTGCGATATGGCTTTCAACACGCGAAAAGGGGCATTCCGACATTCGCGTAAAGTGTCGTCTCGGATCAGCCTGCGCAGTCCGCGCAGGCTAATCCCCGAGACGGCACTTTACGAATACACTAGATTTTGTGCTACAGTAGACATGCACAAAACAGAAAATTACATTATAACGGTAAGTGAGGTCTCGGATCAGCTTGCGCGGACTGTACAGGCTGATCCGAAACGATACTTTACGCACATGTATGTCCGAATGCCCCTTTTTACGTGTTGCAGGCCAATTATAATGGTAGTTTTTAAGTGACGTCATCTAGATAGATCTATGACATCATACTAGTGACATCATGAAGCCTTTGTAAGTTACACATTTTTTCCAGAAGAGATAGGTTATTGGGTATGTAGATCTAGATAAATTTATGTGTATTTTAAGTTGATGATACCCTAGTTAAGCTTCCACGCACACACAGGACATTTTCCGCGGACACACCATTCTTTGAATACTGCGAATTCCTTTTGATGGCGGTCCCGCTGCGGATTGAACGGGGGGTAGAATCGGCATAGTTCTCTCTTTTGCATGATTTCTGCAATTGATATTCAAGGGATCCAATCAAACACACTCGTTATTCATTCCAAAATCTTTCGCTAGTATTTTATCCAGCTCCGTTGCTTGGCCAAGCCCTACGGTATCGACGATTTCGTCCACTGATTTTGCCGGTCTGACAGAAAATATTCTTTGATGTTCAGTGACCCACCCGACTCCACCTGAATCTTTTGGCCTCCTCTTCCAACGGCGGCCCTCTTCCAAGCATTATCCTGTATAACCATGACAGGTTCATGGTACACATTGCTTCCAGATAGGCCTAATCGATATTATAATGTTATTAATCAAGTGATTTCGTATTGGCCCAGTTACAGGTCCAATACGAAATCACTTGGTTAATAACATTATATATATAACTGGGCCAATACGAAATCACTTGATTAATGACAATTTTATTAATTAACCCTTTACCAAATAATCTCTGGTTTTTACGATCCTGAAAAAGAAGCCTTCTGAAAACATTTTGAGAAAAGGAGAAAATGCTGGTAACCAACATTTTCTCCTTTTTCCCACAATGTTTTCTACCCTGCTGGAAACAAGTATCAATTTTTGGGTTACGTTTACTTTGCCGCCTCCTTGAACGTGATTGGCTAAAAATAAGCGCAGACGCTCACGCAACTGAAATTTTGACCAATCACGTTCAAGGATTTCTGTATTGGTCGCCGGTCATCAATATTGATACGAGGTCAACTGTATTGATCGGAGGTCAAGTCGTATTAAGCCGGGGTCACGACCTGTATACTATACGAAATCAGAAATGTGACTGATATCGCGTGGACCGATTTCCATGTATAACTTCTATATATCCAATAGTTAATTAATAATAAATTTTATCCATTGAACAGAAATCAGCACCCTCTAGCGGCTTGTCTGGTCTCTATTTGGATTGTAAATGCCTTGAATTGGGCATCTGTTTACCTCAGACAACTTCATTCTTCAAAATAAAAGATTAGAATGGAAGAAAAATATATCGGAAGTGAAAAAGATGTTGATCAGACCGTAACTACAGTGAACCAACAAACCGCAAGCTAAATCCCATGCTCTTCTTTAAAACTTCTAGATACCGTTGTTCGCGTAAGTCCTATTCTTCGAAGATTCGACCTGTCTTATATGACGCATCATTTTCCCCGCCCGTAATGACGGACTACTTTCTGAGCCCACTACAGAGGTGAATGTAATGATCCGGAGTGCAAGAGAGTGGGGAGAGTGTAGTAATTCGCGCTATAAAGTAACAATGGAGAAAATGGCTAAAATTATCAATACGTGTGAGGAAAAATCAGGCCTGTTTTAGCTCCAGATTTCTCTAAACTGCTGATCATAGCTGAATGAATCCCACGAGGTAGCATTTTATTGAGTAAACGTTTATCTAAGTTTGAAATTCAAATTAGATAAGACTGTTGTCGCATAGATAAGTAATCCGTTTCTGTACCCAGGATGTCCAAATTAGATAGATGAGTATTTGTACAAGCTAGAATGCCATCTAGCGGGAGATAATGTTCGGACATGATCCTACAGTTTTGTCTAAGAGTTACATTTTCAAAACCGGATAGGTTCATTGGGTAAGTGCAAAACCGTCGCATGTGCGTAAACAGTGTAAAAACTCGTACGGCCGTCTTGCACTGCTCACGAAACAGACATGATTTAACGATATAATACATTATGGGAAAATGACAAAGGGAGACATCAGATGTCGATTATCTCGTGAAGTTCTGCATAATACAGTTAACGCACTGGCATAAATGTTCGAGTTTCACAACTGATTATCAAGAGGTTGAACATATCTTTATCGTTTAATTCATGTCTGTTGAAATTGTACTACTCAATATTTGCTAGGGATCACCCTAAAAGATTCACTCTAAATATATTATGTGGCATGTATCATGTATGGTTTTACAATATGTTACATTTCTACACTGATCAGTAAAATGACCAGTGGAAATGGATTTTTAAGCCTTTACCTGACAATGCCGACTGTTAAAGACACAGAGAAAGAAGCCTTTCGAAAACATTGTTGGAAAAGGAGAAAATGCTGGATACCAGCATTTTCTCCTTTTCCAACGATGTTTTCTACCCCATGACAGGCAGCGTATTGCACATTGCATATAGTTTTTGGTCAGCAAATGCTTTCAACTTGGACAAATCTAGAATTTTACAGTATGGTAAAGAGTACTTGGTGTAAAACTGTTGTAACATATAAACCCATACAGAAATATGTAAGTGATCCCTATCAAAGTGTGAGTAGTATATTGAACAAGAATATTTTACGTTTGTCGTTGAAAGAAGAGCAATCGAAAAGAAATAAGTGTTTATTTCATCCGTAATACCTTTCCCTTTTTCAGCAAGTATTTCCCCATATTAACCACAAGTTGATGAAATACGGTAATTTATACATTATATTTCCTCTGATTATTGTGTCAACGATTGCCACTTTTAAAACTAGCGATCTCGCGTCAATTAACCGGATATCCGATATTTAAAAAAAAAAGTAGTTCTGGATTTTCGGCAGGAGGAAGAAATTCACTGTGGCGAGGAAATAATCGCCCAGCTTAAGACGTTTTCTACAGTTTTGTGAAAATTCAATCTTTTCATAGAATTTTCTAATTCTTTCATATGTTGGGTAAAATTCAATGGCAAACTCAAAAATAAAAAGAAAAAGGTATGTTGACGAGTTGGATTTTCTGCAAAATGGCTGTTTCTATGGTAACCGTTTGTATCAAAACACTCAAAATACATGTACATGTATCTTCATAAAAGACATTAATACAGCGCTAGAAAGTTTATTATACGATGCAAATATTATTTTCCATATTTAATATATTATTTCTTGGTTCTGTATGAATGAAATAATAATCTGAATTCATTTTTTTTAACTATATTTTTCCTATTTCTTGACTAGCCAAAATATAAGCAGAATCAACATGTAGTCTTCAATTAAATCAAAATTTTGAAAATTTCCTTTCATAGATTTTTTCTGTTTTTTTTGGTAGATCTATAATAATATAGTAAAATTTAATGGTAAGTACAAAGATGGGACGAAAAAGATATGTTGACGTGTTAGATTTCAAGTTGTGAAATGGCCGTTTCCGTAGTAACCGTTTAGGCGCTCAGACCGATCGGCACTGTCATGTTCAGTAGACTCTAGTATCTGAGAAAGTCGATACCACCGAAAACTTTCCTGTATTCTTCTGATCTTAAAATTCCCCTTTAGATCTTTTTGCAAAATGTCCTATATAAGTCGATATTGTAGACTCATTCTTCGTTTCGAAACGTACCGTGCCCGAAATTCAAGATATTCGTCCGAACAATATGCAAGTACATTCTTTGAGCAGAGTTACTGTCTGTTATTGTCTCCCTTGAAATCGCAAAAATGATGTGTAGAGATTACTACCGAAAACGTTATTAAATTTCGACATTTCTTTACCCATAACATTTCTAAAAATAGACGCATGAATATTTCTAAACGAGTGCGTTTTAATTACATAGAGTGCATACACAATATCACAAAACATGCAAATAAAAGGTAAAGCAGGTAAAATGCATCGTTTCATAACATAAATATAAAGACAGTACAACGGACAATAAAGTAGATCTAGTAAGGAATACCCGTTTCCCCTATTATTATGAAGATAGTCAACCTTAAAAAGACACTGATACCGTCTGAGATACGCGCCTGTAACCAGTGAAAATACGGATTAACTCTTAGACGGACAGTGTAGATTAAGATCAGACTGCACAGAACGTTGATCTTTGATCTACACCGTCCGTTGATTAATCCATTACCACACAATCCCTACTTTTGACTACCTTGAGAAAGAAGCCTTTTGAAAACACTGTGGGAAAAGGAGAAAATGCTGGTAACCAGCATTTTCTCCTTTTCCCACAGTGTTTTCTACACTTCCCAGAACAAATTTCAATTTTTCAGTCACCTTTATTTTGTCGTCTGCAAATGCTTTCAATTTGAACCAGTCTAAAATTTTGTCGTTTGGTAGTGAGTTAAGGAGATGTCATTCCCCAAATCATAACTTTGAAATAGCAATGTTTGTGTTTTTACTGTCGAATTGAAAATTTCATTCTAGTTATTTAGCAGAATATAGGTTTTAACCCATTACCACACAATCCCTACTTTTGACGACCCTGAGAAAGTAGCCTTTAGAAAACATTGTGGGAAAAGGAGAAAATGCTGGTACCACAGTTTTCTATTCTTCTCCAAACAAATTTCAAATTGTTGGTCACTTTTATTTTATCGTCTGCAAATGCTTTCGATTTGAACAAGCCTAAAATATTGTCGTTTGGTAATGAGTTAATATAAACATTTTAATAAAGGAAGAGGGCTTTTGACAACATGGTGGAAAAAAGATACAAAGATGGGTTACTGTATTGTATCACCATCTTCGCAAGCCAAGGCTGACGATCCACTACGTTGCTCTACCCTTGGCGGATCGAGCTTGATTTTTACATTCCCCCGATACGCTTTTTCATTGGATGCAGCCAGCTCTAGCTTCAACGAATGAAATCGCTCGTAGCATTTCATCTTTGATAAAAATAGAACAAGGTCGCTACCTTTCGTATAGAAGGTAAACATGGAAATCCAAGTGGATGTCTGCTTATCGCTTCATGTGTATTCGTAAGCAAAACGATATTTCATTTGCTTTTAGAAAGATGATGTAAAGGGGAGTAAACTCGTTTGACAAAAATGATAATGCATAAATACTGATGTAAGATTCTCTGTTTCTTCATATACGAGAATGTTTATCCTTATCCACTGTTTCAAAGACCATTAACCCTTTACCCCATTAGGCGTTTCCATGGTATCTCTAATTGACCCTAAATAACAGCAAGGATGAAGCCCTTTCATATGTGTATATGGCACCTTTTGATAGCATAGAAAACATTGTGACAAAAGGTGAAATTGCTCGTTACGAGCAATTTCACCTTTTGCCACAATATTTTCCAAAGGCTCCTAAATGAGTGCGTAGAAATGAGTTTCTATGTAGTAAAGGGTTAATTAATAAATTATCCTAAGGCAATCTGGTAAACGGGTGAATTATTGGACAGTTTATTTGGGTATCCTCGTATTATGGTCGTAGATTCGATTTTACCTGTAAACATAGACATACATTTAAAGATTTTAATTTTCTTGCTTTCTATTGTGTATTCTAACAAAAAGGCAGGATTAATATATCTGTTAAGTTCATATAACTAAAACCTGTGTGGTAGGTACTCATTTGAATGACATTTGTTGTTGTTTGCTTTTTTGTTGCTGAAAGATATGTTTTAAGAATAAAAAAGAAAGTAGAGTTTTAAGAAATTTCATAATTCTGGACTTTTGCGCGTCTCTTGGCTTACTGAATATGTTACTGGAATTAAAATGTAAACATTTACAAGAAGGGACGAGCACGATCTCATCATTTACCTGGAATCTTATAACTTGTTGTTTTGCCTAAAAATGTTCTATTGAATGTATCGACATACATGTGCATTTGTATTCGTGTTCGTGTAGGCGACGTTTTTGCAGTGATTTGGCCCGTATTCAACAATCGTTTTAAGTTCAGTTCTTAATCCCAAATCCAGCTATCTGATTGGTCGATACAAGATGTTGAATTCAGAATTTTGAATTTAGATTGATATTAATATAATACGAGCTATGTTTTGTGAAAAAAGGGTCTTAAAGTATCTGTCAAAAGTATCGAGCCATGTGAGCATGCGCAGTTCGCGAATGCTGGCGTGGCTGAAACTTTTTGCTGATGGTCAACTTTCTACATGTCAAAGGACCAGTGTCCTCCATGATTCAGTCAGTCCTTATACAAAAGTGATTTGATGGATCCATTATCATGTGATGACTTGCTTGGTATCATACATCACGGATCTGCAGCAACCCCACCCCACTGTGACTTCTTCCAGAGCGTAGCTCAGCCATGAACCTTTAGTGTAGAGAGATGTAATCAAAGGAACTGCCGGTGTAATGCAGAGAAATGACCCTCCCCTACAAAATGACCCCGGTCATTATTCTACTTAGAGGAATGACACATTGGTCATTTCTCTACGTAGAATAATGACCCAGGTCATTCCTCTGTGTAGAGAAATGACCCATGGGTCATTCATCTACGTAGTAAAATGACTTCTGGGGTAATTTCTCTACATAGAATAATGACTCGGGTCATTTTGTAGGGGAGGGTCATTTCTCTGCTTTACAACGATCTAGTTATGTAACACGGTGCACGGCTGTGTTCCCATACATGTTCTGGATCCATGGATTGTGTGCGAAGGACATACAGTCATGCCCTAAATCTGTTTGAGTGTCTGCGGTGGATTTTTTTTTTTCTGTAGATCTTGTCCTAATTCCGATTATATATACAACCGACTATTTTTGAAACGTTTTTCCCCACCTGCTGAAGTTTAACCTTTTAGACTTTTCTTATTTGCCGAGTACCCGACTGATTTGTGTCCCATTTTCGAAGATTAAAGCTCATTTTATTTTGTAGTATAGAAGAGTCGAAATTTAAGGTAAGACCTGTGTAATGTACTTCCGGTGAAAATTCTAATTGGTTGATAAATAATGATAAATAAGGATTTATGCAGAAATAATATTTTTGCAAATTTCTAACGGATCAGAAATTCCATTTATGTCTATCTTGAAATTATTTTTTGATACTTTTGTCAGTTTTCTGAAAAGGCAGGTATTAATTATTATCTCTTTTTGAATTGAGAATATAGTGGTTTTAGATTTATAAATGAAAATTCAAAGAAGGAAAAAATGGAAAACTGAATCGGTGAAAGTAGTTTAATAATACTCATTTTTAATTATAGCTAATTTTGCAGGATGATATTTAGTGTACATAGCTGTTTTCCATTACACAGGTTTAACCTTAACGTAGTGGACCCGTAATAGAAAACAGCTATTTCCACTATAATATTATCCTATACCCGATCTGTTGTATAAATTCAAATCATTTCATTACCTTTTCTTTTAAAATTAAATATTGGTTTGGACCTCTTGAGTGCGATTTGCTAACATCCTTATACGATTTTGGTTCCCTTAGTTTAAAGCAATCACTAGTTCTGTCATTTGTTTGGTCAAGCTGGAGGTTCCTACAGCTAGTAAATAGGTGTCTTCAATTAAAATCTTCACCAATACCACTCCACAACCTTTGGATATTCACTATGTTTTACAACTTTTTCTTTCAATTGCGTTCTTTGTCAGTGATTAGTAAGGATATGCTAATATAATAACCTTAAGCCGGATCTAGGAGAAGAACTTTATAAGCATAGCTTCCGTTCTTATCCTTTTCCTCAGTATATTTATCATATATTTGTATTTCGTTTTGTTTTGTAAAATTTGTATCTAATACTGATGAATAAAATATGTTTAAACTAATATTATCCTACAAAATTTGCTAAGATTAAAAATGAGTATTATTGTACTACTGTCACCGAGAAACTTTTTCCTTTTTGTCCATCCAAGAATTATCATTTATAAATCTAAAACCACTATATTCTCAATACAAAGTGACATGATAATTACCTCCCTTTTCTGAAAAATAACAAAAGTATCAACCAATAATTTCAACATAGACATCAAATGAATTTCTGGTCGGTTAAAAATGTGCAAAACTATTATATCTGTATAAATCTGTCTTTACCAACTGTCAAGAAATTTTATGCCATGCTGCACTAGAAAAGTATTATGGGTCCACTACCTTAAGACTCTATGTAGATGTTTACAGTGCACACCAACGCCTAAGCTACTCACCAATGTTCAGCCCGTATTCACCAACCATTCTTAACCCTTTCCCAAACGACATAATTTTAGACTGGTCCAAATTGAAAGCACTTGCAGACGACAAAATGAACATAACTCAAAAATTGAAACTGGTTTCCAGCAGGGTAGAAAACATTGTGGGAAAAGGAGAAAATGCTGGTAACCAGCATTTTCTCCTTTTCCCACAATGTTTTCTACCTTTCACAAAACAAATTTGAAATTTTCAGACACTTTTATTTTTTGTCTTCTGCAAATGCTTTCAGTTTGAACCAATCTAAAATATTGTCGTTTGGTAAAGGATTAAGAAATTTTCTTGAAGTCCGGGAAGTCTCTCGACTTCACCATTCGCGGTGGCTTTGGTGCTATGCATCAACGTTGTCATGTTCATTCATACATACATTTGTGTTATCTTTTTTATTTCAGGAATTATGTCGACTTCAGTAGGGGCATCGAAAGGAACCAAGTACTTCCACCTGGTCTGTAAAGCTGATGGTTTTTTTTTTCCTTTTTTTACACCTCCGCAAAACGAATGTTTTCGGGGGTATACTGGAATCAGCCTGTCCGTCCGTCTGTCAGTCCATCCGTGTGTCCGTCTGTGTACAAAATACAAGTAATTTTGTGTCGCAAACTCCTCCTATAGTTTTCCTGCAATTGTGTTGAAACTTTCCACATGAAACTGCTTTTACGATTGTTTTTCGATTGTTTTTGCCAGTGCACATGATCATGTGCGGCTCCAGATATCTTTCTCGGGGTGGGGGGGTGGGGGGGGGGGGAATGTGGTGGGGGGGGTTCCACCGAAAACGTACTCTTCTTATTATATTATTATTTGATTTCAGGATATCAGTGGATGTAAGCCGTTTACAAGAAAAGTCAACATTTCCAGTTCTAAACATGAGGAGGTCTCCACATTTAGAACCTTTTTTTTTTTTAAATTTATGACTGTATTTTACACAAATGCTGTGCAATATCAAACCAGTACCATTTCACGAATCCGATAACCACATTTTGCCAAAATTCCAGGGGGGGGGGGGGAGGGGTCCGGACCCCGGTCCCCCCCTCTGGATCCGCCCATGATGATAGATATGTTCAGTGCATATTATTCAATCAGATCTCGAGAAATTTCTTTTGCAGTAAAATATTAATTATTATGGTCTGTGACTTCCATGGTGTGACGTCATCAGTAGAAAGTGTCAGGTACGGTTCGAAATACTTTATAATGATGTAACTCGAGTGCGAAATACTACTTTTCCCTCATTTGATTGTCAAAATGTTTTATTATAATGATATTTATTATTTCATCCTTTTCTTTTGATGTTTTCATAAGCCTTCCTCCTCACGGATAATAAAACTAGGAGTGTTTGATATAAGGTTAACCCATCTTCCCGAGCCAAGGTTACGATTACTACGTGGATCTTACCTTGGCTGATTGAGCCTGATTTCTAGATTCCTGCGATGCGCCTTTTATTGGTTCTGGTTATTATCCCCCCCCCACCGCCTTTACACCGTATTTCTAAAATCCAGTGAAATATCGTTTTACAAACCGTTTACGAATACGTGGATTTCCATGTTTACCTTCTTTTCGAAAGGTAACGATCTTATTCTATTTTTATCAAAGATGAAATACTACGAGCGATTTCATTCGTTGCAGTTAAAGCTGCCTGCATCCAATGAAAAAGGATATCGGGGGAATGTAAAAAATCAAGCTCGATCCGCCAAGGGTAAAGTAGCGTAGTGAATCGTCAGTCTTGGCTTGCGAAGATGACGTTAACTTTGTATGACGGGATTTTTTATCGCACTAAAACCGCCTTGCCACAATTTCATTTCTTTTATACTTATAGGTGGCTGTCGGTTTTATATGTAGCATTGCGCTGATGGCAGTCCTCAGCAATGTCTCGGTAAATCCTAAAATGATAGAAGGAATCCGGAAACGTATACCTGTGTTTAACATCCAGTATAATATCAACAACCACTTCAACGGTTTCAAGCCAACCTGTACCGACTGTATCACGGAAAGTTTAACTGTAGAATCTAACTGCTCAAGTTGTGCTATCAGAAATACATCATTCACAAGTATTTTCGGAGAGTATGTATTTCCGGAACCAAACTGTGAAGGTAAATTGTTGGTCTATGAATGTGGCCCGGGCTTGTGCGGTGGACTTGGAGACCGTGAAAAGGGTATTATGACTGCCTTCTTACTGGCCTTACTGACAGGTCGAACTCTTGTCATTGACCATCGTAAACCATGTGACATCAAAAAGTTCATGGAACCCAATTTATACGATTGGTCAAAGTGTATGAAAGATGTTGGCAGGTTGCGACCAAAGGGAAATCGTGTGGTACATTACATTGACGGTAAAGGATCGCTTCCAAAAGATTTTAGTACTCTGAAATCAGGCGATATGTGGAGTGAACAAGTGGTTACAATACATGTAAATATTCGATTACAAGAGAGAATCAAAGGTCACCCTGATGCCAAGAAAATGTTACCATGGCTGATGACGTCACCACCGGAAAAATTGATTACGGGATTGATGCATGTTTTATTCAAACCGGAAGTGAGTTTAGGTAACTATGTGGAACAGTTCTTGGTGGAGCAGAAACGAAATAGACAATTTATTGCTGTTCATATTCGTTCCGCATTTTTAAATAAAGAGAACGACATCCCGATTATTTTTAAGTTCCTTGAGCAATTTTCGGACAAAGATAAATATTGTTTATACGTGGCATCAGACAATATTGAGGTGCGCAATAAAGCAATGCAAACCTTTCCAAACTTTGCGTCAGTAAATAGAGAAATAGTGCATATAGATCAGTCAAACAAACCATGTGATGGAGTCTACACGGCTGTGTTGGAGCAACAAATTTTATCAAAAGCAGATATACTCGTGATGACCCCTAGTGGATTTTCTCGTCTCGCCGCCTACATCCGGGGAGTTCCAAACAATATTTATTTACTCATGAAGGAAAAACAGGAGGCCGCTGTACATTTTGAATCTATAGAATTAAAACTGTTACCAGTTAGATATCCTGTAGGGTAGATCTAATGATCATCCAAAGCAGACAAATCAGTAAAACCACAAGCTCTTCCATATATATCCACAGCGATAGATTTAACCCTTAACCCTTTACCAAACGACAAAATTTTAGATTGGTTCAAGTTGAAAGCATTTGCAGACAACAAGATAAATGTGACTGAAGAATCGAAATTTGGTTTGGAAAGGGTAGAAAACACTGTGGAAAAAGGAGAAAATGCTGGTTAACAGCATTTTTTCCATTTTCCACAATGTTTTCTTAACCCTTTACCCCATAAGGCATTTCTATGGTATCTCTAACTGGCCCTAAATAACAGCAAGGATGAAGCCGTTTTTTTATATGTATATGACACCTTTTGACAGCATAGAAAACATTGTGGCAAAAGATGAAATTGCTTGTGACGAGCAATTTCACCTTTTGCCACAATGTTTTCCAAAGGCTCCTACAAGCAATGCGTAGAAATGAGTATCTATGGAGTAAAGGGTTAAGGCTTCTTTCTCAGGGGGTCAAAAGTAGGGATTCATCCGATTGTGTGGTAATGGGTTAACTACAAATTTAACGACCCTGACCAAGATGTCTTTCTAAAACGTTGTGGGAAAGGGGGAAGATGCTGGTAACAAGCATTTTCTCCTCAACCCACATTGTTCTAGCCATTCAAAAAAACGTATTCCATTATTTAAAGCTATGTATAAACATATGATAAATATTGACTGCAGCTGCTTTTAATTTGGACAATTCCATCTTCGATTGTACGCAAAAAAAAAAGTGGTCTAAAAAAGCTACGTTGAATTTTTATCATTTATTTTGGTTATATAATGTCAAATTCCTGTGCTTTGACATGTTTATTTCAAGGAATAGACCACAGGAATTTGACATTCAATAACAAAAATAAATGATAAAATATGAAAAAAGTCTCCCCTATATAAACACAAGGAATTCAACGTCTCGATTGCTGGCGCTGGCACCCGACAACCTTTCCCAACCAAAATCATTGATAATAATTGATAACATTGATAAATATTGATAATAATTTCCTTTAGTCTAGGGATAGTCAACACAATAATGTACCTGCGACATCCGGCGATACCTCAGTAGACACCTTTCAACCGGAGATATCCGTCATGTTTTACAGCTTTATCAGAAAATTTTGATTTGTCTGGGTGGCCATTCGCTGACGTCACAGAAAGTGGAAGGAAGCGTATTTTAGTATTACTTATTATCAGAGCTCCAGATAAGAGGGAGTGATGGCATTCTAAATCCATTATTTCTCTATGAAATCCTATGTTGTGGGTACTCACTAGAATTGTCTCGATGAGACGATTCTAATGAGCACCCACAACATGGGCTTTAGTGGAGAATAACTAATAATTTTAATTTTGAAATCAAAATCACTCCCTCTATCTGGAGCTCTGCTTATTACTATCATTTTTTCAAATATCTTTTCCTTAAAAAGGAATGCTCTCAAACACTTTTGTTAGTTACTTATAGAAAAATCTTCAGTATCATGTGATGTCCATAAATATCTTAAAAACGAAAAAAATAATAGTAATCAAGTAATACGAAAATACGGTTCCTGGCTCTTCCTGTGACGTCAGCGAATGGCCTCCCAGATAAATAAAAATTTTCGATAAAGCTGTAAAACGTGACGGATATCTCCGGTTGAAAGGTGTCTATTGAAGTATCGTCGAATGTCGCAGGTACATTATTGTCTTGTCTATCGCTAGGCTAAAGGAGATTATGATCAATGTTTCGTGGATGATTTTGGTTGGGAAAGGCTGTCGGGTGCTAGCGCCAGCAATCGAGACGTTGCACTCCTTGTGTTTATATTATATAGGGAAGATTTTTTTTCATATTTTATCATTTATTTTGGTTATAGAATGTCAAATTCCTGTGAATAGACATCACCTGGAAACCATTCTAGATGAAGTCATGCAGGTGTATGAATACTGGAATTGGAAAAAGTAATACACATCATTAAAATATTGTATAATTATGCTTTATATTGGTAAATTATATATCAAAATTTCTGTTCTGTTCTGACATAATAATTGGCATGTGCCAGTGGTACTCTTTGTCGCTAAGTTACTAGAGTTAACCCATTATCACACAGTCCCTACTTTTGATGACCCTGAGAAAGGAGTCTACAGAAAACATTGTGGGAAAAGGAGAAAATGCTGGTAACCAGCATTTTCTCCTTTTCCCACAATGTTTTCTACCCTCCTCAAAGCAAATTTTTCATTTTTCAGTCACATTCATTTTGTCGTCTGCAAATACTTTCAATTTAGACCACTCTATAAATTTGTCGTTTGGTGAAGAGTTAAAAATAGTGCAAGATGTTATGGTTCTGCCTCTACCTGATATAGCAATGCACCATTTTGTCAAGACTTGTCAAAAGCTTTTATCCAAAGTTACTTTATTTAATGCTTCCTAAAGCCATCAACGCCATCACGAAAAAGGCATGCTGCCAGTGCAGTTGATCAGTATATCGATGAAGCATGTCTTCCTATGAATGACAATCCATTAACAATAAATATATTCGAAGGAAAACTGTACACGCCTATCAAGTTTAACAAAACTAGCAAAACTGTATTTGACAGTACCAGCAACATCTGCACCAGTTGAACAATTGTTTTCTATTGCTGGAAAGGTTATTCACCCAGAAAGATGCTCCCTTAGCGACAAAAACTTTGAAACTTTGATGTCTTTAAAGTGTAACCAAGATTGAACTTATAATCAAAGCGTTGAGAACGCTGAAGTGGTATTTGTCAAGGAAACCCATTGTGTGGAATTAATAGTTTGAAAGACACAGAGACATATTGTTCAAATATCTTTCAGAGATATATTGTTCAAATATTGGCCTAAAAAGGCAACCCACTAAGCAAATGAATACCTTTTTGGTTGAAGGAAGAGTACTCATGACAAAGTTTGGTTTATTTTCGTTTAACCCATTACCACACAATCCCTACTTTTGATGCCCCTGAGAAAGAAGCCTTTAGAAAACATTGTGGGAAAAGGAGAAAATGCTTTTCCCACAATGTTTTCTACCCTTCGCAAAACTAATTTTAAATTTTCAGTCACTTTTATTTTATCGTCTGCAAATGCTTTCAATTTGGGCCAATCTAAAATTTTCTTGTGTGGTAAAAGGTTAAGTGGTCTCCCTTTGATCATTAGGAGGAAGCAGGAGTAACGCCTCTTGACAGTAGGATGCATGACGAATAGAGAGAAAAATCCTGTTGATATATCAAACAAAGTTAAGTTTGTTCCTGAAAACTATAATTTTGAAATATCTCTAGCCTTTTACATTTAATTTCCAACATTACAATTACCTCCATCTATAAACATTCATGGGCAATCAAATGGAGTAGTGCGCAATCATAGGACGAACAAGCCATGGAACGAATTGGTTTTGGAACAAAAAAGCCCAGGGTCAGTTGGCAAATTTGTATCATTGCGCCAATAAAAGGCTATGAGCGAGAAAAGCTATTTTCGATCAAAAGTAAGTATCTCAACGATCGATGGCCTTGCCCAATGTATTTTAATGTGCCATTTCAAATTACATATCTGAGTGCCACCATAAAACTCATTTGCCTGAGAAAAAATGAGTTTAACTGGGTTTATTTCCTGTGGCTTTGCACAAAATAAGATACATGGTTATCAAAATTCAATCTTGAACTCATAGTGGTATTATCTTCGACAAATACCACAAAAATCTTTTATAAGTAGCCTTATTCTGACAAACATTGAAGTGAAATTGAATAACAAATACTAGTAAATCTTTTGCAACCCTTTTCTTTTCTTGATTGGTTCTTTATATGTATATACATCAGTTCCCCTAGATATAATTTGTACTTGTAATTAATTACATTTACAATGTAATTGTAATGTAATTAATTACATTTGTATGATTGTGTAATTATAATTGTAATTGTAATTAAACATTTCCAATGTAATTGGTGATTTGATTAATTACTTCTCCATGTAATTGACCCCAGGTCTGATACACACTGCAGTAAATAAGGTTAAAGGCCTCTCACATTTTATCAATCAGTAATAATGTCCACTAAATCATTTACATAATTTGTTTTGTTCAATGCAGGTATATTTAAATGTATTTCATGCTTTGAAATAAATTGTTATGACCAATGAGCTTGTATACTTATGTGTTATATAAAATTTCTGTTCTTTTCTGACATAATAATTGGCATGCAACAAGCGAAAAGGGGTCTTCGAACATTTTCCACGTAAAAATTACTTATTATGACTACGTTAGATTTTGTGCCATAGTAGAATTGCGCAAATCAGAAAATTACACGCACATAGTAAGGGAAAGTGTTGTTTCGGATTAATCAGTGTGGAGTGTGCAGGCCGATCCAAGACAGCTCTTTACCCAAGTGTCTGAATGCCCCTTTTCGTGTGTTGTAGGTCATATTTGGAAGTGGTGGCTAAATTATCTCTCAGTTTGAAACTATAAACATCTCAGAATCTCAATGTTTTCTAAAGGCTTCTTTCTTAGGGGCGTCAAAAGTAGGGACTGTGTGGTAATGGGTTAAAGAAACTCCAGCAAGGGTTAATACTTGGCACTGTGTGGTAAATGCTCTATCCTTTACAAAATAATCCCTGGTTTTTACCACAATATTTTCAAAAGCCTTCAATCTCAGAGATTGAAGCCTTTTGAAAATATTGTGGGAAAAGGAGAAAATGCTGGTAACCAGCATTTTCTTCTTTTCCCACAATATTTTCTACCCTGCTGAAAACAAATTTCAGTTTTTGAGTTACATTTTTTTGTCGTCTGCAAGTGCTTTCAATTTCGACTAGTCTAAAGTTCTGTCGTTCTGTAAAAGGTTAGGAGTTTTCTTTCTTTATCTTCACGCAACAAAGAGCAATAATCTGTCCACAAATATTATCATTTAATTGTTTATGCAATCGAAATCACTGACCAAATATTTCTGTATAAACCCTTTATTCCAAAAACCCAGTGGAAGACTACCTCCCATGTCCTTTAACACTTTCCCAAACAATTCCCGGTTTTTACGGATCTGGAATAGTAGCCTTTAAAAACATGGTGGGAAAAGGAGAAAATGCTGGTAACCAGCATTTTCTCCTTTTTCCACAATGTTTTCTATCCTATCATAGACAGAAATCATCTTTTCAGCAAGATTGAATTGTTGTCTGCAAATGCTTTCAATTTGGTCAAATATAGAAAACCTTTTGGGAAAAGGGGCAAATTCTGGTTAACAGCAGTTTGTCCATTCTGCATTTTCAGAATTTCCCAAGTTAAAAGAATCTGCAGGACAACAAATCACTAAACTGAGAGGATTAGAAAAGGTAGAAAACATTGCAGGAAAAGGAGAAAAAAAAATGTGTGGGGAATTCATTATCAACTGCAAGTGTTTTGGATTTGGACAATTCAAAAGTTTATTTAATCAAAAGTTAACCCTTTACTCCATGACAAAAATGTAGACTTGTCCAAATTGAAAGCTTTTGCAAGTACAAAATGTAAACACGACTAATATGACAGAAATGTCTGATAAAGCAGAAACCATTGCGGGAAAATGAGAAAATGCTGGTTACCAGCATTTTCTCCTTTTCCCACAATGGTTTCAAAAGTCCTTTCCTTTGGGTCTTTTCCTTGGGGGTCAATTAAACTTGAGACTGTGTGATAAAGGGTCAACCCAATACCAAACGACAAAGTTTTTGACTGGTCCGAATTGAAAGCTTTTGCAGACGACAAAATAAAAGTGACTGAAAATTTGAAATTTGCTTTTTGAAGGGTAGAAAACATTGTTGGAAAAGGAGAAAATGCTGGTTACCAGCATTTTTTCCTTTTCTCACAATGTTTTTCCAAATGCTTCTTTCTCAGGGTCGTCAAAAGTAGAAACTGTGTGGTAATGGGTTAAGGGTAAATTTTGGGTGGACAATATGAAGTGTTTTGATATACTGTAATCAGGCAAAATAATTTCAGTGTAAACCATGTCAATGGCTTGAATGACCTTGGGGCAAAAATTCATCCATATTATTGTAAAGTTTATGCTCAAATGTCTACCTTCTTATAAATGACCGATATCCATCGGGAAAAAAGCAATACAAAGTTTGAATGGATAAATCAAGTTATAAAGTAGGCACGGGGAGAAATAATGTGAAACAAGAGGGCCATAATTTCCCTGTATCGCTCCACTGGTTAATAAGTAATACCACTACAAGCCAAACATTACAAAACTTTGAAAATTTGTTTCAAACTCGAAGACTTACAAAATTTTTTCTATAAAACCATACAAGAAAAGTTTTGACCCCTAGGGATAGCCATTTTTGACCACAAAACTATAATTACTTGAATCCTGGTAGAGGTCTACAAGATAAAGCCATATACCCAATAATACGGGTCTAGAATGTGTGGTTTTAAAACTATTTGTGGACAACAAATTGTGTTTTGCTTAACCCATTACCACACAATCCCTACTTTTGACGCCCCTGAGAAAGAAACCTTTAGAAAACATTCTGGAAAAAGGAGAAAATGCTGGTAATGTTTTCTACCCTTCACAAAAGAAATTTCAAATTTTCAGTCACTTTTATTTTGTTGTCTGCAAATGCTTTCAATTTGGTCAAGTCTATAATATTGTCGTTTGGTAATGAGTTAACCCTTTACCACACAATGAATTGACGGTCCTTCTGAAAACATTGTGGGAAAAGGAGAAAATGCTGGTAACCAGCATTTTCTCCTTTTCCCACAAAGTTTTCTATCCTATCAAAGCAAAAATGCACAATTTGAGCCAATTTGAAAGTGTAATCTGCAAGTGCTTTCAGTTTGGATATGTCTGAAATTTTTCTGTGTGGTAACAAATTAACCCTTTCCCAAACAATCCCTGGTTTTTACGGGTCAGGAATAGAAGCCTTTTGAAAACATAGTGGGAAAAGGAGAAAATGCTGGTAACCAGCATTTTCTCCTTTTCCCACAATGTTTTCTACCCTATCATATAGAAAAATCATCTTTTCAGCAACTGTTAATTTGTCATCTGCAAAATGCTTTCAATTTGGTCTGGTCCAAAATTTGCCGTTTGGGAAAGGGTTAAGACCATTGAATTTGTATATCCAAAGGGAAACATGTAAAAAATGCTTGTTACTAGCATTTATTTCCTTCTACCACAATGTTTTTCAAATGCCTCCAATCTCAGGGTTGTTGGGGAAAGATTTACATTCATAAATAACATGTGACAAAAGAAAACAAAAAGGTTTTATCAAGAGAACAACGCAATACAGGTATAAAACAACAATTTATTGCACATTTTTTGTATTTCATAGCCGCAAACAGAAGTTTTGAACGTGTAGTAATTTCTCTGTTTAAATATTTTGAAATATTTCATTATTTTTTATCAAACAATAATATTTTAAACTTATCCAAACAAATGAAAAATTAAATGCTGACATATACAGGTTTTGTTTTTAACCCTTTCCCAAACAACAAAATTTTAGACCAGTCCAAATTCAAAGCAATAGCAGACGACACAATAAACATAACTCAAAAATTAAAATTTGTATCTGGCCGGGTAGAAAACATTGTGGGAAAAGGAGAAAATGCTGGTGATCAGCATTTTCTCCTTTTCCCACAATGTTTTCAAAAGGCTTCTATTTTTGGGTCATAAAAACCAGGGATTGTTTGGTAAAAGGTTAATTAAAGGGTAAATAAACATTGAGACAAAGGAAGAAAATGCTGGTTACAGCTATTTCTCTTTTTCCCACAATGTTTTCAAAGGCTGTCTTCTAAAGGATCGTTAAAACATGGAATTGTGTAGTAAAGAGTTAACCCTTTACCACACAATAACGACTTTTATCAGCCGTGTGGAAGAGCTGCCTTTAGAAAACATTGTGGAAAAAGGAGAAAATGCTGGTAACCAGCATTTTCTCCTTTTCCCACAAAGTTTCCCATCCTATCAAAGTAAGATTGCATCACGTGAGCCACTTCGAAAATGTCCTCTGCAAATGCTTTAAAATTTGGATTGGTCCAAAATTTTGCTGTGTTGTAAGAGTTAATGTAAATAAAAAGACAAAACAAAATGAGCCATGCTCTAGCATGGGGCTCTTAGTGCATCTCCTTAACCCTTTACCCTTGATGACTTTTGATGACCTTTGGAAAAAAGCCTTTTGAAAAAATTGTGGGAAAAGGAGAAAATGCTGGTCTCAGCATTTTCTCCTTTTCCCACAATGTTTTCTTCCCTATCAACTAGCAATTGCAACATTTGAGCCACACTGAAATTGTTGTCTGCAAATGCTTTCAATTTGGATGAGGCTGGAATTTTGTCGTTTGGTAAAGGGTTAACTCTTTACCAAATGACGAAACTTTAGACTGGTCCGAATTGAAAGCCTTTGCAGACGTCAAAATAAAAATGGCCGAAAATCTGAAATTTCTTTCGGAAAAGGAAGAAAACATTGTGGGAAAAGGAGAAAATGCTGGTTACCAGCATTTTCTCCTTTTTCCACAATGTTTTCAGAAGGCTTCTTTCTCAGGGTCGTCAAAAGTCGGGATTGTGTGGTAACGAATTAAGCCATTCACACAATCCCTACTATTGATGCCCCTGAGAAAGAAAGAAGCCTTTTGAAAACACTGTGGGAAAAGGAGAAACCAGCATTTTCTCCTTTTCCCACAGTGTTTTCTACCCTTCCTAGAACAAATTTCAATTTTTCAGTCACCTTTATTTTGTCGTCTGCAAATGCTTTCAATTTGGACCAGTCTAAGATTTTGCCGTGTGGTAAAGAGTTAATGCATGATACCAAGCAGGTCATTATATAGTTATGGATAAAAAAAAATTATTTTTAAAGCAATCAGGTGAATCATGAGGTAAACTGATCCTCTTACATGTAGAAAACTGACCAACAGCAGAAATGTTTGGCCAAGGTCAGCATGCTGGGACAGCACAGGCTGACCTGGGTTGAAACTGTTTGTAGATACATTAAGTCCCCTTCTTACAGAGCATGGGTCATAAATACATTTAAAAAAAACCTTAACTCATTACCAAATGACAAAATTTTAGACTGGTCCAAATTGAAAGCATTTGCAGACGACAAAATAAAAGTGATGGAAAAATTGAAATTTCTTTTCGGAAGGGAAGAAAACAATTTTGGGAAAGGAGAAAATGCTGGTTACCAGCATTTTCTCTTTTTACCACAATGTTTTTAGAAGGCTTCTTTCCCAAGGCCGTTTAAAGTTGGGGTTGTGTGGTAAAGGGTTAATTCACTTAAAACTTCTTCATACTTCAGAAAATAGGATTTAATTATAAAAATGTATAAGACCTAGCTAGCTAACAATGAAAAATATTAATATAGAAATAAAATGTTAAATTTTCAAAACTTGTTTGGTGTAAAAAATTCTTACATAATTATATATGTATAAAAAACAAAAAATAAATGATTATGGTACTTAGATTATCTTCAGGAATCAAGATGTAGGAAAAATTAGCCAGAAATATTAAATACATGTACTGAAAATAGATTAGCAATTTTAATTAGCAGTCTTATTAATTTCTGTGTAAAATATTTTTCTTTAACCCTTTAGCAAACAATCCATGGTTTTCATGACAATGGGTAGAAGGCACTTGAAAAAATTATGGGAAAAGAAGAAATGCTGGAAACCAGTATTTTCTTCTTTTCTCACAATATTTTCTACCCTATCACAGATTCTTCAACTATTTGATTCTCACCTGGTTTGTTGTCCGCAAATGCTTTGAATTTGGACTTTCTGCTCAATTTTGTCAATCCTCAGATAGAAGGCTCTTGAAAACATTGTAGGAACATTGTAAGAAAAGTAACCAGTATTTTCTCCTATCCCACAATGTTTAGTGCCCTTTGAAAGTTGAAAACAATGGCCAAATTCAACTCTTTACCAACGGACAACAAAATTTTGAAATTAGTCCAAATTGAAAGCATTTGCAGACGACAATTTCAAGATGACTAAAATGGTGCAATGTTTCATTGACAGGGTAGAAAACTTTGTTGGAAAAAGAGAAAATGCTAGTTTCCAGCATTTTCTCTTTTTCCTTCAATGTTTGCATAAGTCTTCTTTCCCATATGCGTTTAACTCTTTACCAAACAACAAAATTTCAGACTGGTCCAAATTGAAAGCACTTGCAGACGACAAAATAAACGTAACTCAAAAATTAAAATTTGTTTCCAGCAGGGTAGAAAACACTGTTGGAAAAGGAGAAAATGCTGGTTACCAGCATTTTCTCCTTTTCCAACAATGTTTTCAAAAGTCTTTTATCATCCCTACAAATGATATCACTTTGGATGAGTCTTAAATTTTGCCAAGTGGTAGATGGATAATAAATGCTGATATGAAAAGTATCACACTTCTATCACACTAGCATGTACCCAACACTACAAACAACATTCTATCCTGGCCAAACAAAATTCAATAGCTTTGTTTAACCCATTACCACATAATCCCTACTTTTGAAAACCCTGAGAGGGAAGGCTTCAGAAAACATTGTGAGAAAAGGAGAAAATGCTGGTTACCAGCATTTCCTCCTTTTCCCACGATGTTTTCTACCCTTCACAGGACAAATTTCAAACCTTCACTCACTTTAATTTTGTCGTCTGCAAATGCTTTCGATTTGGACAAACCTAAAATTTTGTCATTTGGTAAGGAGTTAAACATATTTAGTTTACATCAATTGGGAAACAAGTTCTTGCAACTTGCATGTACACAAACCTCTCTCAATTTTGCATCCAGGAAACTACGCCAGCACTTGTGGCAAACATTGGGGAAATGAATAGTCCGAAAGTTGACATCCACTCCCAATTATCAAACTCAAACTTTATGAGTATGAGGTCAACACCCTACCTCACAAACACACACATCACAACAAATTTCACCCTTCACCACACAATCCCGCCTTTTTAACACTCCTGTGAAAGAAGCCTTTTGAAAACATTGTGAGAAAAGGAGAAAATGCTGGTAACCAGCATTTTCACCTTTACCCACAATATTTTCTTCCCTTACTACAACAAATTTTAATTCTTTAGTCACATTCGTCGTCTGCAAGTGCTTTCAATTTGGGAAAGTCTAAAATTTTGTTGTTTGGTTAAGAATTAACTCTTAATATGGCTTGGTTTTGGGTATAGATATGGTTTTGAAATAGAAAAAAAAAGACAGATAACAAACAAGAGGGCCAAGATGGCCTAAAATTTGCAACAAACTTTTCTTAGTATTGAACTGAATATGTGGCCTCTAGAGCATACACAATATTTTTTTTTCTAAAATTTCTCTCGGTGAGGTAACAGATTTGTCTTTCATTGTCAACTGGAAAAGATCATAAACAAGAATTCATGGTACCCAGTTGGAAGGTACTTTTCATTGCTAAAAGTTTGATAAATTTCTTTCAGAAAGAGAAAGCGTAAATATTTCCTATAAATTACCTTGGGTTTTGGGCAATGTTGTATGTTAAAGTAAGACCATCAGTGTCTATCACAAACTGTATCTATCACAAACTGTAATATTGTTGCTGCACAATGTAGACAAGACTTCAATGCATGTGCAGTCTGATTTAGTCTACTGTTTGTTTGTGATATATTTTGCCCAACATGGCACAAAAAAGACTACCTGACAATGCAGATTTCTTTGATTTACACATGTAGCAAAAAAAAAAAGATTTACCACACAATCCCGACTTTTAATGACTCTAACAAAAGAAGCCTTTTGAAAACATCGTGGGAAAAGGACAAAATGCTGGTAACCAGGATTTTCTCCTTTTCCCATGATGTTTTCTACCCTTTGCAAATCAAATTTCATTTTTTTGATTCACGTTTATTTTGTCGTCTGCAAATGCTTTCAATTTAGACGAGTCTAAAATTTTGTCGTATGGTAAAGAGTTAAGCTATTTAGCACCCAATAAACTCAACAAAAAATTGCAGTCTAGAAATCAAACCCAAAAAATAACAATTTACAGACAGCCCTTGTCCAACTATAATTATGTATCTGCAAAGTGGACAATGTAAATCAAAGATCAGACTGCATGGTTCTTGTTGTCTGATCTTGATCTCCATCATCTGCAGACATAAACTAAAGTTATGAAAGGTGCTCTAGGGGTAAACACATTATTTCGTATGGAATCATTATAATGATGAGCAATAAACATAATAAATATAAGTGCTCTGGCGAAAGGGGCCTTGATGAATCTCAGTGATCCATGGTTCCCAGCAAGTCATCACATATTAACCTTTTACCACGCAACAAGATTTTAGTCCTGTCCGAATAGAAAGCATTTCCTGATGACAGTTTTAATGTAGGTCAAATGAAATGATTTTTCTTTGATAGCACAGAAAACATTGTGGGAAAAGGAGAAAATGCTGGCAACCAGCATTTTCTCCTTTTCCCACAATATTTTCAAAAGCCTTCTCTTTCAGGGGTGTTAAAAGTCGTCATTGTGTGGTAATGGGTTAATGGATCCAATATATCCATTTTTTTAAACGATCAACTCAATAATGAGGTAGACTGTACCTTGACCAAACAGCAAACAGTTTCAGCCCAGGTCAGTCTGTGAAGGCTGACCCGAGTTGGTAGTATTTAACAGATGCATTTAGTCCCCTTTTCACAGAGCATGGCTTGTAAATAACAAGAGGGCCATGACGACCCTGTATCGCTCCACTGGCTGATAAGTAATAACACTACAAGCCAAACATTACAATACTTGGCCAATTTGTTTCAGTCTTGAAGACATACTAAAACTTTCTATAATGTTCAAGACAGTTATGACCCCCAGGCAAAGCCATTTTTCTCCATAAATCTATAATTACTTGAATCCTGGTGGAGGTCCACATGATAAAGCCCCATGCCGAATAATATAGGTCTAAAATCTGTGGTTATAGACAGGAAGACACACCTGGCCATGACATAAGCACGCTGGCCTTTGGCCAGTGGAGCTAAAAACACTTAACAAAAACAATGAACAAAACTTAGCACATGTAAAATGGAAGCCTGTTTAAAGCTGTGGTAGATGGAACTTCAACCTTTGAAGCACAAACTAAACAACAGAACAGCATGCAGTCACAATTCTTTTGCTATTACTGTCACTTTTTTTCAGTAAAAATACACTGTACTTTTTTCAGTAAAAATATGATGTTAAAAAAGGGACATAATTATGTCACAATATGTTGAGGGTTACGCACCCTATTTGTGTTGCTTCTCCTTTTCTCAACACTTAACTAAACGACAAAATTGTAGACTTGTCCAAATCGAAGGCATTAGCAGATGACAAAATAAATGTGGCTGAAAAATTAAAAATTTGTTTTTGGAAAGGTACAAAACATTGTGGGAAAAGGAGAAAATGCTGGTTACCAGCATTTTCTCCTTTTCCCACAATGTTTTCAAAAGGCTTCTTTCTCAGGGTCGTCAAAAGTCGGGATTGTGTGGTAAAGAGTTAAGTAGAATTTACAATAATGACAATATTTTTGACTAATCAAAATTAAAAGCCTCTGTAGACATCAAATTTAGCATGTCTAAAAAGAAGGAAAAAATTCTCAGAATGGTTAGAAAATATTATGGGAAATGGAGAAAACGCTGTTTTCAAAAGGCCTCTTTCTTGGTGTCATGGAAAACCAGAATTGTTTGGTAAAGGGTTAACACAGCTTGCACTGTACGTATAAGATCAGACTTCACGACATGTGAACGCCAATCTTGATCTGCAGTGTCCAAAAACTGAACTTGGAGCTTTAACTCTTTACCAAATGACACAATTTTGGACTACTCCAAATTGAAAGCATTTGCAGACGATAAAATAAATGTGAATTAAAAAAATTGAAATTTGATTTGGAAAGGGTAGAAAACATTGTGGGAAAAAGAGAAAATGCTGGTTATCAGCATTTTCTCCTTTTCCCACAATGTTTTCTAAAGACTTTCTTTCTCGGGGTCGTTAAAAGTCGGGATTGTGTAGTAAAGAGTTAAACCTTCACTGAACAAAACTGTGCGTTAATCCATTAACCACACAATCCCTACTTTTGACGCCCCTGAGAAAGAAGCCTTTAAAAAACATTGTGGGAAAAAGGAGAAAATACTGGTAACCAGCATTTTCTCCTTTTCCCACAATGTTTTCTATCCTTTATAAAACAAATTTCAAATTTTCAATCACTTTTATTTTGTCATCTGCAAATGCTTTAGATTTGGACAAGCCTAAAATTCCGTTGTTTGGTAATGAGTTAATGATCTAGAGAAAAAAGGCTTTTGAAAACTTTTGTGGGCAAAGAAAAAATAATGATCACCAGCATTCTCACATTTTTCTCACTAAGTTTTTTTACCTATCAAAGTCAAACACTACTTTTTCAGTCACAGGTAATCTGTCGTCTGCAAATGCTTTTGAAATGGACAAGCTAAAATTTTCTAATCTTGCAGAGACATGATGGCTAAAAGGCATTGTATCATTATGTCTTATACTTAGCTACAATCTTTCATATAAAAATTTAACCTGTCTTATAAATAAACTTAAACATTTAAGAAATAATAATCATTCTCATATCTAAGGCCATCTTCCTATCAGTCGATAAAACTTGGCACTATGCTGTGAAGAGTAAAGTAAGTACTAATAGAGATAAAAACTTTGGATCTCAATTTTTGCATTCTTAACCCATTACCTAACAATCCCTAATTTTGATGCCTCCTGAGAAAGACGCCAATAGAAAACATCGTGGGAAAAGGAGAAAATGCTGGTAACCAGCATTTGCTCCTTTTCCCACAATGTTTTCTACCTTTCACAAAACAAGTTTCGAATTTTCAGTCACTTTTATTTTATCGTCTGCAAATGCTTTCGATTCAGACAAGCCTAAAAATTGTCGTTTGGTAATGAGTTAACAAATGCAAATTCAGCACATTGATATAATGTTCAATAATACTTTCAATGGTTTTTCAATTATCAGATAACAATAAAAATTCACACAACATACATTAAAAAAAAATAAAGCTTGTAACATAGTCAATAATATCACCATAAAACTATTTTCAACTGAACAGTTTCTAGACTTCTTCGAAATTGAAATCATTTGCAGTTGACAATTAACATGGGTCTTAAACGCTTGAATCTGTCTTCAATATGTAGGAAAATATTGTGGAGAAAGGAAAATTGCTGACTTGCATCTTCTTCTTGTCCTGCAACATTTTCAAAATGCCTTTTCCTGCAGGTCATTAAAACTCAAACTATTGTAGATGGTTCATAGTCAATGATTCTCACACAACTCCTTCATGCAACCTCCATGTGATAAATAGCTTTAGGGCACAGTATAACCAAAATGAAAATGAAGACTGTGCTTAGCTGCTTCAAGGTTAACTGAACTCTTTACCATACAATCCTGACTTTTAATGACCCTGAAAAAGGAGCCTACAGAAAACACTCTTTTTCCAACAGTATTTTCCTACCCTATTGAAGTCAGAAATCATCAAATTAACAAGATTTAATTGGTTGTCTGCAGATGCTTTGAATTTGGTCCAATTGGTCAAAAAAGTTGTTGTTTGGTAAAGAGTTACCGGTAAGTAGAAGAGAAAAACAAGGGTTAAACAAAGATGTAAAAAAAACTTTTTATCCATTCCTGTGCATAAGCACAAACAGGTTCTGAACTAGTAAAAATCAACTAAATGCTGCATAGGATCATATCATCACTTTTCTTTTGACACGTTACCAGATTACCAATTCTTAGACTCAATTAACCCATTACCACACAATCCCTACTTTTGACGCCCCTGAGAAAGAAGCCTTTTGAAAACACTGTGGGAAAAGGAGAAAATGCTGGTAACCAGCATTTTCTCCTTTTCCCACAGTGTTTTCAACCCTTCCCAGAACAAATTTCAATTTTTCAGTCACCTTTATTTTGTCGTCTGCAAATGCTTTCAATTTGGACCAGTCTACAATTTTCTCATGTGGTAAAGAGTTAAAAACTTTTGCAAAGGCCAGACTCTATTGTAGAGGAAAGCAGAAAATGCTAGGGTCATTGAAACTCAGGATTGCCTGATTAAGGTTTAACGCTTTACCACACAATCCCAACTTTTAACTACCCTGAGAGAGAGGCCTTCTGAAATTATTGTGGGAAAAGGAGAAAAATACTGGTAACCATCATTTTTTCCTCTTCCCACAATTCTATTTTTCAGTCACATTTATTTTGTTGTCTGCAAATGCTTTCAATTTGGTCTTGTCCAGACTTTTGTCATTTCGTAAAGAGTCAGTCAATGTCAACTTTTGCCACCAAGTAAAAATGCCCCCTGGAAAATCATCACCAGTAAAAAATATCATCTTTTCCAAATTTGGACACACAAAAGTTTTAATTGTCTCTATAAAACTTGTTTGACTTCCTTAATTAATTACAACGGGGTCTGGGAGAGCTTAGAAACAATTTTGCTCATGTAAGAGCAACAACTCAGCATAACAAATATTCTAGTTAGTCAGAAATTCATCTGGAATAAGACTGTTATAGTTCAGTGAAATATCATGCAGTTCTTTGGAATGTAAAAGCTTTGGCCACCTAAATGTTTTAAAAAAAACATTTCTACAAAAGGTGAAATTGCTCAATTTGAGCAATTTCACCTTTTGAAACAATGTTTTCTTCCACAAATTAGATCATCCTATGTAAAAATTTAGTTATGCAAAATTTCATGAGTGTTTCTCTCTAACTATTCAATATTGTAACAGTTTCAGTAACTAACTTAACATAAATAATTCATCCAAGGTCTGACTGTGCTTTCACTCATTACCAAACAACACTAATTTAGGCTTGCCCGAATTGAAAGCATTTGCAGGCGACAAAATAGAAGTGACTGAAAATTTGCAATTTGTTTTGTGAATGGTAGAAAACATTGTGGGAAAAGGAGAAAATGCTGGTTACCAGCATTTTCTTCTTTTCCCACAATGTTTTCTAGAAGCTTCTTTCTCAGGGGCATCAAAGGTAGGGATTGTGTGGTAATGGGTTAAATCATGATCATACCCTTTACCAATAATTAGGGCTTTATCAATGCTAAGGCAGAAAGGCTTCTGAAAAAATAATTGGAAAAGGAGAAATACAATTAATCCACATTTTCTTTTTTTACCAAAATTGTTTCTCCCTTCAAAAGACATATCCACCATTTTAGCCCCACTTGTCATTAACAAATGTTTCCAAAATTAGACAAGTCATTCTGTCATCTGGTACAGAGTAAGTGAATGTAGTGCTACAAAGGTTTGGCTCTAACTGCAAACAGTTTGAGATAGCCTGGCACTAAATTATAAAAAAAAAAAAGGCGAAGGTCAATGCTGAACATCTGATGGCTGCACATAAATCAATGATAAAAATGGTTTTGTGTCAAAATAAAAGTTCCGGTGGCTGCCTGTTGTCTAACATATCTGAAAGTAAACAAAACAACAACACTACATGCAGGTGGCAATGCTTGGCCGTAATTGCATGATTTTTAGTGAAAATCCGATTCAAAAAAGGGAGTAAACTGTATTAATCCTTTACTCCATTAGGCATTTCTATGGTATCTCTAATTGACCCTAAATAACAGCAAGGATGAAGCCGTTTCTTATGTGTATATGACAACTTTTGATAGAGTAGAAAGCATTGTGGAGAAAGGTGAAATTGCTCGTCATGATCAACTTCACCTTTTGCCACAATGTTTTCCAAACATCTCCTTCAAGCAATGCGTAGAAATGAGTATCTATGGAGTAAAGGGTTAAAAAAACTTTGATGGTTATCTGCCCTTGTTGTATCAGCTTCCTTTCTGAAAGTTTACAACTTGTGTGAGTTTGAAGTAAATATCTTCAGTAATTGCAGAGATATTACAAAATGTTAAAGTTTTGCACAATGATGGAAAACAAGAGCTGTAACAATGGCATGCTATAGCCATGCAAATGCTAAAAATAGCCATGTTAAAAATGATAAAAAAAGTTACATTTCAAACCAATTTAATCTTCACCAAAAAACCCCCAAAAGATTCAGTTTATCCAAACTGACAAGATTTGCTAACAACAAATGAAATATGTTGTTAAAAATGGAAAATCTCCTTATAAGGATATTGGAGACTGTTGATTAACTCATTACCAAACGACAAAATTTTAGGCTTGCCTGAATCGAAAGCATTTGCAGACGATAAAATGAAAGTGACTGAAAATTTGAAATTTGTTTCATGAAGTGTAGAAAACATTGTGGGAAAAGGAGAAAATGCTGGTAATTGACACAATGTTTTCTCCTTTGTCAAATTTACATATCTTCATTTAACCCATTACCACACAATCCCTACTTTTGACGCCCCTGTGAAAGAAGCTTTTAGAAAACAATGTGTGAAAAGGAGAAAATGCTGGTAACCAGCATTTTCTCCTTTTCCCACAATGTTTTCTGACCTTCACAAAACAAATTTCAAATTTTCAGTCACTTTTAGTTTGTCGTCTGCAAATGCTTTCAATTTAGACCAGTCTAAAATATTGTCATTTGGTAATGGGTTAAGTCATTTTAGTTTCTCCTCTACAAATGATTTGAATGCTGATGAGTCTAATTGTTGTTGTGTGGTGAAGGGTTAAATGAGTGAGCAGAACTGCTTCTATACAGTCATCAGTTGTAGCTAATTGATATTTCCATGCATTAACAGTTGAAGTAAGTATATAAAATGTTTTGTGCCGCTTTCAACATTATTTTCAACAGTTTGGGCTCTAATGTGCCTCACTGAAATATCCCTACCCCATACCCTGGAAATACCCAGTGTACCCTGTGAAAGTTAGGGTCTGACCTGTGCCTTCAATTTGCATTTCATACACCAATAACACAAACCATTCTACAATTCAACTGCAATGCATTTTCTTGACCAAACGCCTAAAATTTTGTCGTTTGGTAATGAGTTAAGGTTTAAATATTTCTTTACCTCCTATAATTCGGTGCCATGGTAACATCACATATGTGAGATATGCATTTAATGAGACACTATTACTTCGTCTTTTCTCTTTGAACCAATGCCACGCCTGGCCAAATGACTTTCCCCAGAATCCATTATACTGTTCCGTTTCATTTAGCTCTGTAAGATTGAATAAACAAAATGGTAATGACAGAACCAAGAACAATACTTCTAACTGAGCTCAGTCTTCCACACTGCAATTGAACATCTTTATTAACCCATTACCACACAATCCCAATCCCTACTTTTGACGTCCCTGAGAAAGAAGCCTTTAGAAAACATCGTGGGAAAAGGAGAAAATGCTGGTAACCTTTTCATTTTCTCCTTTTCCCACAATGTTTTCTATCCTTCACAAAACAACTTTCAAATTTTCAGTCACTTTTATATTGTCGTCTGCAAATGCTTTCAATTTGGAAAAGTCTATAATATTGTCGTTTGGTAATGACTTAGTATCTATATTGACCCTCTATAACTTGGAGAGAGGTTATCTATCCATTATTGCAACTCCAAAAAATTTAAAATCTACTACAAAACATTTTGTTGTAGGCACAGCTGTTGCTCTCTCTTTCTATGAAAAAGTTCATTTTTCGACAAACATGAAACTAAAAATTGTATATCATGACTAAAAGTAGTATAAGCACTGAATGCTGGTGCTAACACTCAGCTGCAAGTGCTTGATTTTCAGTGAACATTCTAAGTTGAAAAAGGAGGCATTACAGTCTTAAAAATGTTTGATAGCAATCTGCTTCGTTGCACTAGTTCCCCCTTTCAATAGTTAATAACTTCTCCAGGTTTGAAGTAAATACCTTCAGTTACAACAGCGATAGTACAAAATTTTGAAGTTATTGCAATGACAATGCCATAGCTACAATTTCATGTAGCTCTCTATTAACCATTTACCACACAATCCCTGGTTTTTATGACCCTGAGATAGAGACCTTTTGAAAACATTTTGGGAAAAAGAGAAAATGCTGGTAACCAGCATTTTCTCCTTTTCCCACATGTTTTCCACCATGCTGGAAAGAAATTTCAATTTTTGAAGTACAATGACTTACTTTGTCATCTGCAAGTTCTTTCAACCTGAACCAGTCCGTGTGGTAAGAGTTCAGTCAGCCAAGCAAATAAAAATCTTTGGGTGCTTTCACAAATGTTTCAGAAAAAGAGAAAACCACACAAAATAAACAATTTGACCTATACTGGTTCCGTTTAATAAGATACCCTGACAAAAATACAGTTTCCTATGATACCCTGACAAGACAATGTCAAAACCAAACTTTTCTCAGGACATATCAGTTCCATTCCTGAAACATTCTTACAAGTTTGTCAAAGAATCTCAAACTTGTCCATGTAGCAGATGACAAAATAATACAAGGCTCAAACGACAGGAAGTACCTTTGAAAAAGTTTACATACCATCTTGAAGGGTACCAGCTTCCACTTCCTGTTGATCCGTTCCTATCGTATCAACATTTTCATTCTCTGACCTAGACTTTTTAATTGCACGCTGCATAAATGAGGTAATAGCCTGACTAGGATCACTCATGCGTCTGTGTTTATAATCAAATTCCTATATAAAGACAAAAATGAAATATGAGAACGCTTTTGAAAACACTGCACGAAAAGGAGAGAGTGGTAATCAACTTTTTTTACTTTTCACCGCAATTTTTTCTACCCTATTGATGACAAAAATTGTCCTTTAAGCAATATTTAATTTGTAATCTGCAAATACTTTCAATTTTGTTCAGACCCGAATTTTTTTCAAAGAGTTAAACAAGACTCAGTGAAATCCTGCATCATAGACGTAATTCCAAGTCTGTTCTTGTTTTCAATATCAGACGAACACCGCTCTTTTTTTAACTACAGGGTATATTTCAAAGTGGTTTTCCGATAATTTATTTACAGAATAAGGCTGGTTTACGCATTACATGTATTGCCGTAGAGTATATTGGACATGTGTCGCAAATATGGGCCCAGTCAAAGTCTTAGTTGGGTTCTCTCTATTTCAGAGCATATTTTATACAACTTCTGGTATATAAAAGTACACATTGCCAGTCTGTACTGTTTGCAGAAAATAATGTCATGATGAAGAAAACTGTAGCTTTCTTCTATCGCCTGCTTCCTTCAACTGCCGATCAAGCCACGTCAAGCAGCAATTCAGACAAAAACGTTTAATCTGTAAAAGAGCGAAATCATCCTTTCCATCAGAAATGACTGACCAACTGGTGAAATGCATTGTAAATCTTGCTTGAAGCTGATGACGAAGAGATCCATTTATTTTGACCCCCTAAATTAACAAAATGACCCTAAACTAATGAGAAAGGGGGTCACAATGACCCCCAATTTTTAAAGAAGAGGGTAAACCCTGAAGCCTCTTTTTGCCAGAGCATAGCACACTTATAACAGCTCTCATTACATGGGAAATAAACTCACTTGATTATTATCAAAATCATCCACAGGAAAATTTTCAAGGTCTGGTGTTTCAGGGCCTGACCCCTTCATTCTGGAGACAGCGATTTCAGCATAACCTTTGGCCCCTGGACCTCGCATTCTGACAAATTCTACACGCTTGTGTGTCTTACTTATCCATCCTAATGACATTCTTTGAACCATCTTAGATGTTAGACTAGCCTGAGAAAGTAAAAACAAAGCCTTATCAATTAACCCATTACCACACACAATCCCTAATTTTGACGAACCTGAGAAAGAAGCCTTTAGAAAAAAATGTGGGAAAAAGGAGAAAATGCTAGTAACCAGGATTTTCTCCTTTTCCCACAATGTTTTCTACCCTATCAAAGAATTACACCATTTGAACCACAATGAATTTATCGTCTGCAAATGCTCTCAATTTGGACAAGGCTAAAACTTAGTCGTCTGGTAAAGAGTTAACTCTTTACTGCACAATCCCGACTTTTAACTGAAAAATAAAGCTTTTGAAAACCTCATAACCAGCATTTTCTCCTTTTCCCACAATGTTTTCTACCCTTCCAAATCCAGTTCAAATTTTTGAGTCACATTTATTTAGTCGTCTGCAAATGCTTTCAATTTGGACAGGTCCAAAATTTTGTTGTTTGATAAAGAGTTAAGTCACGGCACATGACGGTCTGTTTGGAGTTAAAGCCATTAGTACACAAAAAGCTTTTAGACTGGTCCAAATTGAATGCATTTGCAAACAACATATTGGATGTAGGTGAAGTAAAAGTATGCCTCTTCAAAGAAATACAAAAATTTGTAGGAAAAGGGGCAATGTTGGTTATCACCATTTTCTCCTTTCCCACAATGTTATCAAGTGCCTTTTTCAACAGGGTTGTTAAACATCGGAATTGTGTGGTAAGGGGATGATGCTGTTTCAGACACTGTCAGTCATATCTGAATGGCCAGAGCACCTGTTAATGCATCCATGGAGTTCCTTTGCCGACTGTTTTTCTAAGCCATCGACTGTTTTCATACATAAACCTTTTGTCAAAACAATGTTTACCCTTTACCACACAATGCATACTTTCTAAAATTTTGTCTTTTAGTAAAGCGTCAAGCAGTAAGAGATGAATACATCTTCTTGTGCTGACTATCATCAATCCTGAAAGCTTTTGCACAAGCTTGTATTTGAAGTCATTACATCTGGATCACTATTCATACATGTAAGTAAGTTGTAGAGTTCCAAAACATGTTTTAACCCTTTTACCACACAATCCAAGCACTTTATTTCTCTGAAAGAAAAGGTTTTTGAAACATTGTGAGTAAAAGGAGAAGATATTGACAACCAACATTTTCTCTATTTCCCATCATGTTTCTATCCTGTCAAAACTAGAAATCATTATTCTAATGTTCAACAGTTTATTTGTCATTCAGAATGCTTTCAATATGGTCCAGTTTGAAACTTTGTGTAGTAAAGCCTTAACTCTTTATCACACAATCCCGACTTTTAACGACCTTTAAGAACAAGAGCTTCGCAAAGCGGCGCATATACGCCCGAAGGGCCTTGTCAGTGAAATGAGTTGAAATGACGGAAGGGCCATGAATGAAGAGTAGTTAATCTCCATGATATGTGAAGAATATTAAAGGGAAATAGGTAAAAAAAGAAAGGGTGGCACAGTTACAAATTTTGTAAATTGCTGTTCTCCACAAGGTGTTCTATCAGTTTTGAAAGGTTCAAGATCATAGCTTTAATATTTTAGAAATTATGGCCCAGACGAAAATTCAAAGAGAAAACTAACAAAGGGCAATAACTAAAAAAGAAGGATGGCAGAGTTATGGTTCTTATGCAGTGCACTTCTTTATAATGTGTTCTGTAAGTCTTTGAAGTTTCAAGATGATAGAATTTATAGTTTGGGAGTTATGGCCTGGACAAAAATTCAAACTAAAAAATTAACAAAGGGCAATAACTAAAAAACTAAAAGTCGCAGAGTTATGGTTTATGTGCACTGCACTTCTCCATAATGTGTTCTATCGGTGTATGAAGTTGCAAGTTATTAGCTTTTATAGTTTGGAAGTTATGGCCTGGACAAAAATTCAAACTGAAAATTAACAAAGGGCAATAAGTAAAAAAATAAAGGTCGCAGAGTTATGGTTCATGTGCAGTGCACTTCTCCATAAAGTGTTCTATCACTACATGAGCTTTTATAGTCTGGAAGTTATGGCCTGGACAAAAATTCAATCTGAAAATTAACAAAGGGCAATAACTCAAAAAATAAAAGTGGCAGAGTTATGGTTCATGTGCGATACACTTCTCCACAATGTTATCTATCAGTGTATGAAGTTCAAAGTTAATAGCTTTTATAGTTAAGAAGTTATGGCCTAAACAAAAATTCAAACTGAAAATTAACAAAGGGCTGTAACTAAAAAAAAAAAAGTGGCAGAGTTATGGTTCATGTGCACTGCACTTCTCCATAATGTGTCCTATCAGTGTCTGAAGTTGCAAGTTATTAGCTTTTATAGTTATGAAGTTATGGCTTGGACAAAAATTCAAACTGAAAATTAACAAAGGGCAATAATTCAAAAAATAAAAGTGGCAGAGTTATGTTTCATGTGCACTGCACTTCTCCATAATGTGTTCTATCAGTGTATGTAGTTTCAATTTAATACCTTTTATGGTATGGAAGTTATGGCCTAAACAAAAATTCAAAGTGAAAAGTTTGTTATTTCAGAAATCAAGGGCAGATAATTTTGGAACGATAACAGCGATCAAAATTCTAAGACCCAGGTGCACAACTAGACATCATGGAGATTCATTTTGGCAAATTTCAAATTCCGATGAAAACTGTAGGAGGAGTTGCGCACACAAGAAATTGCTAACGGATGGATGGACGGACGGACGGACGGATGGACGACCGGGGGGTATAACATAATACGACCCTCCGGGCGTATAAAAAGCATTATGAAAACATAATGGGAAAAGTATAAATGCCGGTAACCCTTTCCAAATCAAATTTCAAATTCACATTTATGTTGTCGTCTGCAAATGCTTTCAATTAGGACAAGTTCAAAATATTTTTGTCTGGTGATAGGTTAAGCATAATATATATTCAACAGATCAAGCAGGGGATAAGTGACATATTAGACTTTTTCTCTAAAATGAACATTCCAATAAGCCCAATCAATGTCTAAATGAATTATATAACTTTTTAAACCTTGATATAAACTAAACAGACCTTAACATAGAACATGTACAAATACAATGTATGATATTTAATATTTACACAAACAGGGTAGGTCACTCACCCTTGCATCATAGACTTGTTTTAAATTTTCGTATCGTATTGATCCTAAAAATATTACACCCTGAAAGTCATTCTCTCTGTCTGAGGCAATCAGCTCTACCGCTACAAGTTCGCTGTCTCGAACAACAATATCTGTGAAGGCCTGCAAGTGTATTCAAAGTTACAATCATAAGAAATATTTGGAATCTCACAATTGTTAAAGACAGAGACCATAAGTTTATGAATAGGTTTCATTTTTTCCGATTCACTGAATACCGTAAATAGCACTACCACAGGCTGATTCACCCTCTGACCCTTGCAATTCACTGTATCAAAAAAAAAAGAAATCAAAACTGCACAATTCCTGTAGTAATAAACCAACCACAATGAAAATTTTTCCAGATACCAGCATCTTTTCAAGGATGCATGATTGCAGGATTCTGAATTTTTTTTTCAGATCCCCTTTCAATTCAGAACCAATGTGTGAGAGTCCCCAGTAAAAATAAACAATAAAAAAGTCCAAGAACAAAAAACTAAACTTGCTTCAAAGAAAATAATGCGGTTTTGAATAAGATGTGTATCACATCAATTACAGTAATCTCGGTCAAAATGGCCAATTCAAAAACAATCCTGGTCCAAAACAGTCCAATTAGCCTTTTTCAGACTGCTATTGCAATAAATTGCATCAGAATGTATTTTATGACAGTCTTACTCTTAGCTATATTTCAAAAATGAATTTCATTTCCAGAAGGGGTGAGGTGGGGGGGGTGGGGGTGGGGGGGGGGGGGGGGGCGAGTTTCTCCTCTTTTTCAGTTAATAGCATAGATAATGGGTGCTCAAATTCTCATGGCAGGAAGGCTTCCACTACTTCTTTACCAAATTGGTTGAAAATGTAAGACCAATGGATACAAAATTCCATTCATAGAGAAAGATCGACAAACAAATTCCAGTATAACCCTTTTTTCGTGAAACAGAACCCAAGTTTTATGCAAAAATGGTTAGACATTCCTCGTAAATTCTGTTTGAATTCTCAAAACCTTTTCGTTTCCCAAAATTGTCCATTTCCTTTTATAGACTCACTCATACACTAGCATATTTTCAAAAAAAAAAAATAGAAAAGAAATCAATTATATTGTAGAGAGTGACTGATATATTAAATTGCCATTACCTCTTCAAAATTATCTACAGAGAAAAATATATTTGGATAGCATATTTCTTCTTCAGTGCCCTTACTGTCCATCCGTCTTCGACTAGGAGATGGATAAACTCGCTGAAATGAAATGAAAGTCAGAAAATTGGTAGGTGTCACTAGTGCCTGTAAAATTACCTCAAATAAACTGGCCATAAAAACTTAAAAGTATTTCAAACTTGGTCTTCCCCAAGTATTGTGGAATTTATGAAAAAAAAAAAATTACTGATTTGGTCATCTATCATGCCTTAACTATCATACACAGCATGGCTTGTTTAACCCATTACCACACAATCCCTACTTTTGACTACCCTGAAAAAGAAGCCTTTAGAAAACATTGTTGGAAAAAGAGAAAATGCTGGCAACCAACATTTTCTCTTTTTCCCACAATGTTTTCTACCCTTCACAAAACAAATTTCAAATTCTCAGTCACTTTCATTTTGTTGTTTGCATATGCTTGCGATTTGGACAAGCCTAAAATACTGTCGTTCGGTATTGAGTTACGAAAATGATAGAAATTTCTTGCATAGCATTTCTATTCTTGCATAGCATGTAAAACAAAGGCTATGTTTTCACAAGTGGTGAAGCTAGGATTGAAAATATGCCTAAGTTTTCACAAAAGACCTCTTCCTCTGGGTCATTAAAAGTCGTCATTGTGTGGTAAAGAGTTCAGCATGCAAGCAATTAAAGCATGTCAACATCCATAATTTCTGAAGAAAAAAACAATATCGATTAACTTACCTGTGAATATTTCCTCAATATCTGTAAATCATTTTTGGCTGTTCTAGTACACACTGCACATGTCATGGTATATACAAACTGGCAAAAAAAAAAAGACAAGAAAAAAGTCGTAATTTAACCCATTACCACACAATCCCTACTTTTGACGCCCCTGAAAAAGGAAGCCTTTTGAAAACACTGTAGGAAAAGGAGAAAATGCTGGTAACCAGCATTTTCTCCTTTTCCCACAGTGTTTTCTACCCTTCCCAGAACAAATTTCAATTTTTCCGTCACCTTTATTTTGTCGTCTGCAAATGCTTTCAATTTGGACCAGTCTAAATTTTTCTTGTGTGGTAATGGGTTAATCCTTTATCATACAATCATGACAACGGCTTTTAAAAACATTGTGGTAAAATGACAAAATGTTGGTAACCAGCATTCTCTCCCTTTCCAATGATGTTTCCTTCCCTATGATAGATAGATTTCATATTTTGAGTTATATTTTAATTGTCGCCCCTGCAAATACTTTCAGTTAGGTTACCTCCTTAGTAACATGGTATATCGGTTTTCAAGCTAACCAGAAATGACGTTGAATACAAAGAGAAAGAGCATTTATTTCAGTTTTATTCTAGCTGATATTTTGCTTATGTGGGTATGACACCTTTTGATAGCATAGAAAACATTGTGGCAAAAGGTGAAATTGCTTTTGATGAGCACTTTCACCTCTTGCCACAATGATTTCCAAAGGCTCCTACAAGCCATGCGTAGAAATGAGTATTTATGGAGTAAAGGGTTGAGGCAAGTTGTTCACAAGCAATCACAGATGATAGGTATTTGGGTGAAAGAAGCCTGGTCACTTACTTGGTGTAAAATGATGTTAAGGTAAACTGTTTCCTCCCAATTTATAGTGAGATCTTGAAACAGGGGTTGTTTTTTGGAATGTTTTCTATACACTTCTATCTCTGGCTACAAAGGAAACAGAATTGACACTTAACCAAACATTTACTAGTTTTAACCCATTTATTACCATACAATCCCTACTTTTGACAACCCTGAGAGATAAGCCTTTAGAAAACATTGTGGGAAAAGGAGAAAATGCTGGTAACCAGCATTTTCTCCTTTTCCCACAGTGTTTTCTATCCGTCACAAAACAAATTTTGAATTTTCAGTCACTTTATTTTGTCATCTGCAAATGCTTTCAATTTGGACCAGACTAAAATATTGTTGTTTGGTAAAGAGATAAGTGCAAGTTCCACCTTGGGTATTAAATCTTTGTGACTTAACGAATTGAATTTGTTTTAGGAAGGGAAGAAAACATTGTGGGAAATGGATAAAATGCTAGTTACCAGCATTTTCTCCTTTTCCCACAATTTTTTCAAAAGGCTTATTTCACAGGGGTGTTTAAAGTCTGGATTGTGTGGCAAAGGGTTAAATAAAACAGGTTACTGAAAATTCTATTTTTCATTGTCTAACTGTCAAACTCAAGAACCATGATCCCTATAATGATATCACATTTGGCATGAATCAAAAAGAATGACTGTTATTGGATTAGCAAACAATGTGCTGGCAAATCGATAGGTAAGTTAGGTAAGTGCAACATTAAGTGCCTGTACATTGTACAGGCACTTCGAATAGTGTTGCACTCACCTACAGAAATGAGCATTGGTACTACCTTTGAAATCAGAATGAAAAAAAACAGGGAAATATATGTACAAGTAAGAAGCAAACATTTTTTCACAATGTTTCATACCTTTTCCCACCCATTTTTTTCAACTCTTTTAAAAACAAATCCCATTACTAGGGCATTTTTGAAACTCAACTTGAATCAAATGCTTTTAACTCATTACCTAACGACAAAATTTTAGACTGGTTCAAATTAAAAGCATTTGCTGACAAAATAAAGGTGACTGAAAAATTGAAATTTGGTCTGAAAAGGGTAGAAAACAGTGTGGGAAAAAGAGAAAATGCTGGTTACCAGCATTTTCTCCTTTTCCCATAATGTTTCCTAAAGGCTTCTTTCTCGGGGTCATCAAAGGTAGGGATTGTGTGGCAATGGGTTTAAAACAAATCCCATCACTAGGGCATTTTTGAAACTCAACTTGAATCAAATGCTTTTAATATGGACTTTTTAACCCTTTCCCAAACAAGCCCTGGTTTTTACATGTCTGCAGTAAAAGTCTTTTGCAAACACTGTGGGAAAAGGAGAAATTGCTGGTAACAAGCAATTTCTCTTTCCCCCCAGTGTTTTCTACCCTTTTTGAGAACTTTCTGCCATTTTCTCAAAATCTAAAATTGTCATCTGCAAACTCTTTTGGTTTGGAAGAGTCCAAAATTTGTTGTTTGGGAAAGGATTAAAATTTAGTCAATCAGTAAAGAGATGACTTGTTTGGAACAATCCTCAGCATACGTTATGATACTGTAAAAACAGGCAAGCATTTTTACCTTTATGTAGGAATGGCGGTCTCCTTTACCTCTACGTACATAAAATAACATATCATCACGACTCCCATCAGAAACCTCAGATGTCAAGAAATAACGATCAAACAAGCTGGTCCAAAACTTGGCAACATCAAAGGTGGATATGATTTCAAAATCTGAAAAGACCAACATAAATAATTATTGTCAACCAGACTTCATTTCCTAAAGCATTTTGCTGGTACTTGCAGACATATTATCTTATATCATGTTGGCTAACATCAAATAAAAACAAAAAATATGTCCCGATAATTATGTGTGCTTAAAGTTTAATTAGGCACTTAATACTTACAGCACCTTTCACTCCTTTAAATGCTTTTAAGTACTAGCCAGTGTAGATGAAGATCAGACATCTTAAAATCACAGGGATTTTTAGCGTCTGTTATGTTTTACATGTATATATTATATACACATGTAAAACATAACAAACGCTAAAAATCCCTGTGCTTAAAATGTGCACTCTGACCTTTGATCTACATCATCCAGTTTTCTGGGACAGTCCAGACAATGGCAATCTTACACAGATCTCATTGAGGTCTTATTTGAATGAAAATGCCTGTTTGGTTAATCGGAGTCACATTTGTCGCCTGCAAATGCTTTCAAATTGAACCAGTGTAAGATTTTGTCCTGAAGTAAAGAGTTAGATATGGATCACACATCATACTCAATCCATAACTCTGATAACCGTGCCCCAAGAAATGCCCATTTCGCCCTTCTCTCTCTTTCTCAGCCCCCCCCCCCCTTTCCTCCTCTCATTTCTGCTGGTCAACACACACCAAAGTTTGGACAATATAGAATAAGCAAAGCTTTCGTCTTGGAATTTTTTCCTTACCTCCAGATATTGTGAACGAGTTATTTTCTCGCTTTCTCTCCTCTGCAATTACTGCCAACATATGTTGCAATGAGCTGCTTGTTTTCATTTTTCCGTCACTTTGACATTCAGCATCATCAGAAGCTGACTCTTCTTCCGCCATCTTCTCATGTATTATAACTTCCGGGACAAATCGCAACTTCTCAAGAAAGTCATTTGCGTACCATTCATTTGTCACTACTAGTAAAAATATCTATAAATGTAACTCCTCCAGAGCTTCACAATGAAACAGCAGAATTCGTATTCCTTTACCAAGTCACAACACGTGTCGATTGCAAGCCTGGCTTCACGCAGTCATATTTTTTATCACTCCTTATCGCCGTCTACTTTCAGGACATGAAGCCATGTGTGGCAGAACTGTAGGCCTACAGTAGGCTTCTATCTATCGGTTCCGTCATTTTTGATGGAAGGATAGTCCGAAGACATGGAGGAAAAAATATTGGACTAGAACTCATGCTAATCGATGTTTGCTTTGCAGCCTTTTATCTTTAGGCCCTAAGATAGAAAGGCTTTATCACGGAAAACATCGCGTCTCACTGACCTTTTGCGGACAGTGTAGATCAAGATCAGACTGCACAGAACGTGCAGTCTGATCTTAGATCTACACTGTCCGAAGAGAAGATATTATTTCCAAAATCACAACTTTGAAATGACAGTATTTGGGGTTTTAATATCGAAATAAAAATGTCATTTTAGTCATTTAGCAGGACAAGAGTTAAAAAGAAAGGATCGAGCCACGCTTTGTCGAAAGGGAGTCTTATACATTTACAAAAGGTATCGACCTAAGACAGCATGCGCAGTGGATGCATGTTGGACTGGGTCGATATTTTAGCTATTGATCAGGTATTGATCAGCTTTCTGCATGTCCAAGGACCATTGTACCTCATGATTCAGTAAGTTGTCGGACAACAACATAGATGTTATGGATCCATGATTACCTCCTGGCTTACCTGTGCGTTCTCTCTCTCTCTCTTCTCTCTCTCTGTATCTATAATACTAAAAAAAAAAAGATTTTTTTTTCATCGATATCGGGTACGTATGCATAATGTTCACTTCTTTTGTTCTGTTAGTTTAACCCTTTCCCAAACGACAAAATTTTAGAATGGTCCAAATTGAAAGCACTTGCAGACGACAAAATTAATGTTACTCAAAAAGCAAAATATGTTTCAAGCAGGGAAGCAAACATTGTGGGAAAAGGAGAAAATGCTTGTTACCAGCATTTTCTCCTTTTCCCACAATATTTTCAAAAGGCTTCTCTCTCAGGGCCGTAAAAACCAGGGATTGTTTGGTAAAGGGTTAAACAGTTAGTACCCCCGGGCTACGTCTATCAACATGCCATTACGGGTTTCCAGGGCTTAGCGTTTTAATTCTATATATAGTTGTTGGGTGAATTAGATCTACTTTTTCGTATTATTTTTAAAACAGAATTTATGTATTTGTTTGGTTTCAGGGACAGACGGACGTATATAATTTCTTTCTATCTAATCGTTTAATTCAATCAATTTACTAGATTAGATAAAGAAAAGCTGAAATAAAGTAAAACATTTATTATTCTTGAATAATTGTTGAAGTGTCGACAAACCCCTGTTTCGTTTTCAAAACGAACAACCCGTAGTTTCGTCTTGTAAATTGTGAATAAAACCTGCATGTTTTGCTTATTTTTAAGCTTTCTAATTGGCATAAAGTTGAGCTCCACACAAGTGGTGTTCCTGATTCCTTTGTCAAATGACAGAGAGAGGGAGAGTATTCGGACAATGGGATTTGTCTGGTTATCAGCATTTTCTCATCTGCCCTCAGAGTATCAAAAAATTTTCTCCGTAAGGACAATTGAAACAAGAGGGCCAAGATGACCCTGGATCGCTCACCTGAATTTTGGGTATTGAAACACAGAAAACAAAATCATTATTTTGCCAAGCAATTTTTCAAAATTTCACCTGTAAAAGTCATTTCAAAATCTGACCATTAGTTTCAGCAAAGAATTTTTTTTAACAATTTCTAAATTTGCGTATAGTACAAGTAACCCCCATTCACCAGAGCCATGTTTCTTAACGGATCAAAATTTCGTGAACAAATTTTGAAAAGGGTCACCCAAGGAACATTGCTGTGAAATTATATCAAAATCTGACAGGGGGTTTCAGAGAAGAAGAATATTCAAGAATTTCTTAATTTTCATATAGTGCAAGTAGCCCCCATTCACCACAGCCACGTTTCTTGATGGATCAAAATTTCGCAAACAATTTTTGAAAAGGGTTACCCCAAAGAACATCCCTGAGAAATTATTTCAAAATCCGACCAGCGGTTTCAGAGATGAAGAATTTTTAAGAATTTCTTCATTTCTGAATATTTTTTTAAAAAGGTTCACCCACGGAACTGTGTGAAATTATTTTAAAATCTAGCTAGCGGTTTCAGAGAAGAAGATTTAAAAAAAAGAAAATCTTAGAAAATTCCATTTGGTTGCCATGGCAATCAAAGTTTTTTGACGGAATCAAATTCTGTGAATAATTTTTAAAGAGGACCTCCCAAGGGACATTCCAGCCAAGTTTAGTCCATATTGGCCCAAGGGTTTAGGAGGATTTGATGTTTAAAGAATTGTTGACGCACGATGCACGACGGACACCGGGTGATCCTAAAAGCTCCCCTTGAGCATGTTGTGCTCAGGTGAGCTAAATAAAAAAAAAAGGTAAATATGTTTGTTTCGTCGATATATGGGTACAAAACTACAACGAAGACAGATTACTGAAAATTCAGCAAATGTATATGATATTCGGGTTGGGTTCCATAAAAGAACACATTCTGTAGATGTGAAAGCAATTCAATGTGTAATTTTAGGCAAAACAACATCCCATTCTAACCTCTCTGAAAAACACATGTATATCCTGGAAAACACACATAAATGTATAATCAGGAATTTGACATTCTATGACCAAAATATATAGGGGAGATTTTTTTCATATTTTATCATTTATTTCGGTTACAGAATGTCAAATTCCTGTGGTATACTCTATATAGATTCATCATGTATTTAAGTATTTTTACAGATATAGTATGTAGAATACTGATATAAATATAGATAAAAATTACACACAATAAATTATACAGGTAAATGATTAACAATATAACAAACTAATAGTTCTCAATCTCATACGTCTCTTGGTAAAACCCCGGGTACAACTGTTCTTCATTATCACTAAACTGAGGCCCACTAGCCTGGGGCTGGGTTGGAATAATGGCACTGAAATCTTGAGCCTGTTGTTGTATAGATGAGGCACTTACAGAGTGACCTTGACCTTGATTTAATTCATGACCTTGTTGCATTTGCAGGTGAGTCATCAGAATGTGACCCGATTGTGTTGGATTAACTTCAGACCGAGAGGTTAAATTGTAGGATGGGGGTGAGACTGGATCCTGTTGAATAGCTGGAAGGTGTCTTTGGCTTGAAGATTCTTGCTGCAAAGGCGAAACATTGCTCTGAGGTGTGATTTCAACTCTGTAGATGTTTTGATTCTCTGCATTAAAGTGTGATTGACCTTGAACTTGTCTAAGGTCATGAATTATTTGATTCTCAGCTATGATTTGATCTCTCAGAGCGGAAGATGTTTGAATACTAAGTGATCCATCAAAAGGTTGAGTTTGTAACGCTTGACCATCTATATTTCTAAACAGAAATTCACTTTCTGATGACTGAATTCCAGTTTTGAATAATGGGGTCTTATCAGCATTTTGATACGTATGTTTGGCTGGCATTCTAACTTCTCTGGAAAGTGGTCTAAATTTCTGTTGTTCTATGAAAGAGTCCAAAGTGTCATCTTGACTATTTTTGCCTGTACCCTGTGATCTGGTAACCTGATAGCCCACGTTATTATCAGATACACAGTGAGGTAGGTCCACTGGGTCACCATGAAATTCACGTATAACTTGTCTTGGGCCATCTTCCATGATAAGTTGGCCGTCTGGAAGGTTTGGGTTTTCCATCAGCAATTCAACATGTCTAGGAAGATTTTGTGTATTATGAACATCAGATATTTTCAAAGTCCTGTCTGGTTGATCAGGAAGGTTTTCATGTATGTTATAGTTGACCTTATTACTGTCTACTATCTGTACCATAATCTGGTCAGCAATAGTTTGCACTTGACCATTTATTGATGTAGAGGGTTTATTGACTTGCTCATTGCTCATACTTGATGTTATGAAACCTTTGTCACTGTTTGCTATTTCTGCTGCAGCACCAACTAACGTTTCAAAAGCCGCGTGGTTTACATCAAAAGCTTCCATTTTAACTTGAATATCTGACTGGTTTTCATCCACCTCATTCTGTACCTGCTCCCAGAGATCCACAGGTGTCTCATCAAGATCTGTATTGGATGTTTCCTCAATACTAGAATTCAGTTCTTTCATTATTTGACTAACAGTTTCAACAGTATATTTGTGCCTGTTCAGTAAGTGTAATTTCATGTTACCACGAGTTGTACTTCTATAGTTACACTGTGTGTCTCTGCATGCAAAAGGTTTCTCTCCTGTATGTGTTCTTTGATGTACCTTCATCTGTGTTCTTGTTTTAAATGTCTTGATACAGTCTGGACACTTGTGGTTCCTCACCGAGCTGTGTTTATGAAACATGTGACTGTTAAGTCCGGTTCTGGATTTAAACCCATTTCCACATAGTTCACATACAAACGGGTTGTCCTCAAAATGTATCAGTTTGTGCTCTCTCAGTTGAAACTTTGTGAAAAACTCTTTCTTACACAAATCACATCGAAAAGGTTGCCAGCCTTTTGGCAGAGGAACTCCGTGTTTGAAGTATTTGTGAAAATGGATGTAATAAATATTGAGTTCTTTAGTCACATAACCGCAAATGTCACATTTTTTTGACTGAGGTTTCTTGTGTTCAACATCAATATACTCCACTGTGTTTTCAAGAGAGATATCATGTGTGTTCACTATATGTGTAATCACTCTCTTCGAGAACACAAACACACTATTGCACAAGCAACACCTGTATTGCTTTTCCCCTTCAATAACTTTACCAAACTGTTCTACTTCACAAACTACCTTTAAAATAGCTGCACTGGTCAACATTTTTGACTTTGTTGGCTGTTTTTGCTTGATTTCCTTGGAAACTAATGGATGTGCTTTCGCTAGTCCCTTGTATTTTCCAACTATCATTTTATGTTTTGCATCACTGTTGGTAAGTTTTTTATCGACTAGTAGATCGACTTGTTGTAGTTCTGGTTTGTCAGCTTCTATTTTCATCATCTCTCTTATTTCTTTTGTTCGCTTTTTAGGAGGACGCATGTAAACTGGATCTTTCACAGGGGCTTCCTGTTGCTGATCGAGCGTTGTTTTCCTACAAATAGATCAAAATAGTGAATACAGTACCAATCGTAAGCATTCATCTTCATTAGACAGTTATAAACCCAGGGTCCTATTCAGTAATTTTTCTAAATAGGGTTTTATTCCTTAATCCATTACCACACAATCCCAACTCTTACCGACCCTGAGAAAGAAGTCTTTTGAAATTAATGAGGGAAAAGAAGAAAATGCTGGTAACCAGCATTTTCTCCTTTTCCAAAAATGTTTTACCCTTCCCCCTAGAAAATTTCAACTTTTAAGTCACATTTTGTTATTAGGGTTGGGAGGTAAAAAAATTATTGAATAATTACAAGCCTAACACTAACAATACCTGTCAAAAATGTTTTGTATTAAAGAAATGATATTCCTTCCATCGTGGTATATCGTTCAATAACCCACAGTTGTGAGTTATGAGGCGCAAAAAATAATCCGAGAGGGTGATAGCCTGAATGGTTTATTCATTGCGTCTCATAACTCACGGCATAGTTTATTGAACAAATAAACCACGATAGAAAGAAGATTATTTTGATTCTAACATGGCCAATTCTTAATGAAAGGAAAACAAGTTCAAACTTAAAGCGCACTGTGTTTATGGAGCAGAATTTGCGTGTCATGTTAGAATATGGCCTAACCTTTTCCATAAGAATAATTTCATAAGACTGTGCATAATTATCAACAAAATGCTTACAACAGTTATGTTTAGATCAAAATTCAAGATCAAAGCACAGTCAAGTATTATATTTGACCTTGCTGTGATCTTGATTTTGATCAATGCACCCCAGTTTGCATGAAAACCCAAATTTTCACATAGTTAATTCAGAATATCTCTCATCATAATGACTGATAGACTTGGCAAAAGCAAAATACATTTGTGGTTCCAATAACCTACTATTCAGAATTAGGATTGGTAGATAGGAAAATTTTATATCATATTTTATGTGTCTATTTTCAGAATATGCTGTGGGTAAAGAAATGTCCTAATTTAAGCTGGGGGGGGGGGATTATTTTCTCGTCCCGGTGAATATTTTATATTAAAATCTGGAACTACTTTTTTTATTCTACTAGTTTCAAAAGTGGCATCTGTTGACAACATAATCAGAGGAAATATATAATTTATTTCATCAGCTTGTGATTAATATGGGGAAATATTTGCCACAAAGGGGAAAAGTCTGCGAAAATAACCCGTGCCTTATGGCACTCATTATTTTCGCATACTTTTCCATTAATAGGCAAATATTTCCCCATATTAACCACAAGCTGATGAAATAAACTCTATTTTTTTTCCTCAAAAAAAAGTTTTAAATGAGATAAAACTAAATACAATTTTCCAAGGAGGACTGAACCACTTATTTTTTTGTTTTTGCTTGATGTGCAAGATATTACTGCTATACAACCTGATCTGAATGTACACTAACTGCAACAACCTTTAAGATTTTCCTTTTGCATCCTCATCATTCTCACATACAACCTACCTTAACCGTGGCTTTTTGGGTAAGCTTACATCTTCTGCAGTACCATCAATCTGTAAGGGTTCAGTAAAATCATCAAGTTTCTCTTTCAAGTTAGCTACAGTGTCTTTGTCCTTGGATTCCCATTCTTTTGAGGGACCCTGTCTTTTCTTTGCAGGGACAATTTTGCTAGTTTTAAGATTGGGAATGGATGTTACCAGACATTGGTCAGAGCCTGTATTTTCCATAGGTTTCACTCTGTTTTGTATTTTCCTCTCTCTCGCTTCCTTCTCGGCTTCAGTAATATCATTCATGGTTATACCTTCATTTATGGTCTTTCTTTTATCAAGTTTCGATCTTTCAACAGGCTTTGGCTTTGACTTTAAGACTTTTACAGTTTTTCTTTGCAGTGATTTATCTTTTGCAGCCTTTCTAGAAGATGACATACCCAAAGGAATATCATATTTTGCTTTCTTGCGGGACGCAGCTTCAAGGACTGTCATTGTTTTGGGTCTACCCCTGTATCTTGTAACCATGGTTTTCCTTGGAGGTTTACTCACTGAACTAACTTCTTTATGGTTCTTTGAAGCAGGTTTGCCATGGTTAATCAACTGAGATTCATCAAATTTGCCAGTTGCAAGAGGGTCTGGTAGCTCAGATAATTGCAAAGAGAGATCATCAGCCTTTACTGGTGTTGTTTCAGTTTCATTTAAGTTTCCAGACTTAGACTGATGTTCTAACATCATTTTGTGTTCATCTAAATGAGTATTAACTGCTGTTGTGCTTAATCTGTCATTTGTTGCTTTTTCATAGGAATTATTGCAGGAATTCTGAGAAGTTTCTACAAGGGAATTAATTTGACCATTTATAGTTTTATCTACTGCACTGGGCATCTTTGTTGATTTGCCTGAAATTTCTGACGAAACATTCACTTTGTGTCTTGTGCGGCCACGTTTTCTGATAGGAATATTGCTCTGGTCTGGGTCTGATGTAAGCCAATCAAAGTCAATCTCACTTGACTGAGGATTAACATTCTGGTTTTGTGGTTTTGCTGTGAAAACATCAATCATCTGGTCAACTGTTCTAACATCAGATATTTCAATTGATGGCTCATTTTCAGAGATTCCATCTTGAATCTTGTCCTGAGGCCTACTAACCTGAAAGAATTAAAACCATTATCATTAAAATGACTCATCTATACTGAAAGCATCTGCAGATTTCACTACATGTATTAACCCTTTCCCAAACAGCAAATTTTGGACCGGACCAAATTGAAAGCATTTTGCAGATGACAAATTAACAGTTGCTAAAAGGATGATTTCTCAATATGATAGGGTAGAAAACATTGTGGGAAAAGGAGAAAATGCTGGTTACCAGCATTTTCTCCTTTTCCCTCAATGTTTTCAAAAGGCTTCTATTCCTAACCCGTAAAAACCAGAGATTGTTTGGGAAAGGCTTAAACATGATTCAAATAATGGTAGGTCTCTTTGGAAAGGAAACTGAAGGTACAATGTTGCATTGTTTTTATACATTACATAGAATTAACTGCAGCAGTAGTGGTTGTACGGTCAGGTGGCAGGGGACTAGGATACTTGTTCATGGCTGTGGTGAATCATGTTGCCCTGAGCAGAACCTTCAGCTCAGAGCGACATGATTCGCCACAATCGTGAACAGGTTTCCGAGTCCCCTTCGGGTCGGGGCGACATGATTCACTACAGACATGAGCAAGTTTCCGAGTCCCCTTTGGCTCAAAGCGACATGATTCACCACAGCCGTGAACAAGTTTCCAAGTCCCCTGCCACCTGACCATACAACAAATTTATTATACTGCAAAGTTTTACCCCTTCGTGTTAAGCGAAATTTTCCTGTATTATCTCACAAATCGTGTATGCTGACGAAATAGAAATTCCCTTCTGAGTGCCCCAGTTCGATGAAAACTGATGTCACCTGGAACTGATGTCACTAAAACATACAGTTTGGTGCATAAACGTGCAGTCTGGTAATCGATGGACTACGCCATTTTGGATGTTGTGTTTCACGTGTAGTGATGTTTACGGGGCACTCAAAAGGGAAACTGGTTTTATATGGTTTTTGCCAGGGAACATGTTATATATGTTCCCGGCATGTTAACCAATCAGATCAAGAGAAATTTCTTAGCAGTATAACAATTTAACTTAACCCCTTTTCAAAATAATCCAAAGTTTTAATGGCCTGGAGAAAAAGGCTTTTCATGGGAAAATCCCAGTCCCAGAATTATTTTCTTTTGTTGTCTGCAATTACATTTGACTTAAACATGTTTTTTATATTTTGCCATTTATGATAAAGAGATCGATAGGCGAGAGCAAATACTGTTGTAAGTATGGTACCTATATGCTGTATCGAGATACAGTATATATACTATGTGTATACACGTTTCATCAAAAATAAAGGCCATGATGGCTATGTCAGGGTTTATAGATCTTTTTCACATGCAAACATGATACCAATACAAGCACGTCAACTCATGTATTTTTCACAACAAGTATCAATGAATGGCCATCTCAAAATTATGTCAAGAAATCCAAATGATCCTGTTGTGCAGCTTGTAGAGAGAACAAAACAGTAGTTTCAGAAAAGAAGATTTTGACCCTTTACCAAACAATCCCTGGTTTTCACGGCCCTGATGAAGAAGCCTTTTGAAAACATTGTGGGAAAAGGACAAAATGCTGGTAACCAGCATTTTCTCCTTTTCCCTCAATTTTTTCTACCCTTCCCAAATCAAATTTCGATTTTTCAGTCACATTAATGTTGTCATCTTCAAATGCTTTTCCCACAATGTCTTCCACACTACCCAAAACAGACTTTTAAATTTTGAGTCACATTAATTTTGTTGTCTGCACATGTATGCTTTCAATTTGGATAGGTCTACAATTCTGCTGTGTGGTAAAGGATTAAAGAGTTTCTTCTTACTTTTCAAGTTTTGTTTCCATTGCAACTAGCTTTTTAAATAGAATGAATAAAAAAAAAATCTGACCATAAAACTGAACGGGTCTTTTCAGAAAAAAAAATGTTTGAAATAAAAGTTTACGCACATAATATTATGTATGGCCGCACAATAAACACAAGGCAAAAACAAACTGTTAGCTTACTTGCCTTTGGCCAGTGGAGCAAAAAAATATTCTTATATACTATGCCAGTGGGTATGTCTAAATATAGTAACAATAACATTCTCTGCTCCTGTTCCTTTTTGCATATTTTTTTTACTAATTTTTTTTCCAAGAAAAAAATAAAGATTGCCTACCTGTAAAGCTGTTTCTTGATATGGACTTGATATGATTAAATGGCCGAGCTTGGCAATCTTACAAAAGTCATAGCAGTACCTATTTAGATCAGTTATGTCAAAGAGAGTGGATAATCTGGAAAAAAAACATACAATTTTCATCAGAGAGAGAGAGAGACTCATAGATAATCCATATTGAACTATTTATAAAGGTATTCACAGAAGTCTCTTGCAAAATACTGATTTCAAGAGAAAAGCCCCAGCCTAATACAATTTAGACACAGGGTATGCATTTCAACATGTGATCTTTCTCTGTGACTGGCTAAATTACTGCTAAAGCTAGCTACTATTCTGTTTTAACAGAGGATGAAATTATTAGACTCTTTAACTCTTTACCACACGAGAAAATTTCAGACTGGTCCAAATTGAAAGCATTTGCAGACGACAAAATAAAGGTGACTGAAAAATAGAAATTTGTTCTGGGAAGGGTAGAATACACTGTGGGAAAAGGAGAAAATGCTGGTTACCAGCATTTTCTCCTTTTCCCATAGTGTTTTCAAAAGGCTTCTTTATTAGGGGCGTCAAAAGTAGGGATTGTGTGGTAATGGGTTAACTCATTACCAAAAGACAACATTTTAGGCTTGTCTAAACTGAAGGCATTTGCAGACGACAAATTAAACATGACTCAAAAAATAAAACTTGTTTTAGGAAGGTAGAAAACATTGTAGGAAAAGGAGAAAATGCTGGTTACCAGCATTTTCCCCTTTTCCTACAATGTTTTCATAAGGCTTCCTTCTAAGGGTCTTCAAAAGTAGGGATTGTATGGTAATGGGTTGATACTCAACGCAATTAACTGGAGATGAAAAATCGAATGTAGCTCAAATAACAAAATTTGTCTTTTAAGGGTAGAAAACAGTGTTGGAAAAGGAGAAAATGCTAGTACATGATGTATCAGCATAGTCTCCTTTTCCGTCCATGTCTTCAGAAAAGCTTCTTTCCCTTGTTCATCATACATGCAGGATAATTTTCTAAAGGATAGAAGCCTATTCAAACAAATCTAACCTACCTATAGATCTGTTGAACATTGTTGACAGTAAGTTCTATCTTCCCCAGGTATACAAACTTCATAAACAAATAGACATTCTCGTACAATATATCTATGGGTAACTCTAATTGTATTTCGTCGGTGTATTTGTGATCTCTGTTCAAAAAATCAGGACTTACTGCTGACATTACCACTCTGTGAAACTGGAAAGTAAGAGTAAAGGTTTTTCTTGAGGGATGCTTTTTTTTTTAATTCTTTACCAAACAACAAAATGTCCAAAGTTAACCCATTACCACACAATCCATACTTTTGACGCCCCTGAGAAGGAAGCCTTTAGAAAACATTGTGGGAAAAGGAGAAATGCTGGTAACCAGCATTTACTCCTTTTCCCACAAAGTTTTCTTCCCTATCGAAGCAAAATTGCACCATTTAAGCCACTTTTAAATTGGCGTCTGCAAATGCTTTCATTTTTGATAGATCTAAAATATTACTGTGTGGTAATGGGTTAAAGCATTTGCAGACAACAATTTCAATGTGGCTCAAATGGTGCGGTTGTTTAGTGATAGGTCAGAAAACATTGTGGGCAAAGGAGAAAATGCTGGTCACCAGCATTTTCTCCTTTTCTCACGATGTTTTCAAAAGGCTTCTTTCCAAAGGTCGTCAAAAGTCGTCACTGTGTGGTGAAGTGTTAATTCAATCACAGGTCACACTTCACCACTGACCTCTTCAAATAGAATATAATGAAAGACGAGCTTCAAAAAGCTGTAACAAGTTTAACATTTGATAGTATTTTGGAGCACGCAAGGTTTTTGAAAACAAATCAATACCCTAATAATCATTTCCCACAATTGTTACGTCAATTTTTTTTTTACATTCCTGATGTAAACAGCTATGCAACTACAATGCTGAAGGTAATATGCGTATAAGTCATAATTATGTGACAGCTAAAATAAACTCATACATGTTAATTCTGATTTCCTACACTTTCATATTACTATATTTTCAATGAAAGAGCATTTAAAACCCTTTTACCACACAATGACAACTTTTGACGACCTTTGGAAAGAAGCCTTTTGAAAACATTGTGGGAAAAAGAGAAAATGCTGGTAACAATGTTTTATAAGCTTTAAGTAAACAATTGCAGTGACTGAGCCACATTGAAATTGTTGTCTGCGAATGCTTTCGATTTGGATGGAGCTATTCTTTTTATGTCTGGTAAAGGGTTAAAGGCTCTCTGGTAAAACTTTGTTTCAAACGAACTGAACATATGTTACCTTGAACTTTTCCGTCTTACAGTGAAATAAAGCGTCACAAAAAAGGCCTTCCTCTCTCAATCTCCACTGTTCTTCTGTCACTCTGTTGCTCCATTTGGGATTCGAATATTCCTTCTGGGTTATAACTTTTACTGGTATCATAGTTGAGTAAATCCCAGTGACTTTAGGAATACCATCACAAGTAACCCCAGGCTGTGTCGACTCAAATCCATCCATATCTTTCACAGAGTCCTTGTAATGTTTTTGATCTATTGTTTTATGGTTTCCTGCTATCTGACTGTCTGTGTAATGTTCTTTATTTTGAAGCTGTTGCTCAAGTTGACTCAGAGCCAGGCCAACATTCACACTAGGCTGAACAATCGTATAGGGGTATGATTCCTGGTTAATGCTTGTGCCAGCAGATGTTGGCATTTTAAATTGTCGCTCAGATTTGTCCATCTGAGGTTTTTCCAGCAATACATCTTTCTTTTTAAGAAAAAATTTACTTCTATCATGACTCTCTTTCTTCACTGATTTATTAAGGGTAGCTTCCTGATCAGAATTTTGATTCATTTGATTCTCCTGATCTGTATAAATGTTGACCTGTGGTTTAGCTTCAACGGTTGGAAAAATCCTTAAAGCATCTAAATCTGCAATATCGGAAATTAAAAGTTTCTTGAGGGTGCCTTGTCCAAGCTTGGAACTGTTGTTAGAATTGGCAGTCATTCCTGCATTCTGGTTCTGTTCAACAGCTTTCTCCAGCTTAGATTTGTAAACTGGGCTTGTCAAAGCATTGGAAGTTTGTGTGGTTCTTGAAGTTTCAAAAGCTGTAAATGATGAAGGTCTTCCCATACTGTTTGCACTTGAATGCACACTACTTTGATTAATTGGTACTGCAGTGCTTAAATTGATAGGTATATAGGTGGAGTCCCATCTGGGAATGTCTGTTGTTTGAGTTTGTACAGAGAAAGTGTTGCCAAGGTTTTGGCTACTGCTTGAGAGGCCTGTTTTGGTCACTCCTGCAATACTTGAAGACCTAGCAAGCTTGATGGGAAATATTGAAGCAACAGAGTTCTCGATCTTATCAGGAGTAAATATGGGTGCTACAGACTCGTTGATTTCATCTTCTCTTGAAAATGTGTAAGTCCTTTGCTGTAGAGAATGTTGCTGGAGCCATTTTCCACTTGTAAGTTTGGGTTGCCAGGATGACAAATCTTTTTCAGTCCAAACACTGCTAGACTGATTTACTCTAGTTGCAGTCGATAGCAAGGGTTTATTGACACTAAACTGATATTGGCTGGAATGGCCTTGACTCTGACCTTGTTGATACTGACCTTGAGCCTGACCTTGCTGAAACTGATCTTGACCTTGACCTCTTTGGTACTGACTACATTTGGGTGGATACTGACCAGTAAGCTGGACATTGGTCTGGTACTGGTTTGAAACTTGTGGACTGGGTTGGTAAGTACCTTTAAGATGTTGGTGAACATTTGACTGATTTTGAACATTGCCGAGTGTGGTGTTCCTTATCTGTTGTAAACCCTCCTGATTCTGACTGTGAACAGACATGCAAAAATACAAACATAAATGAGACGTGCTCTGTGAAAAAACCCATACACAAGTCAATAAATAAGAATCATAAAATTATTTCGGGAATGTTAAGTGACAGGCATGTGACTAATATTGCTTAAATTCCATAAAAAAAAAAAAACAAGTACATGTAATTATTTTCCATAATGTCTTTTTCGGATGCAATGTTTGAAGCTTTGTATATTTCTGGTATGTAAATGAGCGAGCTGCTCATGTAAAAATAGAATATGTTTCCTATCGGTGTCGACCCGGGCCATAGTAAATATCCAGTTTCTCTTGTTGTTGGATGGTTTTCGGCTACTGGGGTTTTATAAATGAAAATTCAAAGGCTTTGGGAGTGCAAGTATGAATTTTTTTGTATTTATTCCTTTGCCACACAATGACAACTTTTAACGACCCTGGGAAAGAAGCCTTTTGAAAACATTGTGGGAAAAGGACAAAATGCTGGTAACTAGCATTTTCTCCTTTTCCCACATTGTTTTCTACCCCATCGAAAAATCATTGCAATATCTTAAGACAGTATGAAATTGTCGTCTGCAAATGCTTTGAATTTGGACATGGCTAAAATTTTCTCGTCTGGTAAAGTGTTAAGTAAAATTTTCGTCCCAAAATCTGAAGGGCCACCTTTAAATGCTTTACCAAACAATTCTATGTTAAATGACCCTGGTAAATTAAAGCTGTTGAAAACATTGTGAGAAAAGGAGAAAAAGCTGGTGACCAGAATTATCTCCTTTTCCCTCAATGTTTTCTATCCGATCAGATACAAGCTTCTCCATTTCAACCATGTTAAGTCTGTCATCTGCAGATACTTTCATTTTTGGCCAGTGTAAACATTTGTTGCTCGGTTATGGGGTGACAAAAAGTATTCACTGTTACCTTGGTTTTACACGTGGTTCTTCCTGTATGCTTGATGGAAGAAGTAACGTTACTTCATTGTTATCCTCTGTGCTAATGATCTTCAATAATCTTTGACCATCCATTGCACTATGTTGTCAGGTACCCTACAAAATACATGCTGATGGACTGTATGATGTTTCAACATTATTTCAGTTATATGGTAGTGGCATGGAGTTTCTTTTAGCATTTATATTCAGCAAAATTATGCCTGCTGTCCAAACTGGCTGCATTTGTAGATGGCAATTTTAGTACAGCCCAGTTGATGGCGTGTCTATTTCATAGGTTAGAATATATTGTGGGAAAAAAAGACAATGCCACTTACCAGCGTTGTCCCTTTGTCCAAAGGCAATAATAAACAAACTCCTTCCAAGGCAAAATAATTTCAGAAATGCCCAAATTTAGAGCATTCACAGGCAACTAATCAAATGTAGTTCAAATAATGAGATATGTCTCTGATAATGAAGGTAACATTGTGGATAAAGGAGAAAATGCTATTTTCTCCTTTTCCCATGTTGTTTCCAACAGCTCCCTTTCCTAGGGTCACTGAATCACAAGATTCTTTTTTGGTGGAGAATTTACATGAATAGACAATACAACAACCTGTAGCTTGCTCTCAAGTGCAGTCTGATCTTGAGCTATCCCTTGAATGTGAAAAAAAACAAAACATATTTCTTTCAAGAGTATGCATTCCTTTAACTCTTTACCACATAATCCTAACTTATAAAGACCCTGAGAAAGAACCCTTTTGAAAACATTGTAGGAAAAGGAGAAAATGCTGGTAACCAGCATTTTCTCCTTTTTCTACAATGTTTTCTACGCTTCCCGAGACAAATTTCAATTTTTGAGCCATACTTGGGTTTGTTGTCTGCAAATGCTTTCAATTTGGAGTGGTCTACAATTTTGTTGCTCGGTAAAGGGTTAACCCACAGACTAAGGAAGTCAGTTCTGCTAAGCCATTTGCTCGGTCGGTAGAGTACATGACTTGAGAATAGGGGGTCTCTGGTTTGATCCACGGCTTGGCCAATTTCTTTCCAAGGATTGATGATAGTCATTGCGCCAAAATGATTTATTCCCCTCTCCCTGCTGATTATCCTTTCAGGTAACCCATTACCACATATCCCTACTTTTGACGACCCTGAGAAAGATTATGCCTTGAGGAAAACATTGAGGGAAAGGAAGAAAATGCTGGTAACCTATGGAACAGTTCAGATCCAAGATCATCGTACTGCACCTGCTATGCAGTGTGATCTTATTCTACACTGTCTGCGATATTTCGAGTCTTGCTTCGCAGCATTAGGGTTAATGTTTTTTTTTCCTTCTATTAAAAATACCAACTTATCATTTGTGCTGCATTTAGTTTGTCATCTAAATGCTGCCAATTTACCTTTACCAAACGCAGGTTTTAACAATCCTAGAGAAGAGCGACCTTTCGAAAACATTGGGAGAAAAGAAGAAAATGCTGGTAACAAGCATGTTTGCTTTTCCCCACATGTTTTAACCTGTTCAAGGCAAACCTCATACACATTTGTTTCCTGCAATTAATTTTGTCTAAAATTCTGTCATTTGGAAAAGAGTTAACCCTTTACCATACAATCATGACTTATTAACACTGAAAAACATGCCTGAAAATATTATGGGAAAAGGAGAAAATGCTGGTAACCAGCTTCCCCATTATGTTTTCTCCCTTTCCCAAATCAAATTTCGAATTTTAAAACTTTTATTTTGACGCCTGCAAATCCTTTCAGCTTGGACCAGTTTAAATTTCTTTTGTCTGGCAAAGGGTTAAACAAATCTAAAATTTTATCAATCTACTTGCAAATATGAGAAAAGGTTATAGATCAGACAGCTGAAGCTATATTCTGTATCACTGAACTGTTTTCAATACATGGACCATTTTCTTTTTTAAATCATTACTGGGTCCTCTACTAAGAAGATCTAATTGGACTTCAGAAAACTAGCCAATATGCCTAATGCCAACATTCTAACAGTATGAATTCAGAACGTGCATAGCAATATATTTCTTCAGCTCATGTCGCCCTCTAATTGCCCATAATTGGGGGCAAGACAAAAACTCTGGATCTAGATATATATAGACTATAGGTGACCTTGTGCGAAGGCAAATACCGGATATACAGCTACGGTTTGACACTTTAATTGCATAAAACTCCTTGATCATTTTTTTGGTGTGGTTTTGCAGAGATAATGTGCGTATAGCTTGTGTTTGGACGTGCATTCAGCGAGTTTAATATATGACAATACAAACCAAAATGGCTCAACTATTCGTCAATTTTTTCTGACAGCTAATGTCGCTTGTAAAATGAAAGCGACCAGGTAGAATTCCATACAGCTTTGAGGTATAATACTTACCGTCACTTTAATGCTATGACAATTGTATTGATGAAGAGCTTGAATCATATCGAAGTCGTGGATTTATTATGGTTTAGTTCAACTTTCTCCATTGTGGAAAATAACGTAATGAGGTCAAGGCCGAAGTTACAGGCGATGGCTATTCGGCAAATCTCGGACGAACTAGTGATGTATTTACGGAATTGGCCGAGCTGAGACGAGTCGAATTTTGGCGGATATTCCCCTCGATACGAGGAATATCCGCCAAAATTCTATTTGTCTTCTTTGAGTGTTAACCCTTTCCCAAACAAGCCCTGGTTTTTACGTGTCTGCAGTAAAAGTCTTTTGAAAAGACTGTGGGAAAAGGAGAAATTGCTCGTAACGAGCAATTTCTCCTTTTCCCACGGTGTTTTCTACCCTTTTTGAGAACTTTTTTCCATTTTCGTTAAATCTAAAATTGTCGTCTGCAAACTCATTTGGTTTGGAAGAGTCCAAAATTTGTCGTTTGGGAAAGGGTTAAAGGACAATTAATTTCTCAAACACATGCACTAAGCACTTGGAAGAATATCAAATTCGATAACGGAGTAGGAAATAACAAGGAAGAGTCAACAATTCATAATCAACACAAACACAATTTAGCCAGTATCAAGTTGCAATAATCATGCAGGCAATAGGAAGATAGAAACATGAAATTGTCACAAAACAGTATGCAGTAGCAATAATGAAATATTAAATACAATATTCATACAAGATGTAAGAAAAAAAACAAATCATTATGTAATTTGCACAAATAAGAATGTCATGTAGGCAAATGTAATATACAAGTAAGATGTAAGAAAGAAAACAAATCATTATGTAATTTGCATAAATAAGAATGTCATGTAGGCAAATGGAATATACAAGTAAGATGTAAGAAAGAAAACAAATCAGCATGTAATTTGCACAAATAAGAATGTCATGTAGGCAAATGCAATGGAGGGAATATCCGCCAAAATTCTATTTGTCTACATGACATTCTTATTTGTGCAAATTACATGCTGATTTGTTTTCTTTCTTACATCTTACTTGTATATTACATCTCATGCGTCATTATTGCTAGTTCATGATTTTGATGCTAATTCTATTTGTCTTCTTTGAGTGTGTATTTTAGTTATACGTGCTTCTATTGATTTTGTCCTTCTTGACAATATGAATTTCATTCGTCTTACTTCTTTATTCCGAAAATTCTTTTTGTTTCCTATGTCTGTTTTGCTTATCATTAGAATGCTGCATTCTTCTTGTTTGTGCATATTCTGGCGAAAACTAGGCGGTTTTGTGATAATACTGAGGTGAAACTAGGTTACGTAGTTGAAGTAAGACGAACGAAGTAGTCACTATCAAGAATAGCATTTACATGCATACGGCAAGTCATATTATGATACCAGAGGGCGCTTTTATAATAATAGTTTCTCCCTTTGAGTATGTAATTCTCACGATATGTGTAATTCTCACGATATAATTTTAGGTATACAACGGTGGCCAGTTCACCAGACAGAGTGCTTTCTAGAGGACTGTTCTTGACTGCCTGTGTACAGCGCAGGACAAATAGCATAAGAGGCCCTCAGGCATTTTTGCATATTGATGGAAATCAGAATTTATAGGTAAACCTGACAAGCAACATTATTATAAATCATTTTCTATTCTTTAATCTCTCTTCTCTCGACATAAATTTGCATGTAACTCATTTCCAAACAACAATATTTTAGGCTTGTCCAAATTGAAAGCATGGTTGCTAGAGAACTCGTACTCTGGAGAACTCGTACTCTGGAGAACTCGTACCCCAAATTGAAGGGTACGAGTTCTCTGGAGAACTCGTACCCTTGGTACGAATTCTCCAGAGAACTCGTACCCTAGATATATTTTAGGGGATGAATTTGTATATATCATTCAGATTTTGGTGAATTGATGACGATTTTCATTTTATCTTTTGTGAAATGAGTAAGTTATACAATAATCAAGCATTGGTAATGGGTATTTGTAGTAAAATATCAGTTTTGTTACCGGATTTTTCATGAATTAAAATGAAAAGGAAGTAAGGTAAATGGGAAGGTAAATTCAAGAAAGATGAAATTATCAGTTAGATCTACATAATCTGGATTCATCTGATGATTCAAAAATAGATTTTTTTAAAAGCTTGTTTAGATATTTTTAGGTTCGTTAATGGAGTATGCCAATCTTTTTTAAAGTCGTCAAAGGTGTCAGGTACAATGAAGTCACATATCAGGTGTGATAAACATGATATTGTGCACACTTGCCATTTACCAGCATTTAAACCTGTATACTAGTAGTTCTTCACAAGGACTCTTAACCCTTTACCAATTAATCGCATAGTTTTACGAGGAATAAGATCTATATAAATATTGTTGGAAAAGGATTAAATGATTATAACTGGTTCCTTATTATGTAACATAAAAAGAAGAAATCTAACTCTTTGAATCTTGGTGGATCCAAATAATGCTGAGTTGCTAAATACCACCTTTTGGGAGATAGCTTTTGAAAATGTTGTTGGAAAAAAGGGGGAGGGTGCTTATTTTCCCACAATTTTTGCCACCCTTTGAGTCGGATAAATAAATACTTCTGTACCAAAATTTAATTTGTTGTATGCAGATATATACAATTTTGAAGAGACTATGAGTTCGCATATAGCAATATTTGCATTTTCTCTCTCTCTCTCTCTCTCTCATTTTCATTGCACAGTCTTCTTCTCTGTTTTCTGAGACGTTTACTTCACGAGCTCGAGTTTCAACCACACCGAAGAAGTAACCATTGTGGGAAAAGGTGCAAAATCAAAAAACAAACATGGTCTCCTTTTTCCACGTGTTTTCTCACTTTTTCAAACAATTTTGAAGGGTTTTTCAGACGGCTTATAAGAAATTTTCAACTTACAAGCGATTCTACGGAGGCAATTTTGTATTGCTGAAACATTGCGGACAAATGATATCACTGACTTTTCCAAGCATTGCCCTACGCGCTTAACTCTTTTGGCGCCAAAAGTATACACGGGACTTCATCGACGATTCACTAAAATCCAGAAAATATTTTTCTCTGAAAGGTTTGGCTGAGAATCTTGATGGTGTTACTCCAAGCTCGGACTAAATTTTTTGCATATCGATCTGGTTCTTTACGATCCGTTTCAATTCCAGCGTTAAATGAAATAAGGGTTCAATATTGAATATTGCAATAAGGTTACAGTAATTTGGTCATTGTGAAAATCACACCTTTCTTGCTCTCTTTGTTCAGGAAATTTGCCTTTTCACCAGGTGTGAAAATTTGATTAATTCCGTGTTCATTTTATCAACTCCTTCCATTTAACAAATATCTAGTCCAATCAAAATTTAATACTGATTCCTAGACCGTTCTTACACAAAACAGCATTTATTCAAAACTTGAATGCAAGTGAAGGCTACCCGAAGAATTTAATAAAGCAAAAATTAATTCTACCTATGATTTTTCAGTTAAATACAATTTATTTATCATTCATAAATGTTATCCTTACGATTTTTACATAAAATACAACATGCACTGCATGAGAAAACACATATGTTCCTTTATTTATCTTTCCAACACATGTACAAGAAAAAAAAAATCATCAATCTACATCACAATAACGGCGTAAAAATATAAGTTGACAGTATGCTGGTAAACTGACATTTGTTAGTGGGGTACGAGTTCTCTGGAGAACTCGTACCCTTGAGATTGGGGTACAAGTTCTCCAGGGTACGAGTTCTCCAGGGTACAAGTTCTCCTGATACCGAAAGCATTTGCAGATGATATATCAAACATGACTGAAAAACTAAAATTTGTTTTGAGAAGGGTAGAAAAAATTGTAGGAAAAGGAGAAAATGCTGGTTACCAGCATTTTCTCCTTTTCTCACAATGTTTTCAAAGGACATCTTTCTCAAGGTCGTTAAAAGTCAGGATTGTGTGGTAAAGAGTAGAATTAGATTTAGAAGTAGTGTAGAAAATGGATCAAAGCCTCTGAGAAGGATAGATGAGGCTTGGAGTCATGTTGTGTGAAAAAGAGGTTCACAACCATCAAACTCATCCAGTCTAAAAAGTCATAGCTTGTTAGGGGTCAATATAGTTTCTAGTTGGTTGACCCTTTAGCAAACAACAAATTGTTTGACCAGTCCAATTGAAAGCAGATGACAAAATAAAGGTAAATCAAAAACTGAAATTTGTTCCCAGCAAGGTAGAAAACATTTAGGGAAAAGAAGAAAATGCTGGTTACCAGTATTTTCTCCTTTTTCCACAATGTTTTCAAAAGGCTTCTACCTCAGGGTTGTAAAAACCAAGGATTGTTTGGCAAAGGCTTAAACAATGGTTTCTAGTCAACTCGTACCTAAGTCAACTTGTACCTGTTTTGGTCAACTCGTACCAGATTTTTGGTCAACTCGTACCTACCAGAGTCAACTCGTACCTATTTTGGTCAACTCGTACCTGTTTTGGTTAACTCGTACCCTTTGTCTAATAGATAGATAGATAGATAGATAGATAGATGCACGGACCTTTATAAGTATATTTGTCGATTGTTTTTTCATGCCTATTCATTCAATTATTTATTTATTTTTCTAATTAGACACATTTATGACTTATTCAGTCTTCAGTGAAGTAATCTACTTTTTTTCTCAAAAAAGTAATATACATGTTTCAAACCATTTTATTCATTTATCTGTCTATTTATTCATTATTGCTAAGTAAGAACAAAAGTACACAGGAACTATTATATTTTGCCTAGATAATCCGTTTAAGTTTTTTGTTAATTACATGTAAATCAACACGTGCCCAACGTATATTACACACTTGACTTGATCGTTATGATTGATTTCTCATTTTACCCATTATCTTGTGTTGCCTACACCGGACGCAATTATTTTTTTATGGCCATCTAGATTTAATAATACATGTATTATGTAATTTACTAGTAATAATTTTAAGATATATGTATCTCTATCCAAGCTTTTATCGATTTTCCCGTTATATATATATATATATATATAGACAAATGTTACAAAGGTGACAAAAAATAGAAATTTGTTCTGGGAAGGGTAGAAAACACTGTAGGAAAAGGAGAAAATGCAGCATTTTCTCCTTTTCCCACAGTGTCTTCAAAAGGTTTCTTTCTCAGGGGCGTCTAAAGTAGGGACTGTGTGGTAATGGGTTAAATGAAAATGTTTTGGAAGTCTTAACTTCTTTTAAATAATAGGAAATTAATCTGTTGTTTTATATCAGTTTGATAGTCTGGTAGGATCTGTATTAACCCATAGACTGCTTATCGTGTTTCCCCCTTTTGCTGACATTGGAGATCAAGATCAGACTTCACACAAAGAGCAGTCTGATCTTGTATCGTCGCTGTCTGGTAAGGAGATATAAATCCCCGAAATACAATCTTGAAATAACAATATTTCGGGTTTTACCATCGGATTGACAATTTCACTTTAGTTATCTAGCAGGATAAGGGTTAAACTATGGCGCTGAAATATTCGAAGGATTTATATTCGTGTGTTCCGAATATTTCAGAAGATATCGTATGATAAGCATACGAATATGCGATCAGACAGTTCTTTGTGTCTAGTAGACCGCGGCATATCAGACTATACATTTGGGATCAGGCTGCACTTCTTGCAAGTCTGATCTTGATCTACACCGTCCTCTGCTGGTTTTTTAAAAGACCCATACTTAACAGCCTAAATTTCTAATATTATTCGTAATGAGACTGTAACTATAGATCTGGGTTTAGGCTGCAATTCTTGCAAGTCTGATCTCGATCTACACCGTCCGCAGAAATATATTAGCTTACAAGAATAGTATAAATCATAGGTACTTCTTTTGTCAATATATATGCATGTTACATGAAGGTAGTGTACCCTGTAAATCTAGGATCGGACTGCAGTTCTTCTAAGTCTGATCTTGGACTGCACTGTCCCCATAGTTAGTTACTTCTTATGTCGACATAATTATATGCATGTTACATGAACATAGTGAACTGTGTAAATCTATGATAATACTGCAGTTCTTTTAACCCATTACCACTCAATCCCTACTTTTGATGCCCCTGAGAAAGAAGCCTTTTGAAAACGCTGTGGGAAAGGAGAAAATGCTGGTAACCAGCATTTTCTCCTTTTCCCACAGTGTTTTCTACTCTTTCCAGAACAAATTTCTATTTTTCAGTCACCTTTATTTTGTCGTCTGCAAATGCTCTCAATTTGGACCAGTCCAAAATTGTCTCGTGGGGTAATGAGTTAATTCTGATCTTGGACTGCACTGTCCCTTGTTGCACTTATCAGCGTACATCCTTTGTAATATTGGTAATTATTTATGTAAAGTGGAAACATTTTAGAAAAAAAAACTCATATTCCATTTGCTAGAACTATTATTTATTTTCCCAGACATTGAGGATTAGTGATCGGATTGCACACCATGCGATCTGACCCTGATACACATCATTTGTAATAGCGTATTGAAGCGCGCTTAACATCTGGTAGACAAGTCCACCTCTTTTATGCCAAATAATAATTATGTTATGTTATGTACTACCATGTTGTATGTTGTACGTACACGGAAGAAATAACTATTTCCAAACGACTAATTTATAGACTGATCCAAATTCAAAGCATTTGCAGACGGCAAAATAAATGTGAGTGAAAAATCGAAACTTGATTTGGGAAGGGTAGAAAACATTTTGGAATAAGGAGAAAATGCTGGTTATCAGCATTTTCTCCTTTTCCCACCTTGTTTACTTCTAAAACTTCTTAACTACAGCTTGTTACAATCTTTAGTTACCAGGTTTAAGAAGTAAACCGACGATATTTCGGGTCTGAGCACATGACATCCATTCTTTTGCAATACTGAAATTCCACCAAAACACCTATTTATATTTGGATTTTGACAAAAAAAAAAAAACGTTTTACTATACTGATAAATTGATAAAAGTCGCAAAATAAAAAGATATAAAAATACTAAGGTACGAGTTGACTCGGGTATGAGTTGACCAAATGGGTACAAATTGACTTAGGTACGATTTGACCAAGTACTAGACATAGGTCAGTAGAGAGTTAAGTTTGAGATAAGGACATGTAAAAGTTTACTGTTAATTTAGTTATTTGCAGAATTTAGTTGTTGTAAATAATGTATTCAATTTTCTTTCGTTATTTACATATAATGCCTGTTGTGTATGTTGTAAGACAAGTAATAATAAAAAAAAAATGTATTGCATATATAATCTTTTGATTCCTAATTTTCAGTCCTTTGGATGTTGACATATCGTCGGTATACCTAAAAATACTTCGTAACTTCAGCTTGTTACCATTTATTACCCATTTATATTTAGTCGTTGACAAATATTTGTGTTACTATACTGATAAGTTTATAAAAGTTGCAAACTAACAAATGTAAAAATACTAAGGTACGAGTTGACTCGGGTACGAGTTGACTCGGGTACGAGTTGACCAAAAGGGTACGAGTTGACTTAGGTACGAGTTGACCAGTTACCTGAACAATTGTGTTTAGATTTGAAAGAGAACTTCTTTGAAATCCAGAGTTTTTCAAGGAATTCAATTCTGTGAACTATGTTTTGAAGAAGACCTCCAGAGTTACATTTCTGCAAATACTAGTTGATTATATAATTGGCCTTGGAGTTAGGCCTAAAGAGATGATTCTAATCATTCTTTAGTAATGAATGACCAATGGGCACAGACACAGGCTCCCCTTGGGCACCTTGTAGTGAGATGAGCTGAACAGAGATAATACTACCTAGCACTTTCTGGCAATCTCTTTAGTGTTATATTGTAACATCCATTCATTGGCCTGGTCATCCATCCAGGTACTAACTCAATGTACATTGCATAACTATCACAGAGAAAAATACATAATATTTATAGCACATTGTTGTAAAGATAGCTCCACAGCAAGGCAGGTTTGAAGTGCTTATACATCTAACCCCTCTCTGTGTCAATATACCATAGGGTTTTGCTCAATTTATTTTTAATAGCTAATTAGATCCTTAATTCTGCAGAGTTGAGAATGTCTATGATGTGCATGTGAGTTTTTTGTTTAGTTCCATAATACTCCAGCACTCGGTAAAGAAGGCATTTCAAAACAGCATTAGACAATATTGCTCATACATTTCAGCAGTTTGAACTATTCCTGCCTTGACTTCAAGTCAGTGGAGTAATATAGATAAAATTCAACACATGCAGCTTAAAAGATTTGTAAATGGGAAATCAAAGAAGCTTTAAATGCCCTGGAAAAGTTAAAAATTTACACATGAAATTAAGAGTTCATAGAGGTGTGTACTTGTCAACACACATAAAATTATTTTCTGCTTTCACTTAAACATTTTTTTTTCATAAAGTAGAATCAGATGTATTTTGATTTCAGATTGTGGATGGTAACTTATTCATGGAGGAATAAGTGGATTCCCAGGAATGCCAGTCTTTTTAAAAGTGAACAACAATAAATGTCCTAAATGCTTTCCTGGAGGCTGTATTGACTGACGGTTTGAAACACAGAGTTTGATCTGATAAAGTGGTGAAAATATCCATGTGGCAGAATATATGCTTAGAATGAGGGGATTCCAAAACAAACTATTTATTGCAGGACTCAGTGTACACAGTCAAAGGTGTGTATTTATTTATAATCGCATGTAATTTAATAGCTAGTGTTGACAAACATTAACTTTGGTGTAAATTTAAAATTCTTCTTTGAAACTGGAATGCATATAGCTTTGATATTTGTTAGCTCACCTTAGCACAAAGTGCTGAAAGTGAGCTATTGTGATTGCCCTATGTCTGGGGTCAGTCGTCCGTTTTCCAGCATCCATCGCACACCAACAATTTCTTTAAACATCTTCTCCTAAGCCATTGGGCCAATCTTGATGACCCTTGGCAGGGATGTTCCTTTGGTGAAACTGTACCAAAGTTGTTCAAAGAATTGAATTTCACTCATAAGCTATAGTCTAAGGTGAGCGTTCCGCGTTCCAGGGCCAGTGGCCCTCTTGTTACATTATGTAGTATCTCTGCGAGTATTGAAGGTATTTACTTGAAACTGGGCATAGGTGATAACTATCAAAAGAAGAATATATGCCATTAAAGTAGACAATTCAAAATATTTTTGACAAAATTATACCCCTACAGGTTCAAATTATTACTGAAAGTCAAGTAACTGCAGCCCAGTCTTGGCACCCACAAGTGGTGCTCTTATTAGTCACCTCTTCAGGAAGTGCAAAGTGAGCTACATGTATTAGGGATTTAGCTGTCTTGCATTCCCCAATGTGAATATAATATATACAAAATCTGTCTGTCTTCATCCAATCCAGAGAGACTTCCATGCAAAATATAAACCAAAATTACAAATACAAAAAGGGCTTAATGGAATGAATATTATATCAAGGGTAATTATAACTGAAATGGGTTAGACTATAAGAATAGTTTGAAGTTTTATCAAATATGTACAGGGGTTTCTTTATAGTTTTGAGCGACTATGGAGAGAACTATGGAATTGTGTGAATTCGACATTCTACAATCTATTTTACTGAATAGAGGACCAGGAAATTTTGCAAACAGACTTTGAAGTACATCTGCTAATGATACAAGACTATTTAGACAGATTTTGTGCTGCAATGCAGAGATGCCCTTTTCAAACTGAAAATAATAGAACTTCCATGCAACTTTGGTTAGGTGGTTGACTTAACTCATAACCAAACAACAAAATTTTAGGTTTTTTCCGAATTGAGGATTTGCAGAAGACAAAATAAAAGTGACTGAAAATTTGAAATTCGTTTTGTGAAGGGTAGGAAACATTGCAGGAAAAGGAGAAAAAATGCTTGTGACCAGCATTTTTAACTTTCACCAAAATGTTTTCAAAAGTTTTCCTTCTCAGGGTTGTCAAAAGTCGGGATTGTGTGGTAAAGGGTTAAAGATTTTGAACCAAATGTATAAGTAAGTTATGTACACAGGTAACAAAGTTGTCAGTAATAAGATGATTGATTGATCGATAGGCAATATGGAATTTAGACTGTGATGTATTTTAGCAGCAACAAGATGCTTCTTAATTTGGTAAAATTAAGTATGGTTGAATACTTAATTTAGGAATTTAGGAAATCTTAACCGAATTCCAATTTGAATATTTCCGTTAAGAATTCAAAGATATACATGTACATGTATTTAGCAATGAACAGACATGTACAACAATTCTCACAGATTTCAGCAGCAACTTGCTAACTCTATATCTCCAACTTTTTGTACATGAAGTATGTTTTTTTTTTTTCAGACAGTGATTCATATGATGTTAATAGTTATGCTCACATGAGTTGAATTTTAAATTCAAAGTAAGGTTTTTGTCATTCAGATTTTCCCCCCAAGAACTTTGCCTTTTATGCCAATGAATAAAACTACTTGTACTGCCTGACATTTTTCATTGTTTTCAAAATCCCTCTTTTTCAGGGTCATGAACGCTTAAATTTGTGTGGTAAAGGGTTAAAAAGCCACCATGGTCCTCTTGTTCAACAATATGCACATAAACGAGGAAAGATAGGAAATTTCTTGTGTGAGAAAACCAATAAAAATCGTCTACAAAGTCAGCCGATGCTGTCATAGTATTGAAATCGTATTGAAAGTGGGGTAAAACACCTCAACCCACAATACCTATTCTTGACGCCGCTGAGAAGGAAGCCTTTAGAAATCATTGTGGGGAAAAAAAAAAAGAAAATGCTGGTAACCAGCATTTTCTCCTTTTCCCACAATGTTTTCTACCCTTCGCAAAACAAAGTTCAAATTTTCAGTCACTTTTATTTTGACGTCTGCAAATGCTTTCGATTTGGACAAACTTAAAAGTTTGTCATTTGGTAATGAGTTAAATCAAAAGGCCTGCAAAAAATTGTTCATCTGTGCCGAGACGGCGACAAGCTTAGATTTGCTGTGACCAGGATTTGAACGCGAGATGTCGCGGCCACAACGCGAAGTACTTACCACTATACGATCACGGCTCTCATTACTGAACTTAGATTATCTCAGTCTTTGAAACTTTTTAAACATGAAAGAAACAGACGCTTTTCTATAGAATCCCGAGTTTCCCAATATGTCTTAGGGTTTAAAACCCTTTTTAACATTATTTCAGTTGTATCGCGGCACTGAGCCAGGCCGGGTAGCTCAGTGGTTAGCGTATCAGACTCATGACTTGGAGGTTGCAGGTTTGATAACCGATTGCGGAGAACATTATTTCCAGCGATTTTTCGCGTATTACTTCTGATGCATTTGAGAAAAGTAGTCAGTGGCTTTGGACAGAAAGTTGTGTCAGTCCTGGTGTGAAACCGCCAGGAAACACATCGGTGCGTTACTGACCGCTATTGCATCAATTCCCGCACTTTCGTAAAATATGCTATAAAATTATATCGTGAGAATTACACATATCGTGAGAATTACATACTCAAAGGGAGAAACTATTATTATAAAAGCGCCCTCTGGTATCATAATATGACTTGTTGTATGCATGTAAATGCTATTCTTGATAGTGACTACTTCGTTCGTCTTACTTTAACTATGTAACCTAGTTTTACCTCAGTATTATCACAAAACCGCCTAGTTTTCGCCAGAATATGCACAAACAAGAAGAATGCAGCATTCTAATGATAAGCAAAACAGACATAGGAAACAAAAAGAATTTTCGGAATAAAGAAGTAAGACGAATGAAATTCATATTGTCAAGAAGGACAAAATGAATAGAAGTACACATTACTAAATAACAACTTTATGGAATACACACACAAAGAAGACAAATAGAATTAGCATCAAAATCATGAACTAGCAATAATGACGCATGAGATGTAATATACAAGTAAGATGTAAGAAAGAAAACAAATCAGCATGTAATTTGCACAAATAAGAATGTCATGTAGGCAAATGTAATATACAAGTAAGATGTAAGAAAGAAAACAAATCAGCATGAAATTTGCACAAATAAGAATGTCATGTAGACAAATGGAATTTTGGCGGATTCTATTTGTCTACATGACATTCTTATTTGTGATTATTACAAGTTCATTTGTTTTCTTTCTTACATCTTGTATGAATATTGTATTTAATATTTCATTATTGCTACTGCATACTGTTTGTGACAATTCCATGTTTCTATCTTCCTATTGCCTGCATGATTATTGCAACTTGATACTGGCTAAATTGTGTTTGTGTTGATTATGAATTGTTGACTCTTCCTTGTTATTTCCTACTCCGTTATTGAATTTGATATTCTTCCAAGTGCTTAGTGCATGTTTGTGAGAAATCAATTGTCCTTTAACACTCAAAGAAGACAAATAGAATTAGCATCAAAATCATGAACTAGCAATAATGACGCATGAGATGTAATATACAAGTAAGATGTAAGAAAGAAAACAAATCAGCATGTAATTTGCACAAATAAGAATGTCATGTAGACAAATAGAATTTTGGCGGATATTCCCTCCATTCCATTTGTCTACATGACATTCTTATTTGTGATTATTACAAGTTCATTTGTTTTCTTTCTTACATCTTGTTAGCTCACCTGAGCACGAAGTGCTCATGGAAAGCTATTGTGATCGTGCTGTGTCCGTCGTGCGTCGTCCGTCGTCAACTTTTTACCTTGTGTACGCTCTAGAGGCCACAGTTTTGGTCGGATGCTCATGAAAGTTGGTCAGGATGTTTGTCTGGATGATATCTCGGACGAGTTCGGAAATGGGTCATGTGGGGTTAAAAACTAGGTCGCCAGGTCAAATCTTAGAAAAACCTTGTGTACGCTCTGGAGGCCACATTTTGAGTCGGATACTCATGAAAGTTGGTCAGGATGTTTGTCTGGATGATATCTCGGACGAGCTTGAAAATGGGTCGCACGGGGTCAAAAACTAGGTCACCAGGTCAAATCCTAGAAAAACCTTGTGTACGCTCTGGAGGCCACATTTTGAGTCGGATACTCATGAAAGTTGGTCAGGATGTTTGTCTGGATGATATCTCGGACGAGCTTGAAAATGGGTCGCACGGGGTCAAAAACTAGGTCACCAGGTCAAATCCTAGAAAAACCTTGTGTACGCTCTGGAGGCCACATTTTGAGTCGGATACTCATGAAAGTTGGTCAGGATGTTTGTCTGGATGATATCTCGGACGAGCTCGAAAATGGGTCGCACGGGGTCAAAAACTAGGTCACCAGGTCAAATCCTAGAAAAACCTTTTGTACGCTCTGGAGGCCACATTTTCAGTGGGATACTCATGAAAGTTGGTCAGGATGTTTGTCTGGATGATATCTTGGACGATTTCGAAAATGGGTCATGTGGGGTCAAAAACTAGGTCACCAGGTCAAATCTTAGAAAAACCTTCTGTAAGCTCTAGAGGCCACATTTTCAGTTGGATACTCATAAAAGTTGGTCAGGATGTTTGTCCGGATGATATCTCGGACAAGATCGAAAATGGGTCATGTGGGATCATAAACTAGGCCACTAGGTCAAATGTTAGAAAAACCTTTTGTAAGCTCTAGAGGCCACATTTTCAGTCCGAAACTCTTGTAAGTTGGTCAGAATGTTTGTCTTGATGATATCTCAGACAGGTTTGAAAATGGGTCATTGGGGGTTAAAAACAAGGTCACCAGGTCAAATCTTAGAAAAACCTTGTATATGCTCTGGATGCCACATTTTCAGTCCAGCACTCTTGAAAATTAGTCAGAATATTTGCCTTTATAATATCTTGGATGAGTTTGAAAATGGGTCATGTTGGGTCAAAAACTGGGTCAATAGGTCAAATGTTATAAACACCTTTTTTATGCTCTGGAGGACACATTTTCAATCTGATACTCCTAAAACTTGTTCATAATATTTGTCCTGGTGATACCTTGAATGAGTTTGAAAATGGGTCATGTGGAGTCAAAAACTAGGTCAATGGGTCAAATATTAGAAAAGCCTTGTGTACACTCTAGAGGCTACATTTTCTGCCTGATACTCTTCAGACTTGGTCAGAATTTTTGTTTTGGTGATGTCTCAAAAGAGTTTGATAATGGGTAATTGTTGGGTCCAAAACTAGGTCACTTGATGAAATCTTAGAAAAACCTTTTGTACACTGTAGAGGCCACATTTTCAGTCCAATACCCATGAAACTTGGCCAGAATGTTTGTCTTATTGATATCTCAAAAGTGTTTGATGATGGATAATGTCTGAAAAAAAACTAGGTCACTGGGAAACTAGATGGTGCATGTTTGGTCAATAAACTCAGGTGAGTGATTTCAGGGCCATCATGGCCCACTTGTATGAATATTATATTTAATATTTCATTATTGCTAGATCTACTGCATACTGTTTGTGACAATTCCATGTTTCTATCTTCCTATTGCCTGCATGATTATTGCAACTTGATACTGGCTAAATTGTGTTTGTGTTGATTATGAATTGTTTACTCTTCCTTGTTATTTCTTACTCCGTTATCGAATTTGATATTCTTCCAAGTGCTTAGTGCATATTTGTGAGAAATTAATTGTCCTTTAACACTCAAAGAAGACAAAATAGAATTAGCATCAAAATCATGAACTAGCAATAATGACGCATGAGATGTAATATACAAGTAAGATGTAAGAAAGAAAACAAATCAGCATGTAATTTGCACAAATAAGAATGTCATGTAGACAAATAGAATTTTTGCGGATATTCCCCTCCATATAATCTAGTATGTATGGTGCAAAGTAAGAATAAGTACAATTCCGTATTTGTCTTGCGCAAAGTAGGAATTCCTACTTCGTCCACTGATTCCAAACTTGTACGTACCGGACAATTTTAGAAATGTGCAAGGGAGATAGAACTATATCGTATTATGGTAAGACCAGGTCTCTGCCCAAAGAAGGAACGGAGGTCTGAACTAAGAACAAGTTCAAAGGGTAGTGCAAAGTGAGAATAGCCGGATAATACAAGAATAACCAAAGCGATTTCTTTACAAAAAAATGTAAAGAAACAGAAAACATAAATGGTCTGTCTTGCAAATGAAGATATTTTTCCAATCCCACATGAAGCAAGCTCAAGCGACGATGAAGGTGTAATTCAACAATTTCAGGTTTTTTCTTTGCAAAGATAATTTTTTACGGTAAAATTTTAAGGAAAAAAAAAAAAAAAAAAAGAAAAACTAAGAATATTCATTTACTGACTTCGTCAAATTTTATTGTGTGAATATATTGCACAAAATTTAAAAATTAAAAACCAATAACCCATTAGTTTGCTTCTATCTTTTAGAAAACATTGTGGGAAAAGGAGGAAATGCTGGTAACCAGCATTTTCTCCTTTTTTTCCACAATGTTTTCTACCCTTCACAAAACAAATTTCAAATTTTCAGCCATTTTTGTTTCCTCATCTGCAAATGCTTATGAAGTGGACAAACCTAAAATTTTGTTGTTTAACCCTTTACCCTATAAGGCATTTCTATGGCATCTCTAATTGACCCTAAATAATGGCAAGGATGAAGCCATTTCTTATGTGTATATGGCACCTTTTGATAGTGTAGAAAACATTGTGGCAAAAGGTGAAATTGCTCGTTACGAGCAATTTCATCTTTTGCCACAATGTTTTCCAAAGGCTCCTACAAGCAATGCGTAGAAATGAGTATTTATGGAGTAAAGGGTTAATGAGTTAAGATATAGATCTACATTTATCAAAATAAACCAATGGACTTTACTATGACAAATTTACATAGATCAACTGACCAACCAACTGGTTCTCATCATCAACAAGTGTATACAATGTTTGAATGAATGAATCCAACTAGAATACATGTCCTCATTAGATTCTTAAATGACAGTTATATCCACTATCAATCCATCGAAGCAAATCACTAGAGCTGTAACGATACACTCGAATATTCGGTGCACCGAATATTTTTTTCCCGGCGAATACGTATCGTATTCGTCTGTCCGAGAACCGAATATTGGCGAATACAACAAACATAAATAATATGGAATGCTTACAGCTCGGTCGCATTCAATAAAATTTTGCCCGAAGAACTAATCTCGGCAATTTTACGTAGATGTAAACAATGATTGAAAGCGAAACAACTCTGAGAGGTCTGTATGACGCTTTATGGCACAATATGTCGTAAACTAAACGAAGTGGAATTAACAATTGAAAATAGGTTTTTTATTCTAAATATTAATTATAAGAATTTAAGAAATAAAAGTTTTTTTTCTATCTATCGTCATTGTGTACAGGTTTAACATTTAATATAGCGACATGCTGTAAAGGAGTCGCTCGTATTTCCTGCAAAATGACAGACGTGATTGTTAGTCCACCGGCAAAATTTAAGTTCCCCGTTTGGAAATATTTCGGGTTTCCACGAGCAAAGGAGGGGGACAAGGTCATAAAAATAGAAATCTCTATGCAGTCATGAAATAAAGTATATCAAGCTAAATATCAATCAATTTTAATAGGTCAAACTGACCAAATATGAAGTCGGCCCCTAGTCAAAACGGCCTCGGTCTGTCAAACGTACGTGACAAGAAGTCAAATCGGCACCATTCTTAAATGAAAAATATAACCGGTCAAGCCCAGAAATGGGCAATTTGGCCCTGTTTTAGTATAATTTTTCAAATATATGAACTTATAAAGATATTTCTTTGATATTTATTTATATTTTTTCTGAGACTAATTTGGAGGCCAGTTTGTATGAAGATGACAAATGATTGGTATATCAATGTTTAGGTTTACAGATTTAAATGATTAAGAGTGTGCATGAAGTATGTGTGAGATGTTTCCTACAATTTTAAAAAAATTCATAGTATCAAGCAGTAGAGTTGATTAACCCATTACCCAATGACAAAATTTTACACTTGTCCAAATTGAAAGCATTTGCAGAAGACAAAATGAATGTTGCTAAATTGATGATTTATGTCTTTGATAGAGCAGAAAATATTGTGGGTAAAGAAAAAAATGCTGGTTACCAGCAAATTGTCCTTTTCCCACAGTGTTTTCTACCCATTTGAAGAACTTTCTGCCATTTATATCAAATTTGAAATTGTCTTCTGCAAAATCTTTCAGTTTGGAAGAGTCTAAAATCTGTCCTTTGGGAAAGGGTTAAATCAATATTTAAGCCAGGTAGGCTTTTTTCATTACTTTATTAATATTGATATGACTTTTTTTTTAAATCCAAAGTATTGAAAAAATAATTCATTTTGTGCCTGGAAAAAATTTATATTCATGAATAAATATTCGTATTCGTGCCCCTGTATCGTGATGTGTATTCGTATTCGTGACCTCCTGTATCGTTACAGCCCTACAAATCACATTATACACTACTCAATGGATGGATGGATGAATGGATGGATGAACTCTTTACCACACAATCCTGACTTTTAACGACACTGAAAGAAAAGCCTTTTGAAAACATTGAGGGAAAAGGGGAAAATGCTGGTAACCAGCATTTTCTCCTTTTGCCACAATGTTTTCTATCCTGCTGTAAACAAATTTCAATTTTTGATTTACCTTTATTCTGGCAACTGCAAGTGCTCTCAATTTGGACCAGTTTGAAATTATGTTGTTTGGTAAAGTGTTAATTAATTAATTCATTTGTTTGTTCCTTTCTTTAATCAATCAATCAATCAATCAATCAACAAATCAGTTAAAAGTAAACTCTATATGAATTCAAACAGATCACTGCTGTTCTTTCAAAGATTAACTTATTAACAATGTCACTTTGATTATTAATTTGTATAATTCAATCAATCATAAAGCACTAAACTCTTTCCCAGGCAAAAACCTCTAGTCCGAGTTGAAATAATAAATTCCACAAATTACATTTCATGTGGATAGACTGTTGCCAATTGTGAGTTAAACTTTAGCAAACACTCTAGGACAAGTAGAAAATGTTAGTTTCCAGCATTTTCTTCTTTCCTAGCAACGTTTTCAAATGGCCTCTTACTCAGGGTCATTTATACCGGAAATCATGTGATAGAGAATAATAGTCAGCCTTAACTCTTTACCACATGGTAAAATTTCAGACCAGTCCAACTCGAAAGCATTTGCAGATGACAAAATAAATGTGGCAAAAAAATCGAAATTTTTCATGGGAAGGAGAGAAAACATTGTGGGAAAAGGAGAAAATGCTAGTTACCAGCATTTTCTCCTTTTCCCACAATGTTTTCAAAAGGCATCTTTTCCAGGGTTGTTAAAAGTCTGGGTTGTGTGGTACATTACAACACAATCCCTACTTTTGACGACTCTGAGAAAGAAGCCTTTAGAAAACATTGTGAGAAAAACATCTTTAAACCCTTTACCGCACAACCCTGATTTTTGATGACCCTAAAGAAGAAGCCTTTTCAAGACATTGCTGGTACCCAGCATTTTCTCCTTTTCCCACAATGTTTTTAAAGGCTTTCTTTTCCAGGGATCGTGATTGTGTGGTAAAGAGTTAAAGCCCTGGAACCAACTTCAGTTGTTTTTTCAGACAGTGCAGTTCAAGATCAGACTGCACAAAACATGCAGTCTGATCTTTGATCTGCACTGTCCTCTACTAAGTTGCAACCTCTAATGGAAATGACCTTAAAAAAAAATTTGTTTTAGGGTGCTTTTCCTATTCAAAACAGGTCCAATTCATTAATTCAGCACATTCAGTGTTAATGGACGACAACATAACAAAATATCATGCTCATGCAATGCCAGTATCTCCATGATCTATTTCTCTTTTTGCCACAATGTTTTCAAAAGTGGCATGATTTAATCCATTACAACACCATCCCTACTTTTGATGACCCTGAGAAAGAAGGCTTTAGAAAACATTTTGGGAAAAGGAGAAAATGCTGGTAACCAGCATTTTCTCCTTTTCCCACAATGTTATCTACCCTTCACAAAACAAATTTTAAATTTTCAGTCACTTTTATTTTGTCGTCTGCAAATGCTTTCGATTTGGATAACCATAAAGAATTGTCGTTTGATAGTGAGTTAATGGATGACAAGATAACAAAATATCATGCTAATGCAATGCCAATATATGTATCTCCATGAGCTATTTCTCTTTTTGCCACAATGTTTTCCAAAGTGGCATGATATAACCTTTTACCAAACAGAACATTTTACACTTGCCCAAACTCAAAGTGTTTGCAGATGACAATTTTGAAATTGATCAGAATGGCAGAGAATTTCCCGATAGGCCAGAAAACACTGTGGGTAAAGGAGAAATTGCTCGTTTACGAGCAATTTCTTTTTTCCCACAGTGTTTTCTAAAGGCTTGTACTACAGACATGCAAGAACTAGGGATTGTTTGGGAAAGAGTTAAGAGAACAGCTCCATAGACAAACAAAATTGTGAAAAGGTAACAAAACAGCATGCGCATGCAGTGACTTGTGTTCGTGTATGTGTCTGTCTGTTAGGTTGCTCTTCTACTCTACATCCCTATGAAACTCTTGGAGAAAGACGTCCAGTATACCTGCGAAAAAAGAACAACATAACATGCATCTCATTGTTTGCATGCTAAATGCAGTATGAAGTGCATTTTCAGACAGTGCAGATGAAATTCAGACTGCAAAGAACATGCACTCTGATAATTAATCTTTAATATTTTCAATATTAAAAGAGTTCTTGGTCAAAAGGAGTCTTTACTTTGCCACAAGCGAGTTTACCTACTTTTTTTGAAATAGACAAATTCAACCCTTTATCAAACAATCTTGAGTTTTCATGACCCAGAGAATAAAAAGGCTATTAAAAATATTGAGGAAAAAAGAGAAAATGCTGATGTTTCACCTTTTGCTACAATGTTTTCTAATCTTCCAAAAGAACAAAATTCAGTTTTGAATCAAATTTATTTTGTTGTCTGCAAGAGTGTACATTTGACTAACATTTTGTTCTTTGCTAAAGAGTGAAATCAACTAAAATGTAATTTAACTAGAGCTATCACTAAATGTGATCATACCCCTCACTGGTTCCTTGTCACAAAAACAAGTCTTTGTCACAGAGTTGAAAAAATTTCAAGGGGAGATAATTCTGTAACAAATCGCCGCAGGGTTATGAAAATTGCACATGCAAAATTTCATATATATAGAAACCCTGTCTGTAAATTTGAGTTAAGTACATGACAAACTGTGGGAGTATTGCTCCGGACAAATATGTGTCTACAGACAAACTGACGGACAGACAGCCATGGCGATTTCTGTATACCTCCCTCCACTACCTTGTGGGGGGGGGGGGGGGGGGGCTATAAAAAAATCTGTGATGTAAAGGCAGCCATACAAAAATCATAAAACCATGCTTGATCTCTCTTCTGTACTAATAGAGTTTACCTTGTATTAGCTACTTTATGTTTAATTGTATACTGACTTAAGTCTTTCCCTATACAATATTGGCTTATTTGCAATAGATCTGTCCTCTTTTCTTTAAATTCATTTGAAAATAAACCGATGTGAGACAAGTTTTAGAATCTTTCTAACTAATACCATAACCACTGAGTAAAAGAGATATCTCTCTTACGCAATTCTCATGTGTTATTTTTAAGTTGGGACAATGCAATGCATAGAGCAGTGGTCTCCTGTAACAAACAACATTTACAGTGGCAATAACTCGATGATATTTCAATCTGGTGCATGAGATACATATACTTTCAATGCTGAGAAGTACCTATATTTGCCAGTCCAATAGAGTTATCTTTCTTTGACCACTCTCTTTGATTATAGATGTACTTTGTTTATGACGCCACTGATTTTTGTTTTTAAGTGTGGCGGCAAATACAAGGACTGGTCTAAACAGGCCTTTAACTTGAAGACTTACAAAGGTAATAAGAAGTATTCAACATGAAACAACAGATTTATAACATTTTTAGAAAAAGATTATAGATGATAAATATTTTTTCCCTCATTCTCTGTATATCTATAGGAACTACTGGTAGACAGACACACAACATTAATACAAACAAGACAGAGGATTAGTATGAAAAATATGGATTACTATATATCCTAACTCTTTACCAGAAAACAAAATTCTATACTTGCATGTTTTGCATTTTCAGACTACAAATTAGATATGTTTCAATTAGTGAAATTGTCTTTTGAAAGGGTAGAAAAAATGTAGGAAAAGGAGTACTTGTGCAAGTTAGATGAGCATGAAATTTCGTTGTCTGGTACAAAGTTAATAGGTGGGGATCGAAATACATTTGCATCATTGCACCATCAATAATGAAGACATGCATGCACTTACAAGAATAACAGTTGTATTAATACAAAATAAAGTGATCATTTAAATAAATATATATGTATTTGCGCTGCAACTAAGAGTACTGATCAACCCTTTACAAAACGACAAAATTTTAGACTTTTAAATTTGAAAGCATTTGCAGACGACAAAACTTTTGCGGCTCAAAAATTGAAATTTATTTTGGGATAGTAAACATTGTGGAAAAAGGAGAAAATGCTGGTAAAATGAATGAATGAATAGTGTTTTAAGGCCCGTCGACAACTTAGGTCATATTGGGCGCACTTACTTAGTAATCAATAATGCGAGGTGAAAATAACATACATGTGCAACAACATAAGACAAACATGATAAATGAGGAATGGACGAAGCACAAAATGATGCTCCTTTTGTCGCCTTTTACGACATGCATGCTGTCACTTTTGTTCCGCCAGATGAAATTGAAGATGTAACGATCGCCGGACTGCAGTGGCTTATTCTTATACTGCTGGTTAAAACCAGGGATTGTTTGGTAAAGGGTTAAAAAACAAAATGTTCAACTAGTGTAGTGTGTTGTCCAGTCCATCTCTCCCTTGAACCAACATTACTATTTGAATCTATGGAAAATCTAATATTCTATATTTAATATTTTGAAGCAAAATTATAATGTTAGTAGAACCTGTTCCTGTAAACTCTCAAAGTGCTATGAACAACTTGAGTCGAAGTTGAAATTAAGACTGCTTTTAGTGGACAATGCCGATTACAAAGAAAACATAGTATACAGAACCTGGAGTTTGATCTTGTATCTTTCCTGCCTGCTATTTTATGGAAATTTATTGCAAAAAACTCTTGAAATTCCAGAGCTTTTGGCCTGTTTTCCTGCTTAATTAAGCATGTCCATAGCATTTTCATAGCACTTTCAGAGTTTTACATATACATATACAATATTGTTTCTCAATGGTAGGATAATATTTCTTTATGGTAGGATAATATTTCTTTACTCTTCATGGGTTTTCATTTACTAAACTGAATTACATGACTGTATTTATGATAAAGATTTACTGATATGAATATTCAGAGATTAAATCTTGTGAAATCTTCCATCAATATAATATCATTGTTATTCAAAAGAACATTTAATTAATACATGTAGTTACATGTACACTATACCAGTATATATTTCCAGTATGAAAATACTTGTTTTGCACAAGTTAGCAAAAAGGAAATTACTTCAATATTAAATATTATCAGCATTAATCTAAAATGACATTTTGAGCAGTTCAACTGAAACAGAAATGCTATTTCAAAAGAACCAAATGTCACACTAGACTGAAAAGAGTGTAGATAAAAATCCATGAAGCCCTATCAGTCACTCAGTTTGAAAGTGCAGTTTGACATATGGAAGTTTGAACCTCTTAACTTAGTCCATTACCATAAAACGTATCTTTGCTAGCCAAGGCTGACGATTCACTACGCTACTCTACCCTTGGCAGATTGAGCTTGATTTTTACATTCCCCCCATATGCTTTTTCATTGGATGCAGCCAGCTGTAACTGCAACGAATGAAATCACGCCTATCATTTCATCTTTGATAAAAATAGAATAAGGTCATGTGACCTTTCAAATAGAAGGTAAAGTTAACATGGAAACCCATGTGGATGTCTGCTTATCGTTTCCTGTTGAATAACTGTATTCGTAAGCTGTTTGTAAAACAATAGCTCATTGGCTTTCAGAAATATGATGTAAAGGGGGGGTAATAACCAGCATCCAATAGAGGGCGCATTGCAGGAATCTTGAAATAGGGCTCAATCAGCCAACGTAAGATCCACATAGTGATCGTAACCTTGGCTCGCAAAGATGCGTAAAACGTAACTCTTGAGCATTTTTTTTTTTTTGTTACCAGAGGTCACAAAAAGGATAATGTTTTGATGATAAAGATGTTTGTTTTAACTCTTTACCAAACGACAAAATTGTAGACTTGTCCAAATTGAAAGCACTAGCAGACGACAAAATAAAAGTAAGTGACTGAAAAATTGAAATTAGGTTTGGGAAGAATAGAAAACATTGTGGAAAAGGGTGAAAATGGTGGTTACCAGCATTTTCTCCTTTTCCCAGTGGAACCAGATGGCTTAATAACACAAACAATGATTCTGATTTGCCTGATGACAAAAATAATGGTACCAGATTGACTGATGACACAAACAGTGGAACCAGATTGCTAAATAATGAAGCAAATGATAGTACCAGATTGCCTTTTGATAAAAATAATTGTATCAGATAGCTTGGTAACACAAATGATGGTACAAGAGTGCTTGGCAGCACAAGCATAGGTACTAGATTGCTTGAATAATTGTACCAGATTGCTGAATGACACAAATAATTGTACCAGATTGCAAAGTGATACAAATAATGGTACAAGTCTGCTTGATTACACAAATACTAGTACCAGATTGCTTGATGTGATGACATAAATAATAGTACCAGATTGCTTGATGTGATAACATAAATAATAGTGCCAGACTGCTTGATGACACAAATGATAATATCAGATTGCTTGATGACACAGGCAAGGGAACCAGATTGCTTAACCCATTACCAAACGACAATATTTTGGACTGGTCCAAATTGAAAGCATTTGCAGACTACAAAATAAAAGTGACTGAAAATTTGAAATTTGTTTTGTGAAGGGTAGAAAACATTGTGGGAAAAGGAGAAAATGCTGGTTACCAGCATTTTCTCCCTTTTCCACAATGTTTTCTAAAGGCTTCTCTCTCAGGGGTGTCAAAAGTAGGGATTATGTGGTAATGGGTTAATGATAAAAATAACAGAACCAGGTTGCTTGCTGACACAGATAATGGTTCAAGATTGCCTGATGACAAAAATACATGTAATGGTAACAGAGTGCCTGATATAGGGTTAACTCATTACCAAATATCAATATTTTAGGCTTGTCCAAAGCTAAAGCATTTGCAGACAACAAGGTAAAAGTGACTGAGAATTTGAAATTTGTTTTGAGAAGAGTAGAAAACATTGAGGGAAAGGGAGAAAATGCTAGTTACCAGCATTTTCTCCTTTTCCTACAATGTATTCTAAAGGCTTCTTTCTCAGGGTCGTCAAAAGCCGTGATTGTGCGGTAATGGGTTAGCAAAGTATGTGATTTACGTTAAAGAATCATAGAATACTGAAAAATCACATCTTCGCAAACCAAGGATACTAACTCCACTTTGTTCGTTACGTACCTTGGCCGCTCACCTCTTTAAAAATCGAAACACCCGCAGCGCCACCTGTCGAATATCACGAGTTGCGTAACCTTTGCTGATGTTATTTCTGACAAATCAATATGCTCGTAATAAAATTTGTAGGTTATGCATCAAATATGGCTGCGCTTTCGGATTCATCACACCAAAACAAGACGAACAGACGCAATCATTTGGCTATGGAACCCGTCCTAATACTTCACATAATTGATCGTAAACAAAAAAAAAACTCACTAAATATCGATCGTCTACTCTTTTTTGGCAAATTTCACAAACACGACAACTTTCGTTTTTGATGGGCGCCGCCATTATTGTTTTCTGTTTTGCGAAAGATTTCTTGTTACGGATGGTTTGATTGGACGCGATGGGTTTTGATCGCATCCAATGAAAAGGCGCAGCGGGAGCTTCGATTTTTAAAGAGGCGAGCGGCCAAGGGTACTACCCTAGTATCCTTGGCTTGCGAAGATGGAAAAATCAAAGTGGCAAGTAAAAAGTGTGGCTTTCAAACTGAGTGTTACATACCACTACATTAAAGACTCACTTAGAACTAGCTCTCTTCTATGTTGATAAAGTTCCTGAGGCTTGAAAATAAACATGTTATCTTTTTATAATGTATGTATCATGCCATATTGTGTAACATTGGTAGCTTTAATGGCAATTTATCCTATCAGGATTGATGTCGTTAATTTACAGCATGTTCCATCAGTATACATACAGCATGTTGATTGTTGTATTGGTATTATGTACAAGAACATTGTACATGTGCTTATCAAAAGTGTATAATGTTTAATCCATTACCACACAATCCCTACTTTTGATGCCCCTGAAAAAGAAGCCTTTTGAAAACATTGTGGGAAAAGGAGAAAATGCTGGAAACCAGCATTTTCTCCTTTTCCCACAGTGTTTTCTACCCTTCCCAAGCCAAATTTTAATTTTTCATTTACCTTTATTTTGTCGTCTGCAAATGCTTTCAATTGTTCTTCAGATGTTCTTCAGATGGTAAAAAACATTGGGAGAAAAGTAATCAGCTTTTCTGCTTTTCCCACACTGTTTTTAAAGACTTCATTTTTCAGCAAAAGGCAAAATGTTTGAACAAATTTGGAACTGTTCTCGTTTCAATTTCACATTTACAACAATATGTAGTTTTAAAATAATTAGGTATCAGCAAGAAACATTGTCTTAACAAATGCACAATATCAGCAGGGAACACTGTCTTAATAAATCCAAATAAACTATTATTTTTTCATTAACCCATTACCACACAATCCCTACTTTTGACACCCCTGAGAAAGAAGCCTTTAGAAAACATTGTGGGAAAAGGAGAAAATGCTGGTAACCAGCATTTTCTCCTTTTCCCACAATGTTTTCTACCCTTCACAAAGCATATTTCAAATTTTCAGTCATTTTTATTTTGTTGTCTACAAATGCTTTCAATTTGGACAAGTCTAAAATTTTGTCGTCTGGTAATGAGTTAATGTACACAAAAAAAAAAGAAAAGAAAAAAAGAAACATTCTTATTTGTGTAATACCTGTATAGAGAAATATATGTGAAATAAATATGTAGAATGACATAAATATGTATCTCTGATTACAGATAGCTGACAAATATACACCAGACAATCCAAGTTTTAATTATTTCATAGAAAGCTTTAGAAAACATTTAGAAAAAAGGAGAAAATGCTGGAAACCAGCATTTTCTACCTTTTCAGACAATGTTATATACTTTTCTACAATGTTTTCTATCCTTCCAAAGTCAAATTTCAATTTTTGAGTCACAATTGTTTCGTCGTCTGCAACTGCTTTCAATTTTGACTAGTTCAAAATTTTGTCGTTTGGTAAAGAGTTAACACACAATAAACTTCAAGGCTTGTCAAAATTGGAAGCACTTTCAGACAACATATTCAAAAGTAGCCCAATTGATAACTTCTACCTTTTGATTATGTAGGAAACACACCTAGAAGAGGAGATAATGCTGGTTACCTGCATTTTCTTCTTTTCCCACAATGTTTTCAAAAGAATTTCTTTCTTGAGGCAGTAGAAAATATGGTTATTTATATGATTATAATATGGTGTTTAACGCCATTTTCAACATTATTTCAGTTATATTGCAGTGGCCAGTGCACCTATCCATGCTTTCCTGCAGTTTCTGTTACCAGTACTCTGCACAATATTCTTTCCAAGCCACTGGCTGCTTTCCCACATAACCATCGTCAAAACAACAATCAGGGGTGAGAGAGGAATGAATCCTGTTGCAATGACTATCATCAATTCTCGGAAAGAAACTGGCTGAGCCGTGGATCGAACTCACGACCTCCTGTTCTCAAGTCCTGTACGCTACCGACTGAGCTACCGGGGCTTGGCAGGAAAATATGGAATAAATAGCATTTGGAAAAGGATTACTTTGTCGTCTGCATTCCGATAATTGGTAAAGGAAATGAATAGATTCTGTATAAATAAATACATGTATAAATGAAAGGCTCTAGCGAATGTCAAAGGTCATGGTCATGAATATGTCAACGAAACATGAAACCTACTTCTGACTGCACATGAGTATTAAATTTTGTACGGCCATGATTGTAGACTGTATGTTCTGTCCAGTGATTACATGTCTGTCTATTACGACATGAATTGAATCTACCTCACCACTACCTGAAAAACAAAATACAATCTGATCTGGATAACCCCTTAACCCTTTCCCAAACAACAAATTTTAGACTCTTCCAATCTAAAAGAGTTTGCAGACAACAATTTTAAATTTGATGAAAATGGTAGAAAGTTCTCCTAAAGGGTAGAAAGCGCTTTGGGAAAAGGAGAAATTGCTCGTTTCGAGCAATTTCTCCTTTTCCCACAGTGTTTTCAAAAGACTTGTACTGCAGACAAGTGAAAACCAGGGCTTGTTTCGGAAAGGGTTAACTCGTTACCATACGACAAAATTTTAGACTGGTTCAAATTGAAAGCATTAGCAGAAGACAAAAAAGAAGTGACTTAAAATCTGAAATTTGCATTAGGGAGGGTAGAAAACATTGTTGGAAAAGGAGAAAATGCTGGTTAACAGCATTTTCTCCTTTTCCCAAAATGTTTTCTAAAGGCTTCTTTCTCAGGGTCCTCAAAAGTAGGGATTGTGAGGTAATGGGTTAAACATGATCACGAGTTTTATGCACCCTATAGCAGTATGGTAGGATGTTGAAGACATTTTTAGTAAAAGAGAAAATACTGGTATTGAGCATTTTCTCCTTTTTCCACAATATTTCCTGTCCACAGAAAGACAAATCCGATCTTGCTAATTTCAAATGTATTTCAACTTATTTGCAAATACCTACTTGATATATGGTTGAATTTGCGATGATTAAATGTCACCAGCTGTTGCGCTGGATACTGGTTGAAACCCATCCTATTTTGCGCCTGGTTCTTTAACATGTGAGGTATATAGAGTTTATGAATGGTTTAACAACTCCTCAAAAAAATTATTTGTAAACTTAGACGGCCAGCTGTAGAGCTCAAACCCCATCCCTCAAGTAAGCCTGGTCTTAATGTTTTTAAGTCCTACATTTTACCACCTGAGCTATGCTGACTGGTCTTGATATGTGGTTAGTTTATACTTAATTTATACAAGCTGCTTGCTTAGATGTTTACCACACAACCCCAACTTTTCATGACCCTGAGAAAGAAGTCTATAGAAAACATTGGGGAAAAGGAGGAAATGCTGGTAAATAAGTCCTGTTTTCCTAGGTCACTGCTCATAATTTTAATGTTTACAAGTAGGTTGTCCCTTGGACAAGTTTTACTGTCATAAAAGGGTTTATGTATATCTTGTTCACTACAAATTATTTACTAAAGTATCTGCTGTTGGTTAATCATGAAAGTGGAGCCCTAGAAGCTAAGAATGAGATATATAAAATCTGAAATGAGTTGGTTTTTGAGACAAAAATTATTAAATGAGTCTACAAAAAATGTTATTAACCCTTTCCCAAACAATCCCTGGTTTTCACAAACCTGAAAAAAAGCCCTTTTGAAAACATTGTGGGAAATGGAGAAAATGCTAGTAACCAGCATTTTCTCCTTTACCCACAATGTTTTCTACCCTTCCGGAAACAAATTTCACTTTTTGGGTCATGTTTATTTTATCTTCTGCAAATGCTTTCAAGTTGGACCAGTCTAAAATTTTTACGTTTGGTAAAGAGTTAAGTGAACCTTTGGCCAGCTTAATAACATTTTTTTGTGGACGAGTTTAATAAATTTTTACCTAAAATGCCAACAAGTATAAGATTCTTTTAATCACATTACTGTACAACAAGAATTATAGTCTAAAATGTGTTAAACCAGAGGCAAACATGTATCGTGTGTAGTGAAATTTACAAGAAGCCTGTGCGCTTACTTTGACAGGTAAATTACGAACGAAAGTAGTTCCGAAGAAACTTTAATATATATGTATTGATTTTGTTTTGAGTCTAAAAATAATTAAGTTAACAACTTTATCCTGATGAGAATTTTGACTGTTAATTTGCTTCAGGAACCTTGGTCAGCAATGTTTTAGAAATGAAGCGTGTAATTACAAAGTGTTGACCAAATACAGCACTATATTCTTATCTCACATGTGTGTGAAACAAGAAAATTTGTAATGGCTGTAATACATTGAAAACAAGGAGAGTTAATTGTGATAAAAAGTGATGAACCTACAACTGTATTTTCCATAATGGTCTTTGATGAAATTTTCTGGAATCACTGGAAGTGTAGCAAATTCTGGGGATCTGGCAAGCTCATAGATTGAAGTCTGAAAACAAACAAATCAAAAAAAAAAAGAAAACCAGTAAAATGTTGGTGTTAAGTGTGGTGCAAACAATTTTTGAAAAGGGTCACCCAAGAAACGTCTTTGTGAAATTATCTTAAAATCTGGCTAGCGGTTCAGAGAAAAAGATTTTTAAAGAATTTCCTAGAAAATTCCATTTGGTTGACATGGCAACCAGAGTTTTTGATGGAATCAAATTCTGTGAACAATTTAAAAGAGGACCTCCCAAGGAATATTTCAGCCAAGTTTGGTCCAAATTGGCCCAGTGGTTTAGGAGGAGTTGATGTTTAACCCATTACCACACAATCCCTACTTTTGACGCCCCTGAGAAAGAAGTCTTTTGAAAACACTGTAGGAAAAGGAGAAAATGCTGGTTACCAGCATTTTCTCCTTTTCCCACAGTGTTTTCTACCCTTCCCAGAACAAATTGCACAGTGGTAAAGTGAAGGACTTGTGACCTGGAAAGCCAAGTTTGCTCAATCCACTTGGCTTTTTCTTAGAGTGTCCTTGAGACCCCTAGCCTAGTACATGTACTGATGAAATCATAGAAATGAATGCATGTTTGAGCTGTCACGGTAATATAGCTGAAATTATGTTTAAATTGGCCTAAAATGCAATTTAATCAATCAACCTTTTTCTGGGATGTTTCCAAGGACTGTCAACAATAGTCACATTCATAAAGGTTATAAAATAACTTTATTCCTTACAGTTGTTAGGCTGTAATCCTCAAACAACCATCTTCCTTCTTCCTGTCCACTGAACAACCCTGCCACACCTATGCCAATGGCACAAATTGGTTCTGTAATAAACAGTAAATGAAACAGCATTACAAGCTAAGGATGAAAGCTCACACTGCTTTACCCTTTCACCAAATAATCTTTCACAAGCAAGCTGAGGAAGAAAGCTATTGAAATCTTTACAGGAAAAGGAGAAAATGCTGGTTTACATTTCTTCCTTTTCCCACAAACACTCCTGTGGTTTGAGCCATATTTCACTTGCAAATGCATTGAGTTTGGTGAAGTCTACAATTCTGTTGTTGCTCAGTGACAAGTAGAATTTTTTATTTCTATGTCCCTGACTTAAGAGTACTACTCCACAGCTCTGTCAGTAGCTACTGACAGGGCTTCGAAACAGACAGTGCATGGTTAAAATTTTAAGCTGGGCCAATTTCTTTCCAAGGATAGTCACAGTCACTGTGAAATGAGTCATGCCTCCATCATATGTTTGGCGATAAAAGGTGATATAACATGAATTCCATTAGGATGCCCAATCCTTAACCCTTTCCATACAATGATGACTTCCTATTATTTTAAGGCATTTTTCAGTTAACTCCTCACCAAACCACAAATTTATAGACTGGTCTAGATTGAAAACATTTGCAGACGACAAAATAAATATGACTGAAAAATCGAAATATGATTTGGGAAGAGTAGATAACCTGGGAAAAGGAGAAAATGCTGGTTACCAGCATTTTCTCCTTTTCCCACAATGTTTTCAAAAGGCTTTTCCCTCAGGGTCGTTAAAAGTCGGGATTGTGTAGTAAAGGGTTTACAGAAAGATATATGTTTAACTCATTACCACACAATCCCTACTTTTGACGACCTTGAGAAAGAAGCCGTTGGAAATCATTGTGGGAAAAGGAGAAAATGCTGGTAACCAGCATTTTCTTCTTTTCCAACAATGTTTTCTATCCTTCACAAAACAAATTTTAAATTTTCAGTCACTTTTATTTTGTCATCTGGAAATGCTTTCGATTCGCACAAACCTAAAATTTTGTCGTTTGGTAATGAGTTAAAGAAAATTGAACGCCTTTTTCCTCACTTTTTTCCTTCACAAAGTAAGATAGAATTTGTTTTAAGTCTGGATCTTTCTGTAGATCAGTGAGAGCCCCTGGGCTGTCTGGAATGACCAAAGCAGCATAGCGAGCAGCGTCAACAGTTTCCAAGGCAATAGGTGTGGAATTGGATTTGGCCCGGAACTCATTTATCCATCTTCTGTTACTGTCATCTTGATTGATGAATTCTATATGTTTGCCCTGGGTTATCAAAATGAAAGAAAGTATATAACTCCATACCATTGGTCAAAATTTAAGACTGGTGCGTATTAAACCTTTACCACGCAATCCTGACTTTTGACAATCCTGAAAAAAAATGTTTTTGAAAACATTGTGGAAAAAGGAAAAACATACTGGAATCTAGCATTTCTCCTTTTCCCACAATGTTTTCTACCCTTCCCAAATCAAATTTTAATTTTTTATTCACATTTATTTTTTCGTCTGCAAAATGCAAAATTTGGTAAAGGGTTATAAGATCTGCAGATAGAAAAAATTAATATTCATTATATGGTAAAATTTGTCTTTGGTAGGATAGAAAACATTGTTGGAAAGAGAAAAGGCATTTTTCCCTTTTCTTTTTTTTTTTTTTTTTTTTCAAAAGCCTCATTTTCAAGGGCCGTTAAAAGTAGGAATTGTTTTGAAAAGAATTAATTCATAGCCCCTTGGAAACAATTTCTTAAGTGCTGCAGCAGAACATATTTTGAGAACATTGTGGCAGCAGAAGAAATTTCTTATGAATACCATTTCTCCTCTACCTCAACTTTTTAAGATATATCAATGCATGGCACCTTAATTCCTATTGATTATTGTTGCCCTTAAATGCTTTTAACTTAAACTCTTTCCCAAACAACAAAATTTTAGACTTGAAATTGAAAATATTAATTTGCAGACAATAAACTAGACTTGACTCAAAACTTACAACTTCACTTTGGGAGAATAGAAAACATTGTGGGAAAAGGAGAAAATGCTGGTTACCAGCATTTTCTCCTTTTCCCACAATAATTTCAAGTCAAACCAGGGATTGCTTGATGAAGGGTTGAACCAGGATGGAAAAATGTTCAGACTTGTCCAATTTAGAAGAAATGGCTTAATAAGAGCAATCCCTTGTGAACTTAAATGTAAATAGCAGAAATGTAAACATTTATTAGCACTGGTGCAGTAATGCCTTTAATCTGCACCAAACAATCCCAAGTTTTCACAATCCTGCTGGAAAGTGCTTTGAAAAAAATTGTGAGAAAAGCAAAATATGATGGTAACCAGTAGTTTCTCCTTGTTACACAGTGTTTCCTACCCATTTAACCTTTTCCCAAACTGCAAGTTTTGGACCAGACCAAATTCAAAGCATTGTGCAGATGACAAATTAACATTTGCTAAAAAGATGATTTTTCTAGAACAATATTAATGCACATTTAACTTGTCTCATACCAATGCTTCCAAGTTAGATATGTCAAAAATTTTGTCCTTTTGTAAACATGCAGTTCAAGAACTGACTATGAGTTCAGCTGCATTTTTAAGCACTTAATTGATTGCATAAAACAGGCAATTTGATGCTGAAACTACACAATCTGATATACTTGGCTGGTATTCAATAGAGTGAATCAAAACAGGATTTCATAATTAGAAATATGTTGTATAACTGTAGTGCATGTATACTGGTCTATCCCACAGACAGATGTAAAGGTATAATGTAACTGGGTACAGGTATTTGGTGATATATTGTGCGACTGTAATGACATGTGGTTCGGTAGCTCAGTTGGTTAGAGTGCAGGAACAGTATTCCTGAGGCCCTGGGTTCGAATCCCGGTCGAGCTGCGATATTTTTTCACCACCTGTTGCATAACTGGTAATCCTAGCAGATTCTCTCTAGGGGTCGACAATGTAACAACATACTTTTTAAGTTTTCATACATCATCATATCTCATACTTACTCCTGGTGAGGTCAACTGTACAGTAAAATTTGAGTTAGCGAGATTATAGGCCTGTGCAAAGGACTGAGCAGTTATACCTGAAATATTCACAAAAACAAACATGTGTTGAAAATTTTTAACCATTTACCAAAGAATCCCTGGTTTTTATTACCCTGAAAAAGAAGCCTTCTGAAATACAAAACATTGTGGGAAAAGGAGAAAATGCTGGTAACCAGCATTTTCTCCTTTTCTCAATGTTTTCTATCCTTCCCATAAAAAATTTCAAATTTTCAGTCACATATATTTTGTTGTCTGTTAATGCTTTCAGTTTGGACCAGTCACAAGAAGTGCAAGGAAGCGTATTTTCGTATTACTTATTACTATTATTTTTTTCGTTTTTAAGATATTTATGGACATCAAATGATACTAAAGATTCTAGAAAAATCTTTAGTATCATTTGATGTCCATAAATATCTTAAAAATGACGTCAGCGAATGGCTACCGCATAAATCAAAATGTCCTGGTAGAGCTGTAAAACATGACAGATATCTCTGGTTGAAAGGTGTCTACTGAGGTATCGCCAGATGTCGCAGGTACATTATTGTTTTGTCTATCGTTAGGCTAAATGAGATTATGATCAATGTTTGTTTCGTGGGTGATTTTGGTTGGGAAAGGCAGTCGGGTGTTAGCGCCAGCAATCAAGACGTTGCATTCCTTGTGTTTATATTATATAGGGGAGATTTTTTTTTTTTCAAATTTTATCATTTATTTTGGTTATAGAATGTCAAATTCCTGTGATTGTAAAAACCAGGAATTGTTTGCTATAGGGTTAACCAAGTGAAATTCTTCGATCAATATTGATTGAATTCGATCCATGTCAATTCAGTTGAAAAAATGCGCACAAAATATTGAGAAAACTTTATACTGGTGTGGTTAGCTTTACTTAATTTCAAATGATATGGAACATGGCGCGAATCTAATTTGTACGAATCAAGGCAAAAAAAGTGGGCGGATATAAAAAGAGTTTTTCCTCCATAAACTAACTGTACTAAATAAGTGCCATTTGTTAGAGATATTTTATGTAAAAAAGGTAGATATTATGCCTTCATTTGCTGAACTCAGCACGAACAAACAAGACTGTCTTGGGGCTGTCATCTTTCACAGGGGAGAACCAATTACCAAAACAGAGTCTGTGCAGTTGCGATTGTTTTGCAATTTCTTGGACATTGATTGTTTGTGACAAGAGACCAAGTCATCCGAATGATAAGGTCAGTAATCAGCAAAATGGAAACAGTGACGCTGCCACGCACGGATCTTAAAGTATCTCGCATCTGCTTAGGATGCTGGCAGATGAATGATAATAAAGCAAATGCTAGTTGGGAAGCGCAGCCTTATGAGGTAAGACATTTGCATGTCATTTTTCTGCTAGATGTATAAACATATATTTATTGTTACTAATTTCATTCAAAGTACCGAGAGTACTGAACGATGGAAATGATCAAAGTCCACAAACCTCCTATTTTTCAACCCCAGTCAATTTCGATTACTAGCTACCAATTATTTCTGATTAACACTGCCCTAATGGTACATTTCTATGTGAAAAATTTGAAATAAGATCTTCCTGCTTAACTCTTTACCATACGAGAAACTTTTAGACCACTTTTGAATCAAATTGAAAGCATTTGCAGACGACAAAATAAATGTGACTGAAAGATTGAAATTCAGTTAGGGAAGGGTAGAAAACATTGTGAGTAAAGGAGAAAATGCTGGTAACCAACATTTTCTCCTTTTACCACAATGTTTTCATAAGGCTTCTTTCTCAGGGTTGTTAAAATTTGGGATTGTCTGGGAAATTGAAAAGCACCATCATCCCCTAGTCTCAATAATGAGACGCCTCAGTGATCTTTTTCATATTTGGACATTTACTGCACACCATACCATCTCAAGTCCATCGTAAATTTTTCGATAGCAAATATAGAGCGCTATACCGACTTTCGGTTTTGTCGGTTTTATCTGTATTGAAGTGAAATGCAATTAAATTTTAGTACTAATCATGACCAAAAACAAATTGTTAAACCATTTATTACATAAAAAGCTTGTAGAAGTCGTTTACAACATGTTTATCTCAGAAAAATCACGGAAGAAATTTATCGTGCGTGGCGGCCATTTTGAATGTTTTCGGGAACGTAAACAGCTCGAGTCACTGATGAAATGCACAGTATTTTCTCATGATCAGCGTTTGAATTGAAAATATTTGTATTTCAAATGAAACAATATTGAATACGCAAGCCACGGGTATGTTTAAATCCTAGTTTTGTGCTCTATTTAGGAAATTATAAGAGTGCAAACTTGTGCACAAAATCTGTGAGGAACTTTCAATTGATTTTGTCTGGATTGTCTCTGTACCTAGAGGCGACCAATCGAAAAGTAACATCGCCTTTTGGGACAGTTATCTGTACTACAGTGTTGTGCCTAGGCCGCGGGATTGCGGGATTCCCACAATTTTTTTAACAATGTCCCTTAAAATTTAAGCCATTGCGGGATGTCGGGCGCGCTCACGAAAATCCGATGAATTTTCCTTATCTGGAGTCCATTTCGGTATTTACATACATTGTGTTAATTACAATGGGCACTGCACAACGTAGACTGTGACCGTGGAATTTACTAAGATAAAATCGCTTAGGGAAATCCGATATTTAAACCAGTCTTACTGTTGTCAATAAAACAATATGGCGAAATGCCGGATGTGGTTGACCGACTTTATGTCGGGAAAGGTTAAAACCAGAAAAGTTGCAGAAGAAAATGAATTACAGAGGACTGTGAAAACCCCGAATCGATCGCGGCTTCTTCGACCTCCGGAACAAGTAAGAAAAAGGACAGAACATATCAGAAAAAATCGGCTCATAAAATTTCCGTGGTTACAAGAGTCGGATGGAAGTATGAAATGTGTCCCTTGGATTTTTCTAGTGTCCCTTTGAAAATTTTGGCCTAGGCACAACACTGTACTACATCATCCCCTAGTTAACATTGAAAGAAAGTTGTTGTCAGCAAAGAATTAAGAAATAATCTTCTTCCTATCGTGGTTTATCATTCAATAAACCACAGTTGTGAGTTATGAGGCACAATAAATAACCCACAAGGGCAATAGCCCGAGTGGTTTATCTATTGGGCCTCATAACTCACAACATGGCTTATTGAACAATAAATCATGATAGAAAGAAGATTATTTCGATTTTAACATGGCCAATTCTGAATGGAAGGAAAACAAGTTCAAACTTGGAGTAAACACACAAATGAAGATTATGTTCCATTGAATAACCCACTCACTGAATGACATCACACGATATAGAATGACGTCACTCTGCATGGATTGTCGCAGATTTTACCATGCTTTCCTTGCACTATGTTTATAAAGTTAAAAACTTGGATGACTTCATATTTTTGTTGTTTGGTATAGAGTTAAAGAAAACAAAATATTTGAACCACATTTACATCTACATTACATTCAGTCTCAGAAGGTCTGCTCCGATGCTATTTATGTTACTGGTCTGCGTAGACCAGTAACAAAAATAGCATCGGAGCAGACCTTCAGACTGAGGGTACATCTACATATAGTACTTTAATTTGGGCAAATCTATGGAGACAATTAATTCCACTTTTCTTGAAATGGAGTAACGTCTTGATGCAATCAAAGGCTTATTGCTGACAATGTTTTTCAAACAATATTCCAAATGAGTGGAGATAATTGGTGTCAAGGAAAGCTCTTGAAGAGAATTATAAGCACCTAAAACCTGCCTTGTTGTTGAGCTAGCTTTAAGAGCAATGCGGTTTGTTGTGCTTCTCTCTTAGATACTTACCCCTTAACTCATTACCAAAGGACAAAATGGTGGACTTGTCCAAATTGAAAGCATTTGCAAACGTCAAAATAAATGTGAATCTAAAATTTAATTTTGCTTTTGGAAGGGTAGAAAACATTGTGAGAAAAGGAGAAAATGCTGGTTACCAGCATTTTCTCCTTTTCCCGCAATGTTTTCAAAGGCTTCTTTCCCAAGGTCGTTGAAGTCCGGATTGTGTGGTAAAGAGTTAAACCTAAAGCCCCTTTCACAGTTAGAGTTGCCTTTGCGGCAAGTGTATATCTAGATCAGACTGCACAAAATGGAAAGTCTGATCTTATACTACACTGTCAGCTATGATGAGATATTCTGGACAAAAGCAACCTTTGAATTACTTTCTTGGGGATCATTTCTAGACTGAAGTTATCTAATTTAGTTTATTCAGCTCTCTAAGGGTTAACCCTTAACCAAGCAATCCCTGGTTTTTACATCCTTGAGATAGATGCCTTTTGAAAACATTGTGGGAAAAGGAGAAAATGCTGGTAATCAGCATTTTCTCCCTTTCCCTCAATGTTTTCTACTCGCCTGGAGACAAATTTCAAATTTTGAATTGCATTCATTTTGTCATCTGCAAGTGTTGTTGTTTGGTGAAAAGTTAAGCAATGTACATAATAGCTACCATATAGTTCTTTGATGTGTGACCAAACTGATGTACGTTATATAAACTCTTTACCAAACAACAAAATTTTAGACTGGTCCAAATTGAAAGCACTTGCAGTCGACAAAATAAAAGTAACTCATAAGTTGAACTTTGTTTCCAGCAGGTTTGAAAACATTGTAGGAAAAGGAGAAAATGCTGGTTACCAGCATTTTCTCATTTTCCCACAATGTTTTCAAAAGGTTTGTTGACAATTAAATGAGAAAATGGTGGTTTGCATGCAACAGCTTGGTCAAGACTTGATACAAATTAACCAGGGGGACATTAGAGGGTAAGGTAACTCTGGTCTGACAGTTAGCATGATCCGACCTCAGCCATTAAATTTAACCGAGGGTCATAAAAACCAGGGATTTTGTGGTAAAGGGTTAAATTTGATGGCTGAGGTCGGATCATACTTACTGTCAGACCAGAGTTGCCTTGCCCTCTAATGTCCCCCTGGTTGATATGTATCAAGTCTTGACCAAGCTGTCACAAGCGAACCAACATTTTCTCATTTGTCAACAAATTTTTCGAATTCCATCATTTTCAGTATTTTTAAAACAGGAGACTGTTTAGTAGGGGGTTGAAAGTCAAAGGAGCCGTAGAAAATGTCCATTAACCCTTTCCCAAGCGACAAATTTCGGACTCTTCCAAACCAAAAGAGTTTGCAGACGACAATGTTAGATTTGGAGAAAATGGCAGAAAGTTCTCAAAAAGGGTAGAAAACACTGCGGGAAAAGGAGAAATTGCTCGTTACGAGCAATTTCTTCTTTTCCCACAGTGTTTTCAAAAGACTTTTACTGCAGACACATAAAAACCAGGGCCTGTTTGAGAAAGGGTTGAGTTTGTGTCCCAAAATAAAGAGATATGATGAAATTTTATTTGCTTGGACTATCTATTGACCTTGAAGTTTGTTAACTCTTATCTGTCCTGTGGCTGATAATCATTCTTGACCTTTGGAATTTTCCAACCTGACATCATTTATCTGAATTATTCTTAAAGTGGAAAATAAAAGCTTTTAGAGCTATACAAATCATATGAACAAAAGGTCCAAAAATTGCTTAACTCTTTACCACATGGGAGAATTGTAAACTAATTGAAAGCATTAGCAGACAACAAAATAAACCTAATCAAAAATTGAAATTTGTTTCCATCAGGGTAGAAAACATTGTGGGTAAAGGATGAAATGCTGGTTACCAGCATTTTCTCCTTTTCCCACAGTGTTTTCAAAAGGCTCCTTTCTCAGGGTCGTTAAAACTAGGGATTGTATGGTAAAGAGTTAATTATCTTTAATTATCTTAAAGGTGGCCCTTCAGATTTTAGGACAAACATTTTACAAAAATTTAAAAAGAAATCATCCTTTTACTCCCAAAGTCTTTTAATTTTCATTCATAAAACCCTAGTAGTCGAAAACTATTCGACAACAAGAGAAGTTAGAGATTTACATCGGCCCAGGTTGACACCGATGGGAAACACGATCTATTATTAAATGAGCAACTGGCTCATTTAGTTATCGAAAATACACAGACGAAGCTTCAGACGTAGTGTCCGAAGAAGACATTATGGAAAGTAATTATATGTTTGTTATGGTATGGAATTTAATAAATGTTGTCAAGTGGTTTTCGAATACTGGGGTTTTATGCCTGAAAATTAAAAAAATTTTGGGAGTAGACTATAGGGATGATTTTTTTTTTGTAATTTTGTAAAATTTTGGTCCCAAAATCTTTTGATGATCCTTTGAAAGAACCCTTTTAAAAATCTTGTGAGAAAATGATGGTAACCAGCTTTTTTATCGTTTCCCACAATGCTTTCTGCCATGTGAGAGAACATCAGCTCATTTGTACAGACATTAAATTTGTCATCTGCAGATGTTTCTGATTGGAAAGTTTCTAAAATTTGCTGCGAGGGAAAGGGTAAACTAATTTGCTGCTCTTTTATTCTCTCAGACATCGAAAGCCATTGTGGACAAGTGTTTAGAGCTAGGTATCAACTTCTTCGACACGGCAGAGGTGAGTAGATCCGTTTGTGTGTCGCCCTAACAACCATCTTACATTCAAACATTGGTTCTATTAAACATTGGTTCTATTATAACATGAAGCCTGTGCCAAGAAAAAGAGGAAATGGTGATAAACAACTTAATCTCATTTCCCAGTATTTTGTCATGATTTCAGTATTAATTGACATGTTTTAACTCTTTACCAAACAACAAAAAATAGACTTGTCCAAATTGAAAGCATTTGCAGATGACAAAATAAACGTAGCTCAAAAATTGAAACTTGGCTTTGGGAGGGTAGAAAACATCGTGGGGAAAGGAGAAAATGCTGGTTACCGGTATTTTCTCCTTTTCCTGCTATGTTTTCAGAAGGTTTCTTCCCCTGGGTCGTAAAAACCAGGTATTATTTGAGAAAGGGTTCAAATTTATTGTTTATTATTAAAATTTATTGTCTGATAAGATAGTTAATAAGATGCCACTAAAAGACAATTACCATTGTCACATAGGAAAGTGGTTCGGTTCTGTACCCAGGATGCCCAAATTAGATAGATGAGTATTTATAGAATGCCATCTAGCGGGAGATAATGGTCAGAATTGCACATTACCTACCTTGACTGTTAATGCTATACCACACAATGATGACTTTAATGCCCCAGAGGAAGAAGCCTTTTGAAAACATAGTGGGAAAAGGAGAAAATGCTGGTGACCAGCATTTTCTCCTTTTCCCACAATATTTTCTACCCATTCGTAGCAAAATTACACCTTTTGAGCCACTGTGAAATTGTCGTCTGCAAATGCTTTCAATTTGGATAGGTCTAAAATTTTGCTGTGTGGTAACAGGTTAACCCTTTACCAAACAACAAAATTTTAGACATGTCCAAATTGAAAGCACTTGCAGTTGACAAAATAAACCGAACTCAAAATTTGAAATTTGTTTCCAGCAGGGTAGAAAACATTTTAGGAAAAGAAGAAAATGCTGGTTACCAGCATTTTCTCCTTTTCCCACAATGTTTTCAGAAGGCTTAAGGCTTCTGTCTCGGGGTCGTAAAAACTAGGAATTGTTTGGTAAAGGGTTAGATAAATCAATTAAGTCATTACCAAACGACAAAATTATAGCCTGGTCCAAATTGAAAGCATTTGCAGACGACAAAATAAATTCGACTGAAAAGTTGAAATTTGGTTTTGGAAGAGTAGAAAACATTGTGGGAAAAGGAGAAAATGGAGGTTACCGGCATTTTCTCCTTTTCCCACAATGTTTTCAAAAGGTTTCTTTCTCTGGGTCGTTAAAAGTTGGGATTGTGTGGTAAAGAGTTAAAGGACTAATATTAGTCTTGATGTTTCACACAAATGGTCACAATGTTGCAGAGATATGTCCAAAAAAAAATGAAAATTTGTTAGCTATATGATATAATTTTAGGGTTATGCCGGATCTGAAGAAGTTCTAGGAAAATGTTTAGAAGGTCGCCGAGATCAAGCTGTCATTGCCAGTAAATTTGGTTTTAGGGAAGGTATAAACACACCGCCATATTCGGGAGTACAGATAGAGGAGGCTGTTACTCGCAGTTTGAGAAAACTTCAAACATCTTATATTGACCTGCTTCAGGTAAACCATTTTCCCTTTGGGCGCATTCCTTTCGCTACTCTGAACACTCCAAACATGTTATAGGTCAATGCAGTATTTTGGAACACTGTGCCATGTTCATCAGAATATGTTCTGACTGTTCTAATATAATCGAGGTGTAGCGCACCTGCTGAACGGTTGCTAGGTGATACAGGATGGCTGAAAGACAGAAATTCTCTCCATGGCCAAATTCGCAATTGTCTTTTTTACGATATTAAGGTCATAAATAGAGGCATGGTAGATTGGGTTCTACTCCCTTTCCACAGCTAATTATATCCTCAACTAAAACAGCTAAGGCAGTAGCTGTTGCAACAACCATCATGATAATGTACTTTAATTTCGATATGGTATAGAATAATGTTCCGAACATGCTCCATTCAGAATGTACTTCCAGAAAAGTGTATTGTGTTCTCATATATTCCTTTCGCACATTCAAGAACAGCATTCTAGAACACAGAACATTGTGCCAGAACAGGTGAAAGGAATACGCCCTTTGTATGTATCCAATTTTAAGGGTAAATGTCATAACAAAGGGTTGGGTTTTTAGCTTTTAACTCTTTACCAAATGATAAAAGTTTAGACTAGTCCAAATTCAAAGAACTTGCAGACGGCAAGATAAGCATAACTCGAAAATTGACATTTGTTTTCAGCAGAAAAGAAAACATTGTGGGAAAAGGAGAAAATGCTGGTTACCAGCATTTTCTCCTTTTACCAAAATGTTTTCAAAAGACATGTTTCCAAGGGTCGTCAAAAGTTGTCATTGTGTGGTAAAGGGTTAAAAGGGCTAAAAGAGCTGTCCTCTGAGATAGATTTTATTTTAGCTAAAGTTTTGGAAAAGATGGTTGAGAATAGCTTTGATCATATATGCGAGGATAAAAGTAGAAATTAGCTTTGTTTTTCTTCATTCCAGGTACATTTTCCAGCATTCCTGAAGGAAACAACTGAAGCAGTGGAAGCCTTAAACAGAGAAGTAGCCAAGGGAAGGTTGAAGAGCTGGGGTGTTTGTAACTTTGGACCAAACAACCTTAAGTCACTTCTGGATCTAAATGCCGTTCCAGCGGTCAATCAGGTACAAATTATCTCTTTACCAAATGACAAAATTTCAGACTTATCCAAATTGAAAGCATTTTGCAGACAAGAAAATATTAACTCAAAAATTGAAACTTGACTTCGGAAAAGTAGCAAAAGTCGGGATTGTGTGGTTAGGACATGGGGTAGGTAAAGGATTAACTCTTTACCACACGATCCCGGCTTTAAACGACCCTGTGAAAGACGCCTTTCGAAAACATTGTAGAAAAAGGAGAAAATGCTGGTAACCAGCACTTTCTCCTTTTCCCACAATGTTTACTATCCTTCTCAAGACAAATTTGAATTTCAGAGCGATACTTATGTTATCGTATGCAAATACTTTCAATTCCGACCAGACAAAAGATTTGTCATTTGGTAAAGGGTTAACTCCAAAGCGTCATTCAAAATGTCCTGTCAGTCTGCTTCTGACTTCACTACTTGTCTAGCTTCTTTTCAATAATCAGCACATTCCATGTACCAATGGATAAGATGATTAATGTATAACCCTTTACTCCATAGATACTAATTTCTACGCCATTGCTTGTAGGAGCCTTTGGAAAACATTGTGGCAAAAGGTGAAATTGCTCGTGACGAGAAATTTCACCTTTTGCCACAATGTTTTCTATGCTATCAGAAGGTGTCATATACACATAAGAAACAGCGTCATCCTTGCTGTTATTTAGGGTCAATTAGAGATACCATAGAAATGCCTTATGGGGTAAAGGGATAATCTGCTGTAAAATGAATGAAAGCTAGTTGATCATGGCTTTATTTTTACGAAATGTGAGCTATTTCTAATTTTGCCATGCTGTTTTAAAAAATTATTGCAACAAGAAAATGAAAAGTTTGCAGCTAGAAAGAAGACTTTTAATTTTGTTACAAATGACAGATTGGTTACAACTTGCTATGGAGATCACCAGAGAGACAAGTGTTACCTACATGTAAGGAGAACAATATTGCTATCCTGGCCTACAGTCCATTACAACAAGGTTTACTCAGTGGAAACTACATGAAACTTGATGATGTCCCTATGGGGAGAAGGAGAGGGAAACATTTTGCACCCGAAAGGTGAGTCTGCCTTGTCAGTCTTAACTCCTTACCAAACGACAAAATTTTAGACTGGACCAAATTGAAAGCATTTACAGAAGACAATAATTAAGGTGACCGAAAAATGGAAATTTGTTCTGGGAGGGTAGAAAACATTGTTGGAAAAGGAGAAAATGCTGGTTACCAGCATTTTCTCCTTTTCTCACAATGTTTTCAAAACGCTTCTGTTCCAGGGTTGTGAAAACCAGAGATTATTTGAGAAAGGGTTTTAACCCATTACCACACAATCCCTATTTTTGACGACCCTGAGAAAGAAGCCTTTAGAAAACATTGTGGGAAAAGGACAAAATGCTGGTAACCATTTTCTCCTTTTCCCACAATGTTTTCTACCTTTCACAAAACAAACTTTAAATTTTCAGTCGTCTGCAAATGCTTTCGATTTGGACAAGCCTAAAATATTGCCGTTTGGTAATGAGTTAATGGCCTTATACTGGCATGTAGTATTATTACTGGTATACTTGTTATTGTCTCCATGTATTTGCATCGGCTGAAAGTGTACAAAAATTTTCAATACTGCATACTTTGATATTGCATTAAGATCTTTTTTACTCCTCACGGAAAACAGAACAATAGTATCTTTATCCAATATGGATGTTCTCCATAATCATAAATTTTATTGTTACTATAAAGAATAAACAGAACGTTTGCATTCCCAATAAAAGGCATCACAAACATATGAAAAATGTTTCCGTAGAACATGTTTATCGACAATCAAAATGTTAACCCATTACCACACAATCCCTACTTTTGGCGAGCCTGCGAAAGAAACATTTAGAAAAATATTGTGGGAAAAGGAGAAAATGCTGTTAACCAGCATTTTCTCCTTTTCCCACAATGTTTTCTACCCTTCACAAAACAAATTTCAAATTTTCAGTCACTTTTATAGTGTCGTCTGCAAATGCTTTTGATTTGAACAAGCCTCAAATTTTGTTGTTTGGTAATGAGTTAAGCAACAGAAGGGTGCTTGGTTGCTATCTTGTTCAGGAACATACCTTTAGCAACCATCACACCAGCCAATATTGAAAATTGCATAAAGGCATCGTAGGTTGACAAAACAGCTTTCTTATCCTTTGTAATGCTAACAAGACAGAAATTAGGTCAACAATATCATAGAAGATACATGTACTGATGAGGTAATTGTACAGGTATGAGAATATATTGTGTTGAACTCTTTCTTTTGGCACATTTGCCCTTGCAAGCTTTGGTAATCTACTTGTCCCTATCTCTCTGTCTCTGTCTTTCTCCCTCTCACTTATTCCCATTAGCAACCACAACATGATAAATTGTGTTTTTGAAATCAGTTGACTGTCTTCTGTAAAAATTTATACTTTTCCAAATTCAAAGCAACTGCAGACAAATAATTAAATTTGGCTCCAAATGATGTTATATATCCCTTTTAAAGGTTACAAAAAATTGTAGGAAGATAGGAAAATGCTGGTTACTAGAATTATTGCCTTTTCCTACAATCTTTCCAAAAGACTTTGTTCTTTAAGGTTGTTGAAACATGGTACTGTTCTGTCAAGGGTTTAAGACTCTCAGACGATCCACTGTTTTTACATGTCTGCAAATAATTTTGTTTTTTCCACAGCTGTCCAACAGGGCGCCATGGTACCCCTGGATGTGAGAAGGAACTATTTGAGGTATATCCTTGCAACCAATATGACTTTTATATTCTTTAACTCTTTACCAAACAACAAAGTTTAAGACTGGTCCAAATTGAAAGCATATGCAGAACAACAAAATAAACCTAACTTAAAGATTAAAATTTGTTTCCTGCAGGGTAGAAAACATTGTTGGAAAAGAAGAAAATTCAGGTATCCAGCATTTCTCCCTTTCCCACAATATTTTCTACCCTTCGGAAAAGGAAATTTAATTTTTTAGTCACATTCATTTTGTTGTCTCTGAATTCGTTCAATTTTGACCAGTCTTTAATTTTCTCGTTTGGTAATGAGTTAATTCTAACATGACACGCAACTTTGGCTCTATAAACACAGTGCAAGGAAAACGTGGTAAAATCTGCGACAATCCATGTAGAGTGACGTCATCCTATGTCGAGTGACGTCCTTCAGTGAGTGAGTTATTCAGTGGAACATAATCTTCATCCGCCTTTATACTCTTAGTTTCTACTTGTTTTCCTTTCATTAAGAATTGGCCATGTTAGAATCGAAATAATCTTCTTTCTATCATGGTATATCGTTCAATAAACCGCATTGTGAATTATGAGGTGCAATGAATAACCCACTCGGGCTATCGACCGTGTGGATTATTTATTGTGCCTCATAACTCACAACTGTGGTTTATTGAAAGACATATCACTATAGAAAGAAGATTATTTCTTAATTGACTCCTTGTCCATATGCATTTAACCCCTTATCTCAAATTTTATTAACCACTCAATGACAACTTTTAACGCCCCTGAGGAAAAAGCCTTTTGAAAACATTGTGGGAAAAGGAGAAAAATGCTAGTAACCAGCATTTTCTCCTTTTCCCACAAAGTTTTCTACCCTATTAAAGCCAAATTGCACCGTTTGAGCCACTTTGAAATTGTCGTTTGCAATGCTTTTAATTTAGATAGGTCTAAAATTTTGCCGTGTGGTAACAGATTAAGCATTTCATTTGTAACAAGCAATTTGTGCTGTTACCAGTTTCACTCATATTAATGTATTTAGTTTTTGACCAGATTTCAAAATTTTGAAAGAAAAGTAGATGTAACTCTTGTTTAGTTGATGGATCTTGTCTTTGAAAGTGAAGAAAATGGTGGGAATGAAAAATGCTTGTTATCTGTATTTTTTCTCAAATGTTTTCAAAGTTTTCAAAGTCTCAAGGCCATTAAAAACAGGATTGTTTGTTACTCACATTACTATAATCTTCTTTTACAAGGATATACTGAAGTCTTGAGTGTGTGGCAAGCTTTTTCGAGAGTATAATAATCTGTGTGTATTTTCAGGCACTTCAGGGGATCAAAGCAGCTTGTGATAAAGCTGGTGTACCCATGTCCAAGGCAGCCCTGTCCTGGGTACTGCAGCAAGAAAACGAGCCCATAGTCATTGTGGGCTGTAGAACAGTGGAACAAGTTGTAGATAATTACAATGTTGTCAAAATATCAGAAGTAAGTATTCTATTTTTAGTCCGTGTAGGATGTGGAATTACTCATTTCCTACTGCCATGTGTTATGGCTCTTGATTGATTGATTGCTTGATTGAAGAGTATTTTGTGTGGTTTTTAACAGTATTTAGTTAAACCTTTCCCAAACAAGCCCTTGTTTTTACGTGTCTGCAGTACAAGTCTTTTGAAAACACTGTGGGAAAAGGAGAAATTGCTCGTAACGAGCAATTTCTCCTTTTCCCACAGTGTTTTCTACCCATGTGGAGAACTTTCTGCCATTTTTATCAAATCTGAAATTGTTGTCTGCAAACTCTTAGAATTTGGAAGAGTCTAAAGTTTGTAGTTTGGGAAAGGGTTAAAGGGATGGGGACAGACCTTTCTGTCCTTGGATTTGTCAGTTGAGGGGCTTGCTTAAGGACCCAAATGCAACAGTCATATTTTTAATCGCTTTTGAAAAGTACCTATGGAGGCAGCCATATTATTTTCTTGGCCTCCTGTCACTTTGTAATAAGATCATTTCGTACATAGGCCATTTCGTACCTACCTATACTATTTTTTTAGCTCACCTGAGCACAACGTGCTCAAGGGGAGCTTTTAGGATCACCCGGTGTCCGTCGTGCGTCGTCCGTCGTCAACAATTCTTTAAACATCAACTCCTCCTAAACCGCTGGGTGGATTTGGACAAAACTTGGCAGGAATGTTCCTTGGGAGGTCCTCTTTAAAAATTGTTCACAGAATTTGATTCCATCAAAAACTCTGGTTGCCATGGCAACCAAATGGAATTTTTTAGCAAATTCTTTAAAAATCTTCTCCTCTGAAACCGCTGGTCGGATTTTGAAATAATTTCACAGATATGTTCCTTGGGTGACCCTTTTCAAAAATTGTTCGTGAAATTTTGATCCGTCAAAAAATGTGGCTCTGGTGAATGGGGGCTACTTGCACTATACAGAAATGAAGGAATTCTTTAAAAATCTTCTCCTCTGAAACCGCTGGTCGGATTTTGAAATAATTTCACAGATATGTTCCTTGGGTGACCCTTTTCAAATATTGTTCGTGAAATTTTGATCCGTCAAAAAATGTGGCTCTGGTAAATGGGGGCTACTTGCACTATACAGAAATGAAGGAATTCTTTAAAAATCTTCTCCTCTGAAACCGCTGGTCGGATTTTGAAATAATTTCACAGATATGTTCATTGGCTGACCCTTTTCAAAAATTGTTCATGAAATTTTGATCCGTCAAAAAATGTGGCTCTGGTGAATGGGGGCTACTTGCACTATACAGAAATAGGGGAATTCTTAAAAAATCTTCTTCTCTGAAACCACTGGTCAGATTTTGAAATAATTTCACAGAGTTGTTCGTTGGGTGACCCTTTTCAAAAATTGTTCGCGAAATTTTGATTGGTCAAGAAACATGGCTCTGGTGAATGGGGGCTTCTTGCACTATACAGAAATGAAGAAATTCTTGAAAATTCTTCTTCTCTGAAATGGCTGGACAGATTTTGAAATAATTTCACAGAGATGTTCCTTGGGTGATCCTTTTCTAAAATTGTTTGCGAAATTTTGATTGGCCGAGAAACATGGCTCTGGTGAATGGGGGCTACTTGCACTATATGGAAATGAAGAAATTCTTGAAAATTCTTCTTCTCTGAAACCCGTTGTCAGATTTTAAAATAATCTGACAGAGATGTTCCTTGGGTGACCCTTTCAAAAGCTGTACATATAATTTTGATCCGTCAAGAAACATGGCTCTTGTGAATGCACTATACGGACATGATGAAATTGTTGAAAATTCTCTTTCTCTGAAAACCCTGGTCAGATTTTAAAAGAAATTTTCCAGAATGTTCCTTGGGTGAACCTTTTCAAAACTTATTCATAAATTTTGATCCATCAAGAAACATGGCTCTCGTGGATGGGGGCTACTTGCTCTTATACAGAAATGAAGAATTCTTAAAAATTCTTCTTTTTGAAACTGATGGTCAGATTTCGAAATGACTTTTACAGGTGACCTTTTGAAAATTGCTTGGCAAAATTATAAATTTGGTTCCAATGTTTCAATTTCCGTTCCCCCCCCCCCCTCCCCAAAAAAAAATAGACTATGGTCATCTCAAAAATTCAGGTGAGCGATCCAGGGCCATCTTGGCCCTCTTGTTTGTCCTTTCATACTCACTTTGATCATTTCATACCAACTTTGGTCATTTCATACCCAGTTTTTAATATCAATTTGGCAATACAGAATCTAGTCTTGCCATTATTTTCTGTGATGTTTAGCGAATGACAACTGCCTTTGAGTTGTCGATGGGCCTTAACCCTTTACTCCACAGATACTCATTTCCACGCATTGCTTGTAGGAGCCTTTGGAAAACATTGTGGCAAAAGGTGAAATTGCTCGTCACGAGCAATTTCACCTTTTGCCACAATGTTTTTCTACACTATCAAAAGGTGTCGTATACACATAAGAAACGGCTTCATCCTTGCTGTTATTTAGGGACAGAGATATCATAGAAATGCCTTATAGGGTAAAGGGTTAAAACGCTATTCATTCAACTGCCTTTGTGCATAACTCCAATACTCATTGGATGTTTGTTAAATTTCGCCGAAGAATCGTTGGGCTATGACTGTCTTACCATTATTGCGTCTTTCTCTTTTAAGTTATAGTTGGATTCTATGGATTGTTTGGGGCCTCTCAGTTCATTTCTCACTGATTTCTGCATAAATTTACTGTGGATAATTTGAAATGCTGTAATGTGCCTTATTTCAGAAACAACTAATTTGCGGCGCCATTGATGTTGTGCATCAAAATTTTCTTGTTCTTATCCTTTTACAGGAGCTGAAGAAGGAGTTGACTGAGTTGACTGAATCAGTGAAGGAGAAAATTGGTGGACACTTGGATCAGTGGGTGAATCCAGATCGTTGTGCATAGATAGTCATAAATCACATGAACTGAATTCCTTCTTTAAGAAGACAGAAGACATTTGGAAGCATTTTGATTTTAAACCTGAGATAAGTTATTGTGACTTAACCCTTTCCCAAACAACAAATTTTTGGACTAGACCAAATTGAAAGCATTTGCTGACGACAATTCAACTCTTGCTGAAAAGATGATTTTTGTCTATGATAGGGTAGAAAACATTGTGGGAAAAGGAGAAAATGCTGGTTACCAGCATTTTCTTCTTTTCCCACAATGTTTTCAAAAGGCTACTATTCTAGACCTGTAAAAACCAGGGATTGTTTGAGAAAGGGTTAAATTTAGGGCATTACCCCAAAGCTGATGTGCTACAGCCTTTGTTTTGGTAAAGTGATAACAAATAGTATATATCATTTGATAGAATAGGTGTTTATTTTTTTTTTTTGGCAATTAACCATATATCAAATATCAAATTTAGACTTGTTCACTTTAACCCTTTCCCAAACGACAAATTTTTTACCCTTCCAAATCGCAAGACTTTGCAGACGACAATTTTAGATTTGGAGAAAATGGCAGAAAGTTCTCAAAAGGGTAGAAAACACTGTGGGAAAAGGAGAAATTGTTCATTAGGAGCAATTTCTCCTTTTCCAACAGTGTTTTCAAAAGACTTTTACTGCAGACACATAAAAACCAGGGCATGTTTGGGAAAGGGTTAACCCTTTATTACACTTTCCCGACTTTTAACGACCCTAAGAAACAAACCTTGTGAAAACATTGTAGGAAAAGGAGAAAATGCTGGTAACCAGCATTTTCTCCTTTACCCACAATGTTTTCTAGCCATCCCAAAACTAATTTCAATTTTTCAGTCATGTTTATTTTGTTGTTTGCAACTACCTTCAGTTTGGACAAGTCTGAAATTTTGTTGCTTGGTAAAGAAACAGGTATCACAGATGTTAATTAAATGTGGGGAATTTGATATGGACTTTGATAGAGTAAAATGACATAGTAAATGGGGAAAATGCTGGTAACTGGCATTTTCACCTTCATCCAGAATGTTTTCACTTTTACTGAGGATACTTTAACAGGTGATTGTGTGGTAAAGGGTAAAGGAATGTGCTTTAGACAGGAAACCACTAAAAAGGATCCAGAAGCCACTGGTGCTGGATATTAACCTAGTTTTACCTTGTCTTACTGAAGTTTGTAATGACAGAACCAATGCTTGTAAATTCAATCAAAAGGGAAGGGTATGAATATTCTGTTACTTGTATGTGTTGGTAAACTCTTTACCAGATGTCAAAATTTAATGCTTGTTCAAATTAAAAGCGTGTGCAGGCGAAAAATTATGAAAAGTATTTAAGTGATGCAGTATGTCTGTGAAAGAACAGAAAACATTTTGAGAAAAGGAGAAAATGTTGGTCACCAGCATTTTCTTCTTTTCCCAGAATGTTTTAAAAGCCTTTAAAAGGATGGTTAACTCTTTACCAAAAGACAAAATTTTGGACCTGTCCAAATTGCAAGCATTTGCAGATGACAAAATATATGCGACTGAAAAATTGTAATTTGGATTGGAAAGGGTAGAAAACATTGTTGGAAAAGGAGAAAATGCTGGTTACCAGCATTTTCTCCTTTTCCTACAATGTTTTCAAAAGGCTTCTTTCTTAGGGTCATTAAAAGTAGAGATTGTGTGGTAAAGAGTTAAAGTAAAGGATTTTTTGGTGAAGGGTTCATCTCAATCTTTCTATTTCACAAGGGAATTTGAGTTTTATTCAGATAATCATCAAAATTATTCTAGAAGGCATTAATCATGATGACACAGGGCTGCAATTTCATTTATTTACATTTAACCCTTTCCCAAATGACAAATTTTAGAATGTCCCAAACTCAAAGTCTTTGCAGATGATAATTTTGAATTTGATGAGAATGGCAGAAAGTTTTCCGATAGGCTAGAAAACACTGTGGGAAAAGGAGAAATTGCTCGTTACGAGCAATTTCTCCTTTTCCCACAGTGTTTTCTAAAGACTTGTACTGCAGACACATAAAAACCAGGTCTTGTTTGGGAAAGAGTTAACCCTTTACCTCATATGCCAATTTTAGGCTCTTCCGAGTCAGCAGCAAATAAACATATGATGTCAAAAACATGGACATATCGGGAAACAATTATCTGATTGCGTGAAAAACATTGTGGGAAAAGGAGAAATTGCTCGTTACGAGCAAGTTCTCCTTTTCCCACAATGTTTTCAAAAGCTGTCTGTTGTTGATGCGTCAAAATGAGTATCTATGGAGTAAAGGGTTAAATCACAAGTTTACAGATCTTTGCATAAGGTTTACACACCATTAATTTTGTTAGTGCACTTGCAAAATTTCATATGTGATCATGTGGTAGAAATCAAAGCCTAAATTATGGGAAGTTTCATTTTTTCTAAACATACTTTTTCTGTTCTGTACAAGAAAAAAAGGCTGGTTTCTTGAGGAGCAATTATGATTTACGTGTTTATTATAATTTACATGTTTATTTTATTATACAAGGCTTTTTGAACTTCAACATAAGGTAATTTTACTGTGCTTTCACAAATAATGCAAATCAAGCTTAACTCTTTACCAAACAACAATATTTTAGGCTTGTCTACATCGAAAGCATTTGCAGATGACAAAATAAAAGTGACTGAAAATTTGAAATTTATTTCGTGAAAGGTAGAAAACATTGAGGGAAAAGGAGAAAATGCCGGTTACCAGCATTTTCTGCTTTTCCCACAATGTTTTCTAAAGGCTTCTTTCTCAGGGGCGTCAAAAGTAGGGATTGTGTGATAATGGATTAATATTACTATGCAGGTGGAAACCTGTTTTTTTTTTCTGAGACTATTACAGACAGACAGTGGTGATGGTGTGTCATTCTGAAGGACTGTTGTTGTTGTCTTCCATTTTGATAAGATATCATTTAACTTATAGGGAATTCCAAAATGGCTTCAAACCAATACGCATTTAGATTTTAGGTGCTCAACAATAATCCTGTTTTCTGTATCAAATTTTGTTTTATTAAAATTTTGTTTACATAATAACATATTGGGGACAAGTTTTTTGATCATCGGGACAAACTGAATTTGAAAGCATGATGACAGTTCCAGAAATTACCGGTACTAGTGACTAAGGATTTCTTCAAATTTTTCATAGATTTTTTATTCATGAACATGCATTAAGTTAACCCCGTACTACACAGTCACAACTTCAAACAAACTGGAGAAAAATGACTTGAATAAATCATGGAAAAATGAAAAAGAAATCTGAAAACCAGCATTTTGTCCCTTTCCCAGTATATCTTCTATCCCTTTCATGTCTGTCCAATGTGGCTCAGTGGTAAAGTGTAGGACTCGTGACCTGGAGGTCCCGGAATCGAGCCTCGCTGGCTCCACTGGGTTTATTTAACAGGACTGTCCTTGGGCAAGACACTTCAGAGCCTAGCCTAGTACTGGTGAAACCTAGGAAACATGAATAAAAGGGTTAAAGCTGTACATGTCATACATTGTGAAATGTAAATCAAGTCCCATTTGAGCCATGTTTTGGAAACAGGGGGTTTAATGTCTTATGTAAATCGTGTTCCATTATAGACATGCTCTAGTCATCCTCGGACCCCAGGTTTAAGGATAACGTTACTCTCCATGCATTACCCCTGGGAAAATTGACTAGCAAATCTTCGTTTCCTATGAATATTCATAGTGTCGGAAAGTATCCTAATAGCCAATCGAAAGATCGATAACATATTCATTCTCTCTTGTAGGGAGGGCAATTTCATTTTGTCAGTTACTGAAAATAGAAATGACTGCATATTTGTGATAGAAATCGTTTACATTTTCTCAAAGAAAAACTGAGATTACAAATCAAAATGCTTCATGAATATTTCATGAGAATGAGGAAACGCCAGCCAAATAACCCAGGGTCGTTTACAGTATGAATTGAAACTGGGCCTACGAGGATGTGCTCTGGCTGACATTGGTCGATACTGTTTACAGATGCTTTGAGCGCCTTTTTTACAAAGCAAAGCTCACTTATGTTATATTTTTTACACTTTAATCTTTGTAAATCACTGGGTTAGTCATTTATAGTAAATTTTAGTATGGGATATTAAAATGTTGACCAGAAGGAAGGATTGAGTTGGTTTCTTTTCATTGGCCAAGTTAGTCACTTTATGATTACAAACAGTTTGCCTGAATATTATTCAGAAGAGATGTACGGTAAGTGTATTTGGTCGGTTTTTATATACAATGTACCAACGTAATTTCAGTCATATCATGGCATATTTGAAACTTTCACATATAATTATCATATATGGCTTTCAACACACGAAAAGGGGCATTGGGACATTTGCGTAAAGTGTCGTCTCGGATCAGCCTGCGCAATCCACGCAGGCTAATCTGAGACGACACTTTACGACTACATTAGATTTTGTGCTTCAGTAGACTTGCGCAAAACAAAAAAATGACATAGAAACGGAAAGTGTCCTTTTGAATTAGCCTGCTAGAAGTGTGCAGACTGATCCAAGACGACACTTTAACCCTTTCCCAAACAATCCCTGGTTTTTACGGGTCAGGAATAGAAGCCTTTTGAAAACATTGTGGGAAAAGGAGAAAATGCTGGTAACCAGCATTTTCTCCTTTTCCCACAATGTTTTCTACCCTATCATATAGAAAAATAATCTTTTTAGCAACTGTTAATATGTCATCTGCTAAATGCTTTCAAGTTTGTCTGGTCCAAAATTTGCCGTTTGGGAAAGGGTTAAACAAATATCTGAATGCCCCTTTCCGCATGTTGCACACCATATGTCCTGGGTTCCACCAGTACTAGTATAGGGCTGCCAATTAGAAACAAAAATAAAAATTTGGTTGGTTGTATTGGTGTTTAAGGCCACTTTAACAGCTAAGGTCATATCATGGCGGTCGGTGACGCACATGTGTTTCCTGGCTTTCTCACACCGGTACTTGCACTACTTTCTTTCCAAAGCCACCGACTACTTTTCTCACATGCTTCAGCAGAGGTGAGAGGCGAAGATAAGCTGGAAAGAAAGTTCGCCTCAACTGGGTATCGAACTCCCAACCACCAGGTCATGAGTCCGACACGCTCACCACTGAGCCGGTTTAGAAACAAAAATATTAGCCCTTATCCTGCTAGATAACTAAAATTCAATTTTCAAATCGATATCAATAACCTAAATATTGCTGTTTCAAAGTTATGTTTTGGGGAATTATATCTCCTTATCGGACAGTGAAGATCAAAGATCAGACTGCACGTTTTGTGCAGTCTGATCTTGATCTACACTCTCCGCAAAAGGTCAGCGAGTTGTGCTTAGCAGCCAAAGGGTTAATAGGTCCTCTGAAGAATTCTATCAAGACGGTTGTTAGAGAACTGGTAGCCTGGAGAACTCGTAGCCCAATGTGAAAGGTACAAGTTCTCCAGAGAACTAGCCTTGTTCAAATTGAAAGCATTTGCAAACGACATTTTCAGTGTGGCTCAAATGGTGAAATTTTTCTGTAATAGAGTAGAAAACATTGTGGGAAAAGGAGAAAATGCTGGTAACAGCATTTTCTCCTTTTCCCACAATGTTTTCTAAAGGCTTCTTTCTAAGGGTTGTCAAAATCAGGGATTGTGTGGTAATGGGTTAACATACATTTTCAACTTATGATGTAAAAATATAAAAAAGGAATATAACATAAAAAGAGAGAGAAAAAAACCTCACAAAAGTGTGTTCTTGCAACTGGGCTTCAACCGACTAAGACAGCATAAGTAGGTATGGTGAATTGATAAAAAAAGAAAAACAGTGAATAAAATAAAGTGCAATTTCTCAAAACTAAATGTTCGGAATCCAATCCAAATTTGAAAGTGTTTTATACTCCTTGTATTACACAATCCTAGCAAACTTCAAGGAAATGTGACTAATAATGTGCCTTAACTCTTTACCAAATGACAAAATTTTGGAATACTCCAAATCGAACGCATTTGCAGGCGACAAAATAAATGTGAATCAAGATTGTTTTTTGATTTTGGGAGTGTAGAAAACATTGTGGGAAAAGGAGAAAATGCTGGTTACCAGCATTTTCTCCTTTTCCCACAATGTTTTCAAAAGGCTTCTATCTCAGGGTCGTTAAAAGTCGGGATTGTGTGGTAAAGAGTTAATAGAGTTCAATTTCTTGATGAACCAAATTATCTTTACAAGTTTCAACAGAATTGAATCAACACTGTGAGCTTCATTGCCTAAACAAGAAATGGAAATTTTAAACTTTGAATGGCTACTTTTCCCACACTGATTGTCACTGATTGTCAGTTTTTTTGTTTTTTTTTCAAAATCAATAGGGTTCAAGCTGTCATGATACAAAGTAAATGTGCAGGTTTAATGAAAATCTGGCCCCAAATGCTGACTTTATCGCATTAATAAGAAGTGGAAATTTTCGACATTTAATGGCTACTTTTCCCATACTGATTTTCAGATTTTTTTTCTAATTGGATAAAGTTTAAGCTGTTGATAAGACAAAGCAACAGTGTAAGTTTCATGAAAATCCAACCTCAAATGCTGACTTCATTGCATGAACTGAAGAAATGGAAAATTTCATCAGCAAAAGGCTACTTTTCCCATACTGTTTGTTGTTTTTTTTTTTTTTCAAATTCAATTGGGTTCAAGCTTATTTTGAGATAGACAAACTATGCAAGTTTTACAAAAATCTCACAACAATTGAAGACTTTATCACATTAACAAGAAATGGAAATTGTCTATTCAAAATGGCTACTTTTCCCTTATTGTTGGTTTGTTTGTTTGTTTTTTTCAAAATCAATAGGGCTGAAGCTATTGATAAGATAAAGTAACTGTGTAAGTTTCACTGAAATCTGACCACCAATGTAGACTTTATGGCATAAACAAGAAATGGAAATTTCTAACTTGAAATGGCTACTTTTCCCATACTATTTGTTAGAATTTTGTCAAAATCAATAGCTTTCAAGCTATTGATAAGATAAACAAACTGTTTAAGTTTCACGAAAATCCGACGAGAAATGCTGATTTTATTGCGTAAACAAGAAAAGATTAATGGATGGACAGACAGACGGATGGACGGACGGTCGTACGGGCGGCGGCAACCCTGCGATGACATAGACAGTAGAGTAAAACACGAGAGAAAGCTCCTAAATATCCTTGTGGATCAGGCACAGGTCTGTCCCTGATACGTTCTCCATTAGATTCCATTGTGATTTTATGGTCAAAGGGAAAAAACTCAATCTGGCATCGATTAGTTATGGAGAGTAATCTCCCTTATTGTAACCCCCCCCTCCTCGGAATAGTCTTTATTTCAACCATTACAAACAGTCGTGACGAAACTTAAGAACCGGTGCAGGGTTAATTTATACCCAAACGGTTTCTCGACCCCCTGTTAACAATTACTCTGCTAAATAAGTAAAATGAGACTTCCAGGGCGATTTTATAACTCACCTTTGCTATTTCAAAGGAGTTTCCTGTCGGAAAAATGTTCTGAGTGGACCGTGTAGATTCAGATCGGCCTGCACGTTCATTTATAGGTATACACCTGAGTTAACTCTATGCTGATAGTTTCTCCGCTGGTATTTTTCAGTCAAAGCCAGGAAGCTGAACATTGCGTTACTTAAATTAAAACAATTTATTGTCTCAGAGGTTAAGTGTTCGAATTAATACAGTGACCTCCCCCTTACAACCCCTTTCACTGAAAAAACAGGGGGGGGGGGGCTAAACTGGGATCAACATTAATAAAATCGCAAAAAGCATAGCTTTCATCTCCAGTTATTAGCTTAAAAGGTTTAGACCTGTATGCTTTCACTATCTGTCCCCTGTTCTTTACGGTCATTGATCAAAGAAATGATTGGAATTTGACTATTCAGCCGCAGGTGAACGATATTTATTAATAACCTCGAAAACGTAATTGAACGAAAACATGTCGTTGGTTGATAGGCTTAAATATTGTAACATAAGAAAGCTTATTTGTCGTATACATGCAACAGTTGATAAATGTAATTGTAAAAATTACATTTAGAATCTGCATGAGCTCTTACTTTGATAACTGAAGTGTTACTTCTAAGTTTAAATTTCGGCGGTCGCCTTGTTTACAAATGTGACCAAATACAAGGGAGATTACCACATGTTCACAAAACAGTTACAACGTCGGCAATTTGTTTTTCTTCCTTTTGTCTTCTATCATGATATTTTCAGAAGTGGCAGCATCTGCAATTGTGTCTTAAACTTAACCAGAAATAATGACAACTCCACGAGGATTTTCTATTTGTTCGATACAGATCGTCTTCACAAGCTGCAATGATGATTATTCGTCTTCGGTTTTAGGTTGTATACAAATGTAAGGGAAGTAACTCTGTTATAAAAAAAAAGATGTCAGTAAATACGAGTTTTCTCCCTTTGACCATGAAATTACTCCTAATTTTAGCCGGTTTTTGTTCGTGCCACACACAACTGCCCATGGATGTAAATCAGTGTAAACAGAGTGGAGAGAGAGTAAAAATGTTGGTGAAATACAGGAACTTCTAAAAGTAGAACAAATTAATTTGAAAATAGGCAAAGTCTAGAAACGGGCGAAAGAGACTTTTTTTCTAAGGCGTACTTGTAACCATACAACAATGAATCTGCGCATATATAAATTTGACACTGCCTTGCAAATTTTTTATGACAAAAGATACATGTATATTGCTTTAAATACCAAACGACGAATTTTACACTCTTCCAAATTGAAAACTTCTGCAAAAAAAACATACGAAAGTGACACCAATAAAACGATAGTTCTCAACAGGGTTGAAAACATTGAGGTAAATGAAACGCTGGTTATCAGAATTTTCTCCTTTCCCCGCAAGGTCCTCGGAATCCTTCTCCTCCAGGTTCGCTTAGACTAGGGATTGTGTTGTAGACAGTTAATTTGTGTAGAAATTTTAACTCCAGATTAGCAAACACAAAATATAAACAATGCAAAAGAAAACTTACAAGTTCCTTAATTTATGTCTTTTCAACACCATAAAAATAAAAGTTGACAACATGGTGGTAAACTATCATTATGTGTATTAGTAGGGGTACAAGTTCTCTAGAGAACTCGTATCCAGGTTATGAAATCTCTGTAAAACTCGTACCCTTAACGCATTGCTTGTAGGAGCCTTTGGAAAACATTGCGACAAAAGGTGAAATTGCTCGTGATGAGCTATTTCACCTTTTGTCACAATGTTTTCTATGCGATCAAAAGGTTTCATGTACACATAAGAACATCATCCTTGCTGTTATTTAGGGTCATTTAGAGATACCATAGAAATGCCTTATGGGGTAAAGGGTTAAGATTGGGGTACGAGTTTCCCAGGGTACGATTTCCTCAGGGTACGAGTTCTCCTGACTACTAAGGGAGGTCACTGCTATGGACATACACGAAATATTACATCATCAAATTCAAAGAGTGATCTACCCTTAAAAGATGGCGGAATTTCGATCCAAGGTAAACAAAATTATTAAAACACTGGTTATTTTTTAGTGTAAGCTATGGTCCAGTGAGTTATTTTTTTACATATCATCCTTAAAGTTAGCAGATACGATAACTGTGTAAAAGTACTTTTTTTCTGTATATTCAGATTGCGTTTTATTGCCCTTGAATTTCTGTTCTTGAATTTCAGACAACTAGACTAAATTCTTATTTGAAAGGAAAATAAATAATTTTTCTTAACCCTTTACTCCATAGATACCCATTTCTACGCATTTCTTGTAGGAACCTTTGAAAAATATTGTGGCGCAAGGTGAAATTGCTCGTGATGAGCAATTTCATCTTTTGCCACAATGTTTTCTACACTATCAAAACGAGTCATATACACATAAGAAACGGCTTCATCCTTGCTTTTATTCAGGGTCAATTAGAGATACCATAGAAATGCCTTATGGGGTAAAGGGTTAAATCTAAATGGTGTTTTCTCTCAAAAAATGCAAATATCTTCAACTTTCTGCTGTAAATACTACCCAAGCACTGGAACTAGGTCACGACACGTTTGTAATCGAAGGCGGACAGCATGTTTTTTATTTATGCACATTGAACATAAAAATTGTTAACCCTTCACCAGATGACAAAATTTTAGCCCTGTCCAAATGGAAAGCATTTGCAGACGACAATTTCAGTGTGGCTCAAATGGTGCAATTGTTAATTGATTGGGTAGGAAACATTGTGGGAAAAGGAGAAAATGCTGGTTACCAGCATCAGCGTTGCATCCAGGCCGCATGATTGCGGGATTCACGCTTTATTTCTGCCGTCATGCAATTCTGTGAATGTGATGGGGGAGCAATTGCGCAATATCGGTGTAACTCTAAAAAGAAGACACAGCTGCGAGCATAAAAGAGAAATTAAGAAAGTCGGGTCCGGTTTCAAGTCATTTCAATAAAATAATCGGACGTTCGACAATGCTTCCTTACAGATAGACTGTTCCAGGTGGTTTCCGATTTCGTAGTGAAGTTTCCAGTGAAGCGGAGAAACAATATATCTTACGCATGCGCATTGAATGTTTACTTTGATAATGCTGACGAATTGAAGAAACCGGCGCTTTTAAACTTGCGATTTGTCATGTATTCCGCCGAGAGGAAACATGTCAAAGACTTTATTGGTTCTGTTGCCGACGCCGATGGTTCATACGATGATATTATGGACAGAATTGAGTGAAAACAGCGGGGACTAAACTTAAGTTTGTTTGGTCCCAGATTCCGACTTACTACTGAGGATGTATCGTAATCGAGAACAAAAATTGATGTGTACATCTATAGATGCGCATTATCAATCAAGAATGAGAATCTGTAATGTTTTGTGTTAAAAATAAGGTAAGATCAACCCTTGTCAGCCGTAGAAATATAGCTAGCAAATATCCTATCAGCCCTTGAAAGACGTTATTGATTTCCATTCAAAACAGGAAATTGACCAGAAAAATACAGATTTTGCATATATCAACTTAATTTTCTTTCACCCACCCCCGAAAATTTTTACTTCCCCCATTTTGAAAATTCCATGGGGGATCTCCCCCTCTTGGCAGAATTCCTGGATGCAACACTGAGCATTTTCTTCTTTTCCCATGATGTTTTCAAAAGGCGTTGATCTTTTTCCAGGGGTGTCTAAAGTACGGATTGAGTGGTAATGGGTTTTAATCAAGTTATTCTTTTCATATGAAAGTGGTCAGAACTTATTTTTTATGACGGCAACTAATATACCCCATAAGACATTTCTGTGGTATCTCTAATTGACCCTAAATAACAACAAGGATGAAGCTGTTTCTTATGTGGATATGACACCTTTCAAAGGTATTTTGGGGGGAATGATATAACCGTATCAAACAGTGTAGATGCAAGATCTACACTGTCCGCAAAAGGTCAGCGAGTTGCGCTTAACAACCCAAGGGTTAATATATTTGGAACCGAAAGAGTTCATTCTTGCAGTGCTGATCCTAATGAAATGGACATTCTCAAACAGGCAAAGTACACTTAGTTGTATTAATGCTATTTTCATTATCTCCGGCTAGATGGCATTCTATAAATACTCATCTATCTAATTTGGGCATCCTGGGTACAGAACCAAACCACTTTCCTACGCGACAACCGTTATATTGAATTTCAAACTAAAGTAAACGTTTACTCAATAAAACGCTACCTCATGCGATTCACTCTGCTGTGATCAGCAGTTTAGAGAAATCTGGGGCTAAAACAGGCCTGACTTTTCCTCAAACATACTGATAAAAACCATTTTCTCCATTGCTACTTTAAAGTGCACATTATTACAGTCTGCCCGCTTTCAGGGCTAGTGATGCGTTGTATAAGACAGGTCGAATCTTCGAAGAATATGACATGCGCAGACAACATGCTATATTAAGAATGTTTTGACTGCATTAACCCTTTACCATGTAATCCCAACTTTTAACACCACTGAGAAAGATTCCTTTTGAAAACATTGAGGGAAAAGGAGAAAATGCTGGTAACCAGCATTTTCTCCTTTTCCCACAATGTTTTCTTCCCTATTAAAGACAAAAAGCATCATTTGAGCTACATTTATTTTATCGTCTGCAAATGCTTCCAATTTGGACTAGTCTAAAATTTGTTGTTTGGTAAAGACTTAAGTAACTCAGTAACAGACAATGTAGATACAAGATCAGACTGCACATTCTGTAAAGTCTGACCCTGATATGCATAGGTCATAATAGCCAATTACATCTGATCCAGGGCTTTAACTCATTACCACAAAATCCCGACTTTTAACAACCCTGAGAAAGCGGCCTTTTGAAAACACTGTTGGAAAAGGAGAAAATAGTGATGACCAGCATTTTCTCCTTGTCCCTCAGTGTTTTTTTACCTTTCCAAAACCAGATTTTTTAATTTTTCAGTCTCGTTTATTTTGTAGTCTGCAAATGCTTTAAATTTGGACCAGTCTAAAATTTTCTCGTGTGGTAAAGAGTTACCAAAAGACAGAATTTTAAACAGGTCCAAATTGAAAGCATTTGCAGACGACAAAATGCATATGACTTTAGAACTGATTTTTTTTTTAGGAAGGTTTTAAAACATTGTGGAAAAAGGAGAAAATGCTTGTCACCAGCATTTTCTCCTTTTCCCCACAACATTTTCAAAAGGTTTCTTTCACAGGGGGGTTAAAAGTTGGGATTGTGTGGTAACGGGTTAAGAGCTACAGAGATTTTCTGCCTGTAATAGCTTTCCCATCTGGTCGTCAATCTTGATAACCATTAGATAATCCCACTGTGAGACAATGCATTTCATGTGTGTAAGGATAAACTACAGAACCACAGATGTTTTTTGTATGATTCTTACTCCTTAACATTTTACCACACAATCCCGACTTTTGATGACCCTGAGGAAGAAGCCTTTTGAAAAACATTGTCGGAAAAGGAGAAAATGCTGGTTACCAGCATTTTCTCCTTTTCCCACAAAGTTTTCTATCCTATCAAAGGAATATCGTGTCAAGTGAGCCACTAAAAAATTGTCAGCTACATAAATTATGCTTTCTATTTAGATAGGTCCAAAATTTTGCCATGTGGTAAAGGGTTAAGCTAAGCGTGATTCACTGACCTTTTTGCAGACATTGTAGATTAAGATCAGACTGCACAGAATATGCAGTCTGATCTTTGATCTACAATGTCTGAGAAGATCTTATTTCCAAAAGCATACATTTGAGATAGCATTCTTTGGCTTTTTAGTATTGAATTGAAAACTTCATGATTAGTTTTTTAGCAGTATAAAGAGACAACCATTTACCCCATAAGGCATTTCTATGGTATCTCTAGTTGACCCTAAATAACAGCAAGGATGAAGCCGTTTCTTATGTGTATATGACACCTTTTGATAGCACAGAAAACATTGTGGCAAATGGTGAAATTGCTCGTCATGAGCAATTTCACCGTTTGCCACAATGTTTTCCAAAGGCTCCTACAAGCAATGTGTAGAAATGAGTATCTATGTCTGTATACTGTATACTGTCTTTTTTTTCTTCAGGGCCTTTGTTTGTTGAAGAAATTGAGCAGATGTGCGCCACTTCATTCAAGATACAGACTATGTAGCACAGCTTGTGCTCAAAGTTTTAAGGTGAGAATACAAGTTGGCAACCCATATTGATTGTGTAATCAAACTTGTACAGAGAACATTATAGAGCACCATCTGAATATAATTGAATATTCATGATTAACCGGTCTCTATACAAAACTGCAACACTGTTTTGCAGTGGGAGATCCAATTTGATTTGTCAAAATGTTGGGCTGTAATTAACTCTTTGTTGTATTGGGGTTTAACGCCCTTTTAACAGCTAACGTAATGTCATGGTGGTCGGTGACACACATTATGTTTCCTGGCTTTCTCATACCAGGACTAACACAACTTTCTTTCCAAAGCCACCGACTGCTTTTCTCACATGCTTCAGCAGAGGCAAAAATACACCAGAAAGAAAGTTCGCCTCAACCGGGTATCGAACTTGCAACTACCAGGTCACGAATCCAACACGCTAACCACTGAGCCACCCGGGTGGGGCAATTAACTCTTTACTGAACCACAAAATTTTAGATGTTTCCAAATTGAAAGCATCTGCTGGAAAGGGTAGAAAATATTATGGGCAAAGGAGAAAATGCTGGTTACCAGCATTTTCTCCTTTTCCCATCATGTTTTTAAAAGGCTTCTTTGTAGGGGCAGTTAAAAGTCGGATTAGTGTGGGAAAGGTTTAAATGATAATGTGTATTTGTAAAGTAACAGATTTACAAAGTCAGAGACATTGTCTGCGCATGTCATATTCTTCGAAGATTCGACCGTCTTATATGACGCATCACTGCTAGCCCGGAAAGTGGGCTGACTGTAATATTATGCTCTATAAAGTAACAATGTTGAAAATAGCTTTTACATATCAATTCGTTTGAGGAGAAATGAGAGCTGCTTTAGCTCCAGATTTCTCTAAACTGGTGATCATAGTTGAGTGAATTGCACAAGGTAGCGTTTTATTGGGTAAACCTTAAATTCAAAGTAACGGTTGTCGCGTAGGAAAGTGGTTCGGTTCTGTACCCAGGATGCCCATATTAGATAGGTGAGTATTTATAGAATGCCATCTAGCGGGAGATAATGAAGTCAGAGAGTGAACCTCCCAAATGACCAGATTTTAAACATTTTCATATTCAAAGGGTTTGGAGATTAATTGTTTAACTCTTTACCAAACAACAAAATTTTAGACTGGTCCAAATTGAAAGCATTTGCAGACGACAAACGGAATGTAAACCAAATGATGATTTCTGTCTTTGGTAGGGTAGAAAACATGTTGGCAAAAGGAGAAAATGCTGGTGACCAGCATTTTCTCCTTTTCCTACAATATTTTCAAAAGGCTACTTTCTTGGGGTCATTAAAAGTTGGGATTGTGTGGTAAAGAGTTAAAGGTGGCCCTTCAGATTTTGGGACAAAATTTTAACAAAAATGCAAAAAGATCATCCTTATACTCCCAAAGCCTTTTAATTTACGTCCATAAAACCCCAGTAGACGAAAACCACCCGATAACACGAGAAATTAGAGATTTATTATGGACCAGGTTGACACCAATAGGAGACACATTCTATTTTTAGATTATCGATTCTCTCATTTAAATACAGGAAAACACTAACAAAGTTTCAAACATCCGTCCAAAGAAGACATTAATGGAAAATAATCATTACATGTTTGTTATGTAATGGAATTTAAGCGTTATTAGTCACGCATCAGTCACTTGACATTCCCACAATGCTTTATCGATTTTTGGCGCGAAATCTAAAAATAGCTTAAGAGGCTACGTAGCCTTTTAAGGGAATACCATCAAAACTTTTTTTTTTTTTTTGTTATTTTATGATTCTTAATTATTGATGATTTGTATTGCTTTTTCATATAAATTTCAATGATAGAAAATTTTTAATTTGGTGTGATGTGAAAATTCTAAATACCCACCTTTAAGGTTAGTCAAAAATGAGCTACAGCTATCTGATAGCATAGAAAACAGCAGTTACCAGCATTTTGTCCTTTTCCCACCATGTTTTCAAAAGCCATCCTTCCCAAGATTGTGAACACCGGGGATTGTTTGGTAAAGAGACAACCCATTGTACCAAGAAAACCCAATTGACAACTTCATTATTGAAATAAGACCCAGTAAATTACCATGTCAAAATGCCTGGTCTATGCTATGGTGCCTCAAGAAGGGTACAGTGTAGGTCAGAGATCAGACTGCCTGTGTTTTGCAGACTGATCTTTGATCCACACTTGCTGCAATGCCAACTGAAATTGTGAAAGGTGTAGGAAGGCCATAAGAAAAGGAATGCATGTACAATGTATTAGGTTTTGAAACTTATCCAAAATAGAACAATCAAACATGCATTACAGTCATATACTTATTATCCCATCATTCTGTAGGGTACAATACTTCATAACATACCACCAACTATAACTATTGTTAAAATGGAGAAAAAAATGAAAGAAAGGAAAAAAAGTTGATACAGATGTAATCATAGAGCATAAGAGAAAAATCACCGTTTTAGCAACATTTAACCCTTTTCCAAACAAGCCCGGGTTTTTATGTGTCTGCAGTAAAAGTATTTTGAAAACACAATGGGAAAAGAAGAAATTGCTCGTAACGAGCAATTTCTCCTTTTCTCACAGAGTTTTCTACCCTTTTCAAAAACTTTTTGCCATTTTGTCCGAATCTAAAATTGTCGTCTGCAAACTCTTTTGGCTTGGAAGAGTCCAAAATTTGTGGTTTGGGAAAGGGTTAAATTGTCAACTACACATGCTTTCAATTTGGCCCCATCCAAAATTTTATTGTTTGGTAAAGGGTTTTATCAAGAAGACCTGTGCACTTTTAACCCACTACCTCACAATCCCGACTTTTGACGATCCTGAGAAAGAAGCCTTTGGAAAACATTATGGGAAAAGGAGAAAATGCTGGTAACCAGCATTTTCTCCTTTTCCCACAATGTTTTCTACCCTTCCCAAAACAAATTCAATTTTGGAGCCACGTTTATTTTGTAGTCTGCAAATGCTTTCAATTTGGACAAACCTAAAATTTTGTCGTTTGGTAATGAGATAATTCTTTCATTACCAAATAAATTTAGAATTACTTTTTTCAAATGCTGTTTAGTATGCTTTCGCCGCTAGATGACGAACCAATATTTGGTCATGATCTAGAATAAAGTGATGGACAGTTTAGGTCAAAGATCAGACTGATCAGTTCTGTGCAGTCTGATCTTGATCTAAAATGCGCACAAAAGCTTCGTATGTTGTCTACAGTAAGGAAAGGGATGAGGCAATTATGGGTTATGTTTATTTAAAAGACACATTGATCAGTCAATTGCAATTTTTAAGCCTTCACAAAACAAATCCAGCGCTTTAATGGCCTACAGGAGGAAGGTTTTTTAACTCTTTACCACACAGTCCCGACATTTGACAACCCTGAGAAAGATGCTTTTTGAAAACATTGTGACAAAAATAGAAAAATGCTGGTTACCAGCATTTATTCATTTTCCCACAATGTTTTCTAAAGACTTCTTCCTAAGGGTCGTTAAAAGTTGGGATTTTGTGGTAAAGAGTTAAAGTCCACCCAAGCACTACATGTTTGACAAAGTCATGCGATGACATATATTGTGATACTGCTTGTGATTTGTGCACCCATGCTGTCTTGACTTCTTCTCATATCTTCTCTTTCAGGCAAATGATGTTGAAATTATCAAAACAAAAACCCCAGGTCGAATTCCGGAAGATACCACCAAAATCAAGTTTGGACATACTTTTGCGGATCATATGCTGGAAATAAAATGGTCAGCTGAATCAGGGTGGAGCCGTCCACTTATTTCTCCAGTACACACGTTCGAAATTCATCCAAGTGCAAAATGTCTCCATTATGCTGTTGAAGTAAGTTTAACGAAACAGTGAATTTTAGATTGGTCCAAATTGAAAGCAATTGAAGTATTTGCAGACGACAAAATAATTGTGACTGAAAAATCAAAATTTGTTTTTGGGAAGAGTAAAAAATATCGTGATTAAAGAAAATGCTTGTTACCAGCCTTTTTTGTCAGGGTTGTGGAAAGTAGGGACTGTTTAGTAAAGGGTTAACTCATTACCAAACAACAATATTTTAGGTTTGTTTAAATTGAAAGCATTTGCAGACGACAAAATAAAAGTGACTGAAATTTGTTTTGTGAAGGGTAGAAAACATTGTGGGAAAAGGAGAAAATGCTGGTTACCAGCATTTTCTTCTTTTCCCACCATGTTTTCAAAAGGCTTCTTTTCCAGGAGCGTCAGAAGTCGGCATTGTGTTGTAAAGGGTTAATGTACGCAGAAAATTCACTAAGAGCAAACTTTCGACAGAGATAAATCAACACAGGGTGACATGAGTAGATACATTTTTGCCGATGCATGAAGCCCCCTTTTCACAGAGCATGGCTCAAATTCTTGTCGAATTCTCTACATCGTAGATGTTTTCTAAATTGTCTGCAAAATTGTCTGCTGCAATGTAGTTATAGGAAGAAAGAGTTATTGCAACATTAAAGGTGGCCCTTGAGATTTAGGGACGAAAAATTTACAAAAATACAAATAGTCTAAGGCCTGGCGAGCTGGATTCAATTTTTTTTCAATCCGTCTGGTAGAAAAATTTCATTGGTACCAGGTGATAGTACAGCCATATAGAGGTCAAATTAGGGTGGATGCCAGAAACAAAAGTGGTGCGGATTTTTTTCAGACGACATTTTGTTACCCCACCCACTGAAAATGCACTGAATTGAGCTTATGTGTATAAACCACAAAATTTCAATATCTTCCGGCGTATATTGATTGCAAATAGGTCTAATTGACAGTTAAGCACATAAGCAATGAAAAAAATCCAGTTACAGGAGAAGATAAAATACATTGGGTGTCCTAGTGTTACCCCACCCACCAAATTTGCATACATTTTTTGAAAATCATGAGCAACTTAATATCATTTAAGACTTTTGTGTTTCAACTTCTTGTGAAAGGGTTTAATGAGAACTAAATGGTTACTATTGTACTAAATTGCTGCATTGTATATTTGTTACGGTCTTGCTTATCTTTTAACCCACCCACAAATGTATATACACGGCCATCTATGAGCTATTATATAATTATGGCAGATTTTAGGAGACACGATTTTTGAAAATAAAGTTGGATTTTTTTGTTTGATAAGGTTCCTTATATTCAAACTGGATTATTGTCTACTGTGCTGCAATGCTAGTCATAACACATCGACATGTCCTTCATGTAACAAAATTGTAACGTAAAAGAAATTCCATTCTAATTTAGAAAAATAAATATCTTTTGGTTCAGATTGTAATATTTCATTTTGAAACATCTGTATAACACATACTTGTTTTACATTAATTGAGTATTTTGGAACAAAATTTTGGAGCGGTATATGTCGGAGAAGATCAGTGTTTTGCAACTATTTTAATTTCTTGAAAAAGTTTTATAGATCTAGTAAATGATTCCTAGCTGTTTGTACTAAAAAAGTTACTGTATTTTCCTTTTTGTTCCCAGAAATTGTTTTTATTAAATTAAACGTCGCGGCTTCCTTTCAAGAGCATTTTTTATCATTGTTATATATACGACTCATGTTTTACAGCAATGACACAAAATGTTACAGCGCAGACACATATAAGTATAAAAAAAAAAAAAAAAAAAAAGGTTTGTACTTAGTGCCTTTATTTGAGAAAAATCAAACGAAACAATAATTGAATAAGTTATACATGAAATGAAGAAAGGTCATTTGCACCAAAAATACTGTCTTGTTGACAAGTTAAGGCTTTAAATGTTAATACAATTACATTTAAGTTATTTCAATTACTCTTCTGTACCCACTGTTAACTATATTCATGCTATATGCGTTAAAATATCATTGTTATGGAGGAAATAAATCCGTTACATCATATTTCAACAAGCCAGGGACATTGGCCCTGGAGTGCTCTCCTGAGACTATAGCTTTAGTTCCGTCATGTTTATGTGATGAACTTTAAACTAACCTGTGACCCCAGGGGCAGGGCCAGTTTTGACCCCAAAGAGCATAAAATGAACAAACTTGGGAGAGGTCCACTAGGAATTGGTACATGCCAAATATCAAAGCTCTATGCCTTCTAGTTTTAGAGAAGAAGAATTTTATAATTTTCTGTCTTTGTTTCTATGTTTGAACTTATGACCCCAGGGCAGGGCCAGTTTTGACCCCAGGGCCATCATATGAACAAACTTGGTAGAGGTCCACTAGAAGATGCTACATACCAAATATCAAAGCTCTACGCCATCAAGTTTCAGAGGAGAAAATTTGTAAAGTTTTCCTTCTTTGTTCCTGTGTTCGAACTTATGACCCCAGGGGCAGGGCCGCATTTGAACCCAAGGGCATTATATGAACAAACTTGGTAGAGGTCCACTAGGAGATGTTACATTCCAAATATCAAAGCTCTATGTCTTTTACTTTGTGACGAGAGGAATATTAAAGTTTTCATTCTTTGTTTCTATGTTTGAACTTGTAACCCCCTGGGCGGGGCCAGTTTTGACCCCAGGGGCATCATGTGAACAAACTTGGTAGAGGTCCAGTACAGCATGCTATATACCAAATGTCAAAGCTCTACACCATCGAGTTTCAGGGAAGAAAAATTTTGAAATTTTCCTTCTTTGTTCCTATGCTTAAACTTGTAACCCCCGGTGTGGGGCCAGTTTTTACCCCAGGGGCATTATTTGAACAAACTTGGTAGAGGTCCACTAGGAGATGGCCACATACCAAATATCAAAGCTCTATGCCTTCTACTCTCAGAGAAGATTTTCAAAGATTTTTTTATTTTTCCTTTTTGCGGCCATGGCAACCAGAATTATGAGTGGAATTCTATTCTTTGAACAATTTTGGTAGAGCTTCACCCAAGGAACATCCATGCCAAGTTTCATCAAGATTTGCACAGTGATTTAGGACAAGATGTTTAAAGTAATTGTTGACGGACGACAGACGCTGTACGCCGGACGCCGGACATACGACGATCACAATAGCTCAGCTTTAGCACTTTGTGCTAAGGTGAGCTATAAAAAAGAACCCAGAAAAACACCCACATCCACACCCACACACACACACACATACACATACACACACACAACGCAGCTGTACTGTCATTGCAGCAAACAAAGAAACTGATGATTGATCATACGTCACAATTACGCTGAATGAATAGCGCATTTGTTAATTTTAAGTCATCAAGAGCATTTCAGCCCCACTGGTCGAAGGCCAGCGGGGCTGAAATGGACCGCTGTCCGTCGTGTGTCTGTCCGTACGTGCATTAACTTATATTTCAACATCTCCTCTGACAATACCCATCCAAACTTGATGAAACTTCACAGAAATGATCCTGCCATGGCTTTCTTCAGAATTTCTTAAAAGAATCTGATTCCTTCAAAAACTTTGTTTGCCATGGCAACAAAACTGAAAAATATTGAAATCTTCGAAAATCTTCTTATCTGAAAGCATACGGCCTAGGGCTACCAAACTTGGAATGTAGCTTTATGTCGTGAACCTTTACCAAGTTCCTTCAAATAATAGCCCTGGAGTTGAAATTGGCCCCACCCCTTGGGTCACAAGTTTTATACGGGATTATATAGGGAAAACTTTAAAATCATTCTTTAGGGCCTTGGGCTACCAAATTTGGCATGTATCTTTATCAACTGGGCGTCTATCAAGAGTGCCTAATTTATGGTCCTGGGGTCAAATTTGGCCCGGCCCCGGGGTCACAAGTTTTACATGGGCTTATATTGGGAAAGCCTTTAAAAATCTACTTGTACATAGCCTCAAGGCCTAAGACTACCAAACTTTGAATGTAGCTTTATCTAGTGGGCCTCTACCAGAAAGGCTCACATTATAGCCTTGGGGTTAAGTTTGTCCCCACACCAGGGGTCACAAGTTTTACCTTGGCTTTTGTCTTGAAAACTTTATAAATGATCTTTTCACTGACCATAATAAGGCCTCGTGCTACCAAATTTAGCCCTGTTTCATGGGTCTCATGTTTTTCATGGCTTTTTTTCTTTTAGGAAACTTTGAAAATATTCTTGTTTATAACACAACATTCTAGACCTGTATTATTTGGTACGGGGGTTTATCTTGAGGACTTCCACCAGGATTCAAGTAATTATAGCTTTGTGGTCAATAATGGCTTTGCCCAGGGATCAACGGGTCATAACTTTCCCGTAGGATTTTATAGAAAAAAAAAAAAAAAATGTATGTCTTCAAGTTTAAAACCAATTGCCCAGAGTAGTAATATTTGGCTTGTAGTGTTTTCACTTATTAGCCAGTGGCACGATACAGGGTCATCATGGCCCTCTTGTTTTAAGTTATATCCCCTATTGCATCAGTGAACCAGAGAAACAGGTGGATGAAAAAAATAGGGCCCTTTTTTGACCTGGGCCTTATTGTATGTCTTCAAGTTTGAAACTATTTGGCTGGAGTTGTAATGTTTGGCTTGTAGTGTTTTCACTTATTAGCCAGTGGACCGATACAGGGTCATCATGACCCTCTTGCTTCAAGTCATATCCCCTATTGCATCAGTGAAATAGATTAACAGAGTATGAGAGTAAGAATAACAAAGGAAAAAAAGCAACTTAAGTAATGAAAATAGCCAAATCTTAGTGCTGGAATACTTATGGTTACAGTTGTGAATATATAATGAAATACCGAAATCAAAGGTTAGTGTGCAACAACAAATTATACTGTTGCACTCATAATAAGATCATTTTTGATGTGCTAAATGCTAAAACTCCATAACTGTTCTTAATTCTGGTCCTCTATGTCTGTCCTAGTAGCTCTAGCCAAAGTTGTGAAAAAATCTAGCCAGAAATATTAATACATTCAATGTGAAGACTGAAATTCAGAGATTGTTTTCAATTCACTCGTCTAGGAACATTTATTAGGTGTTTTACGGTATGTGAAATTGGTCAGACTTGATTTAATAAAAGTCTTACATACATGTAAATGTGGATTTTTATGAGCATCTTAAATTCAAAAGATTTTTCAAAAAGATTGCATTGTTTCATTGTTTTTCCATTGTTATGAACATAGGAAAAGTTTAATTTTTGTTACAGGCAAATTTGGGGTAGGCGCGTTTATTAGCATATAAAAAAAATCTGCACCACTTTCAGATCTGGCATCCATGCTTAAAGTGACCCTAATAGGCTATCCTAACTCACTGTACCACTTGAATTTTTCTACCAGATGGATTGAAAAAAAATTAAAAATAGGGCCCTTTTTTGATCTGGGCCTTAGCCTAAAAAAAATAATTTTTATACTCCCAAAGCCTTATAATTTTCATTTATAAAACCCCAGTAATCGAAAACCATCCGACAACAAGAGAAATTAGAGATTTACTCCAGCCCAGGTTGACACTGACGGGAAACATAGCCTATTTTTACATGAGCAACTCCCTCATTTACATACCAGAAATACACAGACAAAGGTTCAAATTATGTCTGAAGAAGACATAAAGGAAAATAATTACTTATTTGTTATTTTATGGAATTTAAGCATCATTAGTCACTTAACATTCCTACAATGCTCGTTTTGATTTTTTGCATGAATCTAAGAATAGCTTAAGAGGCTACGTAGCCTTTTAAGGGAATACCACCAAAATTTTTTTTTGTAATATTATGATTCTTAATTATTGATGATTTGCATTGTTTTTTCATATAAATTTCAGTGATACATATATTTTTTAATTTGGTGTGATGTGCAAAAATCTAATTACCCACCTTTAATGTCATGAGGACATATTGTTTCATTGGTGTAAATTTTTTATTTGTCTTTTCCATATAGTTATTTGAGGGAACCAAAGCTTATAGAGGAGTAGACAACAAGATAAGACTTTTCAGGCCCATGGAAAATATGATGAGAATGAATTCTACTTGTAAAAGATCCTGTCTACCAGTATGTATAATACCTTACGAAATTGTCTTGTTTGGATAGTGTTTTACGCCGCTTTCAACATTATTTCAGTCCTATCACTGTGGCAGCTCACATATTCATGTTTCCTGGGTTTCACCAGTACTAGGCTAGAGCTCTGAAGTGTCTTGCCCAAGGACACTCCTGTGAAAGACCTAGTGAAGCCAAGGAGGCTTGAACCAGGGCCACCAGGTCACAAGTCCTACACTTTACCACAGAGCAAAACCGCCCTGACTTTAATGACCCTGGTAAAGAAAGCTTTTGAAAACGTTGTTGGAAAAGGAGAAATGCTGGCTAGCAGCATTTTCTTCTTATTCCACAATTTTTTCTGTCCTTTCCTGTACAATCTTCATCATAATGAGACAGGTTTTTTGTCGTCTGCAAATGCTTTCAACTTGGATGAGTCTGAATGTTTTTAGTTAGTAATGTGTTAACATTAAGAGGAGCAACATGTTTAGAATGATATCTATGTGAAAGGTCCTGTCTTCCAGTGCGTAAAGTATTTCAAAAAACAACCCTGACTTTTTACAACCCAGGAAAAAAGTTTTTAAGAACTTTGTGGAAAAAGGAGAAAATGCAGGTTGATTGAATTTGTGTTTATTTATCGTTGCCACCATTTTTTTTACTCTGATGGAAACATATTTCAATTTTTGAGTTACGTTTATTTTGTCATCTGCAAGTTCTTTCATTTTGGATCATTCTAAAATTTTGTCGTTTGGTAAAGGGTTAAAGCGAAGGTTTTGGCAGACGAACGCCTCCATTTACACCAAAAAAGGTCTAATTCATCTTTTCTGATTTCAGACTTTTGATGGCAGAGAATTAGTGCAGCTGATTAAAAAGCTCGTGTCCATTGATGCTGCCTGGGTACCAAAGGCAACTGAGAACCAGCCAAGTTCGTTATATATTCGTCCCACTGTGATCGGAACTGAGGTTTTTATCTGTACATTATCTCACTGCTTTCTGATAGCATCGGCTTTGACTCAAGAATGAAAAGTCATTTTTAATTATATCCCCGCAAAACAAATGTTTCCAGGGGTATACTGGAATCATTTCCACTGTCTTTCCTCTTCTTGTTTTAGTTGTTGTCACAATAATTATGGTGTAGTGGACAATAGAAGAATTGATAGAATCTCTAAAGCAAGAAATATAATGTCAATGTTTTTTCATGCTGCTTAATTAAACCTTTACCACAAGATCGCGACTTTAATTTAATGACCCTGAGAAAGAAACTTTCTGAAAACATTGTGGGAAAAGGAGAAAATGCTGGTAACCAGCATTTTCTCCTTTTCCCACAATGTTCTCTTCCTTTCCCAAAAGAAATTTCACATTTCCAGTCACTTTATTTTGTTGTCTGCAAATGCTTTCAATTTGGATCAGTATAAATTTTGTTGTTTGGTAATGAGTTAAAGGCACATTGTCTTCATAGTGTTAATAACTTTTGATAGGATTTTGTCTTGAAGACATCTTGTTTTAAATGAAATTACAGAGGTAAGTGAGCATCAAAACTGAATAAATATCGACCAAATGACAAACTTTTAGACTGGTTCAAATTGAAAGCAGTTGTGGACAAGCAAATTAAATTGAAATTGGAAAAAACCTTTGGAAGAGTTGAAAACATGACGGAAAAGATGAAAATGCTGATAACTAGTATTTATACACTTGCAAAACGAGCATTTTTGGGGTATACTGGAATCAGCCTGTCTGTCCGTTTGCCCGTCCATGTGTTCATATGTCCGTCTGTGTATAAAATACTAGCAATTGCCTTTTTCTGTCAAAGTGCTGGCGCGGGTTACATTCAGTGACAGCTTTAGTTTTTTCTTTTCTCGCAATCAAAGTTGTTAAAGTTTGGGATTGAGATATTGAGTTAATAGGGTAGGTCATATGACTGTCCTGAGAAATGCTGATGTAATTTTAATAGGGAGTGTTACAACATGATTTGTGTGTTTTGTGTTACTTCATTTTCTTAAGTCTTTTTACTTCACTCCCCTTGTAGCCCACCCTTGGAGTGTCCAGATCTCTGAATGCCATGCTGTTTGTATTGATAGGACCTGTAGGCCCTTACTACCCCACAGGCATGGCCCCTGTTAAACTGCTAGCTGATCCCAAATATGTACGTGCTTGGCCAGGAGGTACTGGTAATTTCAAGATGGGCAGGTGAGAGAGATAACTCTAATGATAAAGTCATTATGTGCAGGGTATTTTTTCTTTCCCAGAATATTATCATATTTTACACCAATCAAAAGAAATATATAAAGGCAGCAATTTGAGCCAGGCTTTCGGCAAAGAGGTTTTAACTCTTTACCAAACAACAAAATTTCAGACTGGTCCAATTTGAAAGCGCTCAAAATTTGAAATTTGTTTCCAGTAGAGTAGAAAACATGGTAGGAAAAAGAGAAAATGCTGGTAACCAGCATTTTCTCCTTTTTCCACAATGTTTTCGAAAGACTTCTATCTAAGGGTAGTAAAGAGCTCGGGATTGTTTGGGAAAGGATATATGCATCTCCATCATGTGTAAGCCTCAAGTGTACATATTCCGTGAGGATAAGGAAACAACTTCATGAAATTAAGAATTGAGACCAGAATAAGAGCTATAAATTACTTGCCTTCATAAAAAAATCATTTCTGGTCACTATCATATATGAAAAGAATAACTTGGATAATTATTTTCATTTTCAATGTGCATAAATAAAGAACACACCGCTGGCCTTCATGTGCAAACATGGTGTGACCTAATTCAGGTAGTTCGGTAGTATTTACAGCAGGAATTTGATGGTCTTTGTATTTTTTGAGGAGGAACACTACTTAACACCAAGACAAAATACGTAGATTTCTTTAACATGTGATAATTAGTTTATTTTCTGGTGTATTTGTGTGAAATTCAAGGGCAATGAAACATTCCAATATTGGTAAGGGTTACGAGCAGAAATACCATGTGACGTCATCAAAATATGTGTTCAAGGACACTCACGGAATAAGGACACTCGACGATGTATTAAGCAAGTCATCACATAATTTTGAATCCATACAGAAGTGGTCATTCTACCTTGTTATACAATCATCTTTGAACTATCACCTTTAACTGACCTGCTCTATTGTTGATCTGTTTTTATCTAATTGATGTATAGAAGTCCCAGATGGTTCCTTTTGGGGTGATGGGTCACAAATCAAAACACCCAACAACCATTTTATCTCTTTACCAAAGGATAAAACCAGTTGCAGATTAATTACAAAATGAAGTTGGTTCAAAAGATTGAAATAGTCATGTGTCTTGAAAAAGTAGAAACATTTTACGGAAAAAGAGGAAATATTTGTTGTAAGCTTTTTCTTCTTTTTCCATTTCTCTTGATAGCTGTCTTTCTCGGTTATTTCTATTACACACAGGACTGTTTGGTAAATGGTTATTCCTTAATGAAACAGTCCCTCGTTTTCACAACCCAGAGGAAGATGCCTTCTGAAAACATTATGGGAAAAGGAGAAAATGCTGGTAACCAGCATTTTCTCCTTTTCCCACAATGTTTTCCACTCTTCTAAAGTCAAGTTTCAAATTTTGAGTCACATTTATTTTGTTTATCCTGCAAATGCTTTCAATTTTGACAAGTCTAAAACTTTGTCATTTGGTAAATGGTTAACCCTTTCCCAAGCGACAAATTTTGGACCCGTCTAAACCAAAAGAGTTTGCAGATGACAATTTTTGATTAGGAGAAAATTGCAGAAATTTCTCAAAAAGGATAGAAAACACTGTGGGAAAAGGAGAAATTGCTCGCTACGAGCAATTTCTCCTTTTCCCACAGTGTTTTCAAAAGACTTTTACTGCAGACACGTAAAAACCAGGGCTTGTTTGGGAAAGGGTTAACAGATATTGTGGAGAAATGCTTGCTCCCTTCTGATTTCAGAAATTAAATGCTGCCTCCCTTCTGATTTCAGTAATTATGCCTCCAACATGGCCATACAAGATGTTGCCATTGCACAAGGTTGTCAACAGGTACTTTGGTTGTTTGGAGATGATCATCAGCTCACAGAAGTTGGTGCTATGAATCTGTTTACTTTCTGGATCAACGAACAAGGAGGTATCGTATGACGTGCAAGATGTAAAAAAGGGGCATTCGGACATATGTGTAAAGTGTTGTCTCAGATCAGCCTTTGCAGCAGGCTAATCCGAAAGGACACTTTCCGTTTCTATGTAATTTTCTGTTTTGTGCAAATCTATAGTAGCATAAAATCTAATGAAGTTGTAAAGTTGCCATCTCGGATTAGCCTTTGTAGACTGTACTGGCTGATTTGAGATGACACTTTAACTCTTTACCAAACAACAAAATTGTAGACCAGTCCAAATTAAAAGCATTTGCAGAGGACAAAATAAATATGGCTCAAAAATGGAAAATTATTATGTGAAAGGTAGAAAACACTGGGAAAAGGAGAAAATGCTGGTTACCAGCATTTTCTCCTTTTTGGGTTTTTGGGTTAAGCAGATGTCCAAATGTCCCATTTTGTGTGTTGAAAGCCACATAGAATAATTCCATAATCATTGACATCTTTTCAAATGAACGTAAATTTCTGAGAACTGCCACCAAACAAACAAATTATACTAATGCAGTTGCTGTCATATAGTCACCTTAACAATTGACTGATTATTTATTGATTCATTTAGTTGAAACAAAAATTTATAATGAAAATATTTAATCAGATAGATGATTGGTTTAAATCAATAAAATAGATATACATGTATTATTCTCAATTTAGATTTTCAAAATAGTTTTCACAGTCTCTATGCCAATATGGCATCTAAAAAACTTTGTATGTATTTTTTTTTTACCATGAAATTGAATTCCTTAGAGGGAATTAAAAGTAGCTTGTTTTTTAACGTGAGGCTAACCGGATGATGTAATCTTTCGAGTGACGTCTTCATATATAATTTGTAAAGAATATGCGTATGTACCGTTGGCAGATCTGTTCTCGATGAGTAGCTTGTTTTTCTAGAGAACATATTCCGTGAAATAATTGCTTATCACTATCTCCCTCTCTGTTTCACACAATTCTTTCAAAAGTCTTCTTCCCAGGATCATAATATATACAAGGAAATGTGTGGTAAAGGCTTAACTATGTACCACACAATTCCAGTTTATAATGACCCTGAAAGAGAGGGTTTTTGAAAAATTAAAGGGAAAAGGAGAAAATGCTGGTGACCAGCATTTTCTCCTTTTCCTACAATGTTTTCTACCCTATCTGATGTAAATCCAAACACTTTAGTATTATTTCATTGTCGATCAGTTAACCCTTTACTGAACAATCCCCAGTTTTTACGATAGAAGCCTTTTGTAAACATTGTGGGAAAAGGAGAAAATGCTGGTAATCAGCATTTTCTCCTTTTCCCACTATGTTTTTTACCCTTTCCAAAACAAATTTTAGTTTTTGGGTCATGTTTGATATGTTGTCAGCAAATGCTTTCAATTCGGACAAGTCTAAAATTTTGTCATTTGGTAAAGAGTTAGAGTATTTAAAAATACTTCTTGTATTGTAGAAAAAGAACTGATAACAGCTCCCTTGAATGGCTTGGTGTTGCCAGGGATCACAAGGAAAAGTTTGATTGAACTGGGGAACAAATGGGTAGGTTTTGATCATAAATGCATTTTAGCTTTGAGTCAGACGACCAAGCAGGCCCAAGGTCAAGGTCAATTGATAAAATTGTCTTAACCCTTTACCAAACGATAATTTTTTAGACTGGTCCAAGTTGCAGATAACAAAATAAATGTAACTCAAAAATTGAAATTTGTTTCCAACAGGGTAGAAAACATTGTGGGAAAAGGAGAAAATGCATTTTTCCAATGTTTTCAAAAGGCTTTTATCTTGGGGTCGTAAAAACCAGGGATTGTTTGGTAAAGGGATAAATTGTTACCAAACGACAATTTTGTAGACTTGTCCATATTGAAAGCATTTGCAGACGACAAAATCAATGCGGCTCAAAAATTGAATTTGTTTTGGGAAGGGAAATAAACATTGTGGGAAAAGGAGAAAATGCTGGTTACGAATTGCTTAATAGGGAAAATCCACAGTCATGAAAGTAATGTAAAATAGATTCATGAATTTTGTAAACCTGACTGTCGGCATAAAGTTAATTTTTTTTCTTTTATAAATTCAGTTTTTTTTGAGAAAAAAAATCAGTTAATGTCGTATTCCTGTCATCATTTGCACTGTCGTCGTGTAAAGACCTTGACATTTTGTAATATTTCTGTCCGTACAGAAGATATTTAATTCAGAATTGGAATAGCTTTAATCTATCAAAAGCAAACCCATGAAACAGGGGCATGTCACTGTCAAATTGTTTGTGACAGAGTTGTGCTCCTTTTTTCAACTGAGAATTTTTTCTGAAACTCAGTCAGTTTCTTAAAAGCCACCCGTTTTCACAAGTATGATGTGCTCTTGTTTCTATTTATAATTACGCTTTTATGGTTTTTATTTTTTCAAGGGTGAATTCAAAGTGACAGAGAGGGAATATACAATGAAGGAAATAATCAAAGCTTTGAATGAAAAAAGGGTTTGTATATTGCACATTAGCTCTACAGTAGAAGTACTAATTTACCTTCTAAATCAGATTTGTAGCAGGGAGCGATGAAAAACATTATTGTGACATAGTCATGAAGAGTCAGTAGAAATTGAGGATGTTAACCCTTTCCCAAACAAGCCCAGGTTTTTACGAGTCTGCAGTAAAAGTCTTAGAAAACACTGTGGGAAAAGGAGAAATTGCTCGTAAGGAGCAATTTCTCCTTTTCCTACAGTGTTTTCTACCCTTTTTGAGGACTTTCTGCCATTTTCTGGAAATCTATTGGTTTGGAAGAGTCCAAAATTTGTTGTTTGGGAAAGGGTTAAATGAGAGTGATGAAAGGAGACAATGTTAAAACAGACTGACGAAAGGAGACATAGCTTCCATATAAGCAATTACTTGCTTTGTAACGTTTTTAAAGGTTGTTCAGTGCAGAACCTAATAATGTCATGTGTTAGTAAGAATTTTTTATCCCTTGTATCATTCATATCATCGGGCACATTGGTCACTTGGCAAAGATAGCTGGAATGGAACTCTGTAATCTTACAGCTTTCTTCTAGTCCTGTTTGCTTAACATTAATGTTTAGAATTTAACATATATGTAATTATTGCATTGAATAAAACATGCTTAACCCTTTATCACACAATCCTGACTTTTAACGACCCAGAGAAAGAAGCCTATAGAAAACTTTGTGGGAAAAGGAGAAAATGCTGGTAACCAGCATTTTCTCCTTTTCACACAGTGTCTTCTACCCTTCCCAGAGCAAATTTTAATTTTGGAGTCACCTTTATTGTGTCATCTGCAAATGCTTTCAATTTGAACCAGTCTAAAATTTTGTCGTGTGGTAAAGAGTTAAAGGATCTTTGTGAAATAGGCATTTGACAACAATGTGGGAAAAGCAGAAACTGCAGTTAACCAGCATATTCTCCTATTCCCACAATGTTTTCTACTCCCCTGAAAATCAAGTTTTAATTTTTGAGTCTCCATTCTTGTGTCATCATCAAATACTTGACTTGTATATTCTTTCATTTTGGATAAGTCTAAAATTTTGTCGTCTGGTAGAGTGTTGTTTTTTCCAGTAGAAGTTAGGGTTTTTTTTGTCTTGTAGTCGATTTCAATTTGGATAAGTCTAAAATTTTGTCATCTAGTAAAGAGTTTTTTTCCTGTAGAAGTTAGGGGATTTTTTTTGTCTTGTAGTTGATGGAAATGTTTGGTGCAGGAACAGCCTGTGTTGTTAGCCCTATAGATGGTATCTTTTATCAGGGGGAGATGTTACACATCCCAACCATGGAAAACCTCGCAGTCACCAAGAGGTGTATGGATGAATTACTGGATATACAGGTAAGTTGCCATGTGTTCTTCCTGGGACAGGGAGTTAATAATTTATGAAGGGGTGCAGCTACTGCTGCATCAGAATGGAATGCTTTCTTTAGCTCTTTGCCAAGCAACAAAATTTTAGATTAGTCCAAATTGAAAGCATGTGCAGACAACAAAAAAAAAGTAACTGAAAAATAAGAATTTCTTTCTGGAAGGGTAGAAAACATTATGGGAAAGGATAAAATGCTGGTTACCAGCATTTTCTCCTTTTCCCACAATGTTTTCAAAAGGCTTCTTTAACAGGGGTGTTAAAAGTCAGGATTGTGTGGCAAAGGGTAAAGGGTGATTATCTTTGTTTTTTAAGCTCACCTTAGAACAAAGTGCTAAAGGTGAGCTATTGTGATCACCCTATGTCCGTCGTCCGTCCGTCATCCGTCAACAATTTCTTTAAACATCTTCTCCTAAACCACTGGGCCAGTCTTGATGAAACTTGGCAGGGATGTTCCAAGGGTGAAGCTCTACTAAAATTGTTCAAAGGGATTGTTCGGTAAAGGGTTATATGTATAGCATTTACACATGACAAAATATGTAGCACAAATAATTTGTCCTGTAAAGGTAAAAACCATTGTTAATTATGATCCTATAAGTTTTACATTTTTCTTTTTTCAGTATGGCAGGGTTCCCAGTGATTGGACAGAGATAGTGGAGTGAAACCATCACAAAGTTGAAGTGTTATGCTTCAAGGATCACATAGAAAAGGACAGGAATCTCATAAATGGAACAAACAGGAATCTCATAATTGGAACAAATATCAACACCTTTGTTTGATGGGATTTTTCATGATCAGAATCTCATTCTTTGGAAGAAATATCAACGTTTTTGTTTGATGAAATTCCTTCAGTATATCTCTTTTTCAGCATTTTGCACATTATTTTACCTCATATATTTTTTTCTAGAAGAATCTACCTGTTTTGAACTGTTTACCGAACAATTCTATGTTTTAACTCATTCTATGTTTTACCACCTGATCCCGACTTTTAACGACCTTGAGAAAGAAGCCTATAGAGAGTATTTTGGGAAAAGGAGAAAATGCTGGTCACCACAATGTTTTCTACCCTTCCTAACACAAATTTTGATTTTTCAGTCACATTTATTTTTTCGTGTGCAAATACTTTCAATTTGGACCAGTGTATGAAGTTGTCATTTGGTAATGAGTTAATAAATTTGAGGAGTAAGGCTTTTGAAAACTTTGCTGAGAAGAAAATGCTGGTAACCAGCTTTTTTTTTTCTTTTTCCACATTGTTTACTACTCTTTGGATGACATCATCTGTTATTTCAGCAACATTTGTCTTTCCATCTGCAGATACTTTCATTTATAATTGGTCTAAAACATGTCACATGGTTAAGAGTTTATCCATATGAAACTTGATAGAGGTGACTGCCTGACTCTAGGTTAACTCTTTACCAAATGACAAAATTGTAACCCTTTCCCAAACGACAGATTTTAGACTTTCCCAAACTCAAAGTGTTTGTAGATGACAATTTTTAATTTGATGAGAATGGCAGAAAGTTTTCCGATAGGCTAGAAAACACTGTGGGAAAAGGAGAAATCGCTAGTTATGAGCAATTTATCTTTTACCCACAGTGTTTTCTAAAGACTTTCACTGCAGACAGATAAAAACCAGGGCTTGTTTGGGAAAGGGTTAAACAGGTCCAAATTGAAAGCATTTGTAGACAATAACTGAAAGATGGCCCAAATAAAAAAATGAGAAATAGAGCAGGAAACATGTTGGGAAAAAAGGGGAAAAAATAATGCTTGTTACCAGTTTTTTTTTTTTTTTTTTTCCAAATTTTTTTTAAAAAGCATCCTTCCTCAGGGTCATTAACAGTCAGGATTGTGTGGTTTAACCCTTTACCAAACGACACAATTTTAGACTGGTTTGAATTGAAAATACTAGCAGACGACAAAATAACCTTACCTCAAAAATTGAAATTTGTGTCTAACAGGGTAGAAAACATGGTGGGAAAAGGAGAAAATGCTGGTTACCAGCATTTTCTCCTTTTCCCACCATGTTTTCAAAAGGCTTCTATCTCAGGGTCATAAAAACCAGGAATTGTTTGGTAAAGAGTTAAAGGCTTAAAGTTTTATCAGGCCAAACCACTATGTCAGTTATTCTTGCTAAGTTTGTTTTTAAAAAGAATTGAGTCAACAATTTATATTTTTATTATTAGATTTTTCAATTTATATACTCATTGTAGATGTCTCGGAGTCCATTGCTCACCATGGTATTTGAATCTCATACATAATTATTAAGTCTCACTGATATTTTTTAGCTCACCCTTAGCGCAAAGTGCTTATGGGTGAGTTATTGTGATGTTGTTCTGTCCACTGTTACTTTGGTTTTGTCAACATTACCTTTACAATCACTCTAGATTCCTCAATTTTTAATTCATTCCTAATGAACTTCTGAGAGGCTGTTTTGCAGTGTTGATATTTTTGATGAGTTTGTGAGTTTGACGATGGGTCTCTTAACCCATTACCAAACAATCCCTACTTTTGATGACCCTGAAATAGAAGCCTTAAGAAAACACTGTGGGAAAAGGAGAAAATGCTGGTAAACAGCATTTTCTCCTTTTCCCACAGTGTTTTCTACCCTTCCCATAGCAAATTTTAACTTTTCAGTCACTTTTATTTTGTCGTCAGCAAATGCTTTTAATTTGGACCTGTTCAAAAATTTGTTGTGTGGTAAAGAGTTAAGGCAAAAAAATGGGAGATGGTGGTGTAATGGGAGAGCGTTGGCTTGAAACATCAAAAGTTTTACAAAGCTGAGTAGCTCGACCTTTGAAACTACCCACTGCCCAGCACAAGTACATGTTAACTCTTTACCAAACAACAAAAATTTGGACCAGTCTTAATTGAAAGGATTTGCAGACAACAAAATAAAGTTGGCTGAAAAATTGAAATTTGTTGTTGGAATAGTAGAAAACATTGATGGAAAAGGAGAAAATGCTGGAAACCTGCATTTACTCCTATTCCCACAATGTTTTCCAAAGACTTCTTTCACAGGGTCGAGAGTTGAGATTGTGTGGTAAAGGGTTAAGATTGACAGGAAGGAATCATCCAAGCATAAGAGTGATTGATAAAGATTGTAAAATCTTGTTTCATAATTTATGTAAAACAGATATGTTGAAACTGTGGTAAAAAAACTATCGATAAAATATAATACAGGTAAATTCACAGGAAAGCCTCATTATTCTGGAAGCGACTTCTTGCCCCAATGAAACTATGTCAGAATGCTTTTTTTCCTGATGGCATTGTAGATAATTATGTTTGAATACTAGGGCATCCTGGGTAAAACAGGAGGAACCAACAGGTCATATCTTCAAGAAAATATTCAATTTGATCATGTTTGGAAAACCCGTTTTGCCCTGATTGAGATGAGAGAATTCTCTTTCCCCGAGATAATTGAAACTTGATTAGACTATTTGTTTCTAGGAAACATTAGAGCCATGCTCTGTAAAAAGGAGGTTTAGTGCATCTGGGAAAAGTATTGATTTGTGTCAACCTATGCAGCTGTTTTTTTGTAAATTTTCTGCATGTCAAAAGACTGTTCTACCTCAGAATTTAGCTAATTGTTAGAAAAAGTAGATTTTATGGAGCCATAATTAGGTGCTGACTGGTTTGATTTAATGCATTATAGAGATATGTTAACTCTTTTCCACACAATGATGACTTTTCATGACCCTGAGAAAAGCATTTTCTCCTTTTCCCGCAATGTTTTCAAATGCTACTAGTCCAGACCCGTAAAAACCAGGGATTGTTTAGGGAAGGGTTAAGTGTTGGACTAATAACCTGGAGGCTCTAGGTTTGAGCCTCACTGTATCCACTTGGATTAGGAGTGTCCTTGGGCAAGACACATCAGAGCCCCCAGCCTAGCACTGGCATAAACCAAGAAAACATGAATATGTGAACTGTTGCCTTGTAATGACTGAAGTAATGTTGAAAGCAGTATAAAACACCATTTAATCAATTGATTAATAAATAAGTAAGTTTCATGCCAGTTCCAAACCAAAACACTGTCCGCTTATTGAATCTCTGTCTGTTTAAGTAGCACATTTTCTTTGTTTTTTAGGAACATTTTAATGCAATGTTTTCTATAGTTTTTAACCATGGTTTCTAACATCTGTACAAATATCAGCTGTAAATATACAGGTCTTGTATTGCAGGTGAGTGAGTTTGGATCCTTTTGGTTATGGACCAAAAGGATCATGTTGTTTTAATAATTTTGTCTGAATTATACCATATATTTTTTTTTGGTATTACATAATTTATACATTTGACCTTTTCAAGATCACTTATTATTTCTAGTTTAAGCATACTGAAAAAAGTCAGAACAAAGCTTGTTTAAGCCTTTACTGCACAATACCGACTTTTGACGACCCTGAGAAAGAAGCCTTTGGAAAACATTGTGGGAAAAGGAGAAAATGCTGGTAACCAGCATTTTCTCCTTTATCCACAATGTTTTCTACCCTATCAAAGAGAAATTGCATTATTCGTGCCACATTGAAATTGTTGCTTGGAACTGCATTCTCAGGCTGCTCTACACTGACCTTTGGGGACAGTGAAAATGAAATGTTATCGTTGGATAAATTTTGGGTTTTTATTATCGATTTAAAAATTTTGTTTCATTTGTTTAGCAGGATATGGGTTAATGTGGGTGCATTTGCGTGTTTTTTTTTATTTTTTTTGTTTATTGTTGACTTAAGGTAGTGGACTCTTATACTTTTAGTACAGCATGGCATAAAATTTCTTGACACTTGACAAATACAGATTTATACAGATGTAATACTTTTGCACGTATTTAACCGACCAGAAATTCCGTTGATGCCGGACTTGAAATTATTTGTTGATACTTTTGTGAGTTTCCAGAAAAGGGAGGTAATTATCATATCCGTTTGTATTGAGAATATAGTTGTTTTAGATCTATAAATGATAATTCTAGGAAGGACAAAAAGGAAAAAAGTGGCTTGGTGAAAGTAGTACAATAGTACTCATTTTTAATGTTAGCAAATTTTGTTTCGTAGGATATTATTTTAGTGGAAATAGCTGTTTTCTATTACGGGTCCTCTACGTTAATGTGGCTAACATTTGCTTGGTTTTGCTTTTCTTTCATTGCTGTCATTGTTTTAACTCTTTACCAAACGACCAAATTTAGGACTAGTCCAAATTGATTGTGTTTGCAGGCAACAAATTGAATGTAAATCAAAAATAGAATTTTGATTTGGTAAGGGTAGAAAACATCGTGGGAAAAGGAGAAAATGCTGGTTACCAGCATTTTCTCCTTTCCCCATGATGTTTTCAAAAGCTTTCATTTTTTCTCAGGGTTGTTAAAAGTCGGGATTGTGTGGTAAAGAGTTAACCCTTTACCACACAATCCCGAGTTTTAACACCCCTGGTGGAGAAGCCTTTTGAAAGTATTGAGGGAAAAGGAGAAAATGCTGGTAACCGGCATTTTCTCCTTTTCCCACAATGCTTTCAAACCTTTCAAAAACAAATTTCACCATTTTAGACACTTTTAAATTTGTTATGAGCAAATGCTTTCAATTTGGAAGAGTCCAAAGTATGGTCGTGTGGTAAAGGTTTAAAGTGAATGTTGAATTTTTTCCTTTAATTGCTGTATATACAAACTGACACATCTGCCTCATGCAGAGTTTGAAAAATATTGTGACAAATGTAGAAATTGTTTAAGAACAACTTTTTCATTTATGCCCATGTTTTTCATCGTCAAATTTTATCTGTCTTCAATTTTGTATATCTTTTTAGTTTTAAAAACAGATCAAAAGTTGCCAGATTGCTGTATCTATTGTGTATTTTTTACCTGATTTTAAAATTAATTTTATGGATTGCAACTAACCTTTGGACTGTCAGAAGAATAGCGATGTCATAGTCACAATAATTTTCATACTTATAAAAGATAACAGGTAAGATTTGGAATTCCATAATATTTTGATGACAGCTTTGTTTAACCCATTACCACACAATCCCTACTTTTGATGCCCCGGAGAAAGAAGCCTTTAGAAAACATTGTGGGAAAAGGAGAAAATGCTGGTAACCAGCATTTTCTCCTTTTTCCGCAATGTTTCCTACCCTTCACAAAACAAATTTCTTATTTTCAGTCACTTTTATTTTGTCGTCTGCAATGGCTTTCAATTTGGACCAGTCTAAAATATTGTCATTTGTTAATGAGTTAATTTTGGCCTTTACTTTACCTTTAAACACAACCCTCCTTTGTTATGTATTGCCATGTTTAAAGTCCTCGTGAAAGGCTCTTGAGAACATAGTGAGAAAAGGTGGTAAACAACATTTTCTCCTTTCCAAATGCTGTTTTCTACCCTTTCAAAGTCTGTGTTTGCCAGTTGAGCCATGTTGATTTTGTTGTCTGCAAATACCTTGGATCTGTTGCTGCGCATTTTTTCTTAGGCCTTTAAGCCTTTCCCAAACAATCCCTGTTTTTTACGATACTGGGAAAGAAGCCTTTAGAAAATATTTTGGGAAAAGGAGAAAATGCTGGTAACCAGCATTTTCTCCTTTTCCCACAATGTTTTCTATCCTTTCATAGACAAAAATCATCATTTGTGTAACATTTAATTCGTTGTCAGCAAAAGCTTTCAATTTGTCCTAGTCCAAACTTTTGTTGTTTGGGAAAGGGTTAAAAAAAGTTGGAAATGAGGGTGGGAGGATTAAACTACACCTTCATGTCTTTAGTGGAAGAAGTTTATAGAAATTTTGGTTTGTTTAGGTACCTAGGTCATAGGTTACAGAAAACAGTAATGATTTGTTTATGAAGTGCTATGGTTAGATTTTTAATTCTTTTTTTTTTATTATTATTATTTAGTATTATTATTATTTGTTGGCAGTAGTTCTAATAACGGTCTGTTTTTGCTATTGTCTCTTCTATGGCCATTTTTCTACTAATTATATATCTTTATTTTGGGAGAATCTCATGACAAAAACCTTTTTTTCTGCAGCTTAAATGTACCCTTTTTTCCCTTCTTTGTATGCACGCATTTGTGTAATAGGCCAGTGTGTTATTTTAGTAGTGTAGAAATCATGCGTGAAATCATTTGTTGTAGCATACAGAGATTTCAATATTACGCAATTTTGTCGATTTTTTTCAAATTCACCAACTTTGTTGGACCATAAATTTGTTGATTTTTCTTTGCCAAAAAGCATTTTTTTAGGTAAAAAGTAAAATCATATTAATACATAATACTGAGAATCTATGACATTTTCAATCAAAATGATGGTAATGGAAATGAAGGAAAACAAAGAAAAAGCAGCATACCTATATTTCTTCTGTCTCATTTAACTCATTACCACACAATCCCTACTTTTGACGCCCCTGGGAAAGAAGCCTTTAGAAAATATCGTGGGAAAAGGAGAAAATGCTGGTAACCAGCATTTTCTCCTTTTCCCACAATGTTTTCTACCCTTCACAAAACAAATTTCAAATTTTCAGTCACTTTTATTTTGTCGTCTGCAAATGCCGTCTAAAAGGCATTGTTCTTTTTTTCTTCCTTTACCTAGTCCATACAAATTCAAGAAATTAATATGTTTGCGAAGGTTTTATGCATGTTCTCTTATCTTTCTATTTATCAGAACCTACAGGGACTTTTGCATGTCTGTACTTGTATTTTACAAAAAGAATCTCTTTTTTTTGCCTTTTTGTATACTTTTGACAATTTTTCTTTTATTTTCAAATTTTGAATGAAAATTATCAAACAGAAAGTACCTTGCATTTTGAAATTTGTAACTGATAAGATATAGAGGATATTTGTTTTTTTCGGTGTAAGATCGAAATTTATTTCATCGAGTGGACACCATCGGTAATATTTTCACGAGTGGCGCAGCCACGAGTGAAAATATTACCGATGGTGTTCACGAGATGAAATAAATTTCGATCTTTCACCGAAAAAAACAAATATTCTATTTATTTTATGCTTTTAACCCTTTCTGGGAGGAGCTTTATCAAAATTTGGTAGAGTTCTTTTCCCTTATTCCCCGTGGCGTACCCCTCCCGCATAGCAATGTTATGTCAAGCGCATGAAATGTAAGGTATATGACGTCATATTTCCCATCTGGTTGTTAGGCACGCGCAATTTACCTAGGCGCGTGCCTAACAACCAGATGGGAAATATCGGTATTTTCACTGGTGATACCAGTGTAAGATCAAAAAATATTTTCACTGCTATTTCTCGATATCCTACCGGAAAGCATGAAATAAATCATTATATCATATCTAATGAATGTTGGGAGTGAATGCAAGGGAAATACATATATACAACTTGTATTTTTAACCCATTATCACACAATCCCTACTTTTGACGCCCCTGAGAAAGAAGCCTTTTGAAAACACTGTGGGAAAAGGAGAAAATGCTGGTAACCAGCATTTACTCCTTTTCCCACAGTGTTTTCTACCCTTCCCAGAACAAGTTTCAACTTTTCAGTCAACTTTATTTTGTCATCTGCAAATGATTTCAATTTGGTCCAGTCTAAAATTTTCTCGTGTGGTAAAGAGTTAATAAGGTAGGTATATCAACATGACATAAACATAAATACATTCCTTTCATCTACATAAATGTTGAAATGTAGATTACCGGTAATTGATAATATCTAGTCAGTCTTTTGAAAAATTTTTTTGTAAGGAACTTTGTAACGAAGCCTCTTGTAACCCTTTCCCAAACGACAAATTCTGGACCCTTCCAAACCTAAAGAGTTTGCAGACGACAATATCTGATCCGGAGAAAATGGCAGAAGGTTCTCAAAAAAGGGTAGAAAACACTGTGGGAAAAGGAGAAATTGCTCGTTAAGAGCAATTTCTCCTTTTCCCACAGTGTTTTTAAAAGATTTTTACTGCAGACACGTAAAAACCAGGGCTTGTTTGGGAAAGGGTTAATTTAGATGACCAGCACAAGTTAACCCATTACCACACAGTCCCTACTTTTGATGCCCCTGAGAAAGAAGCCTTTAGAAAATATTTTCTCCTTTTCTTACAATGTTTTCAAAAGGCTTCTTCCTCATGGTCATTAAAAGTCGTCATTGTGGGGTAAAGGATTAATTTGAATTATTGAATTACACAGAAATAAATTTTGTCAAGTTAATTGTCATGGAAATTGTCATTATTTTACTTTTTGGTCAGGGATGAATATTTTGCAAGCATTATTATGCATTTTCTTAGCTCACTTGAAACACTAAGTGCTCATGGTGAGCTTTTATGATCAGGTTGTGTCCGTTGTGTCTTCTGTCATCCGTCATCAACTTAGACCTTAAGTACGCTCTAGAGGCAACATTTTTTGTCCAATACTTATGCAACTTGGTCAGATTGTTTTTCTTTATGATAGTTCGGATGAGTTTGAAATCAAATTATGTTGGGTCAAAAACTAGGTCACTAGGTCAAGTCTTAGAAACAACTTTTGTACATTTTGAAGGCCACATTTTCAGTTCAGTATTCTCGAATGTCAGTCACAATGTTTGCCTTGATCATATCTTGGATGAGTTTGAAAATGAGTCATGTCAGGTCAAAAACTAGGTCACTTGGTCAGATATTTGAAAATCATTGTGCACACTGTAGAGGTCACATTTCCTGTCTAATACCCTTGAAAGTTGTCAAGTATGTTTGTCTTATCAAGTTTGAAAAATGGTCATGTCAGGTCAAAAACTTGGCCACTAGGTCAAATCCTGGAAAAACTCCTAGAGGCCACACTTTTGGCCCAAAACTCTTGAAAATGTATCAGAATGTTTGTCTATATATCATCTTGGATGAGTTCAGAAATGGGTCATATAAGGTCAAAAACTATATCACTAGGTCAAATATTAGAAAAACTTTTTATATACTCAAGAGACTACGTTTTCAGTCCAATACTCCTGAAATGGTCAGAATGTTTGTCTCTATTATACCTTTGACATGTTTGTATATGGGTCAAAAACTAGGTCAACAGGTCAAATCTTAGAAAACTTTAATATGTACCTTCTATTCCGAAAGTTGAACAAAATGTTTGTCTTGATGATAAAGCAGATGAGTTTGAAAATGGGTCATGTTGGTTCAAAAACTAGGTCACTTGGTGAAATCCTAGAAAAACTTTGTGTACCTTCTAGAGGCCATATTTTGTGTCCAAAACTCTTGAAAGATAGAATGTTTGTCTTTCTTGATGATATCTCTGACCAGTTCATAAATGGGTCATGTTGGGTCAAAAACTAGGTCATAATACTGGTATTTTTTGCCATGGTATCTCGAAAGAGATTGAAAATGGGTCATGTTTCATCAAAAAACCAGGAGCGACTTCAAGGCCATTATGGCCCTCTTGTTTTTGATTTCTTTTACCACATTAAGATTGTTTTTTTATTTTCTTTGCTTCCTATTGGATAGGTAATTGTTTTGTATTTCTCCTTTTAGCTATCCTTTACTTGTTGCCGGTGATACATATGTTAAGCCTTTCCCTCATAGGCTTGAGACTTTTTTTCATTATAGATACACATTTACACAGGTATATTCTATGATCTTAACTCTTCACCACACGACAAAATTTTAGACTGGTTCAAATTGAAAGCATTTGCAGACGACAAAATAAATGTGACTGAAGAATCGAAATTTGATACGGAAAGGGTAAAAACATTGTGGAAAAAGGAGAAAATGCTGGTTACCAGCATTTTCTCCTTTTTATACGCCCGAAGGGTCGTATTATGTTATACCCCCGGTCGTCCGTCCGTCCGTCCGTCCGTCTGTCCGTCCGTCCGTCCGTTAGCAATTTCTTGTGTGTGCAACTCCTCCTACAGTTTTCATCGGAATTATTTGAAACTTGCCACAATGAATCTCCATGATGTCTAGTTGTGCACCTGGGTCTTAGAATTTTTATCACTGTTTGCGTTCCAAAATTATCTGCCCTTGATTTCTGAAATAACCAACTTTTCACTTTGAATTTTTGTTCAGGCCATAACTTCCATACCATTAAAGGTATCAAGTTGAAACTATATACACTGATAGAACACATTATGGAGAAGTGCAGTGTACATGAAACATAACTCTGCCACTTTTATTTTTTGAGTTACTGCCCTTTGTTAATTTTCAGTTTGAATTTTTGTCCAGGCCATAACTTCCAAACTATAAAAGCTAATAACTTGCAACTTCATACACTGATAGAACCCATTATGGAGAAGTGCAGTGCACATGAACCATAACTCTGCAACCGTTATTTTTTTAGTTACAGTCCTTTGTTAATTTTCAGTTTGAATTTTTGTCAAGGCCATTACTTCTAAACTGTAAAAGCTATTAACTTGGAACTTCATACACTGATAGAACACATTGTGGAGAAGGGCATCGTACGTGAAACATAACTCTGCCACTTTTATTTTTTGAGTTATTGCCCTTTGTTAATTTTCAGTTTGAATTTTTGTCCAGGCCATAACTTCCAAACTATAAAAGCTAGTAACTTGCAACTTCATAGACTGATAGAACCCATTATGGAGAAGTGCAGTGCACATGAACCATAACTCTGCAACCTTTATTTTTTTAGTTATTGCCCTTTCTTAATTTTCAGTTTGAATTTTTGTCCAGGCCATAACTCTCAAACTTTAAAACCTATCATCTTGAAACTTCAAACACTAATAGAACACATTATGAAAAAGTGCACTGCACAAGAACCATAACTCTGCCATCCTTCTTTTTTAGTTATTGCCCTTTGTTAGTTTTCTCTTTCAATTTTTGTCTGGGCCATAATTTCTAAAATATAAAACCTATGATCTTGAACCTTTCAAGACTGATAGAACACCTTGTGGAGAACAGCAATTCACAAAATTTGTAACTGTGCCACCGTTCTTTTTTTAGCTATTGCCCTTTAATATTTTTCACATATAATGGAGATTAACTACTCTTCATTCATGGCCCTTCCGTCATTTCAACTCATTTCACTGACAAGCCCCTTCGGGCGTATATGCGCCGCTTTGCGAAGCTCTTGTTCCATAATGTTTTCTAAAGACTTCTTTTTCAGGGGCGTCAAAAGAAGGGATTGTGTGGTAATGGGTTAAGTATTAGATGACATTACTTTACACTCTCCTCATTTGGAAACATTTGTCATCAGCAAATCAAATCAGGCTTATCTCTTTACCAAATGACAAAATTTTAGACTTGGTCAAATTGAAAACGTTTGTAGACAACAACTTGAATATTATGAAAAAATAAAAGTTTGTTTACTGATGGATAGGAGACATTGTGGGGAAAGGAGACCTTAATCTTTCAAAAGCCCTTGTCCTCAGGGTTAATGAAAGCCAGCATTATGTGATAGGCGTTAACTCTTTACCACACGACAAAATTTAAGACTGGTTCAAATTGAAAGCATTTGCAGACGACAAAATAAATGTGACTGAAGAATCGAAATTTGATGTGGAAAGGGTAGAAAACATTGTGGAAAAAGGAGTAAATGCTGGTTTCCAGCATTTTCTCCTTTTTCCACGATGTTTTCTAAAGGCTTCTTTCTCAGTGGCGTCAAAAGTAGGGATTCTGTGGTAATGGGTTAAATGATGGCATTTCAATGCCTTGGAATGATAAAGTTATAAATGTTACTTACCGGTACAACTTTATATGATGCAATATATTTAGAAATTGTATTTTAATCATTATCTATGTGCATCGATTTCATAGAAATTGTATCAGGTTATGCTGACCAAAAAAGGTCGACCAAATAAGGTCAACCGAGCCCCTGTAGCTCAGTCGGCAGCAGGCAGGACTTGAGAACATGGGGTCCAGGGTTGGATCCCTGGCCATGCCCCCAGCTTTGCTGATTTTTTCCCCGAGGATTGATGATAGTGCTAAAGGATTCATTCCTGTCCTGCCGCAGACCATTGTTTTGACTATGATTATGTTGAACAAGCAGCCAGTGGCTTGGAAAGAAAATTGTAGAAGTACTGGTACTCCAGGAATGCATGGATAGGTGCACTGGCCAACCAGATATCGTCGGTTTGCTTCCAAAACCTCGTAACTACAGCTTGTGACAAGCTGTAGTTACGATGTTTTGGAAGCAACCGACGATGTAACTGAAGTAATGTTGAAAACTGCATTAAACACTATACAGTCAATAAGGTGGTATGTGACATGCCTTTCTGTTAATGATATTTTACGAAGTATTTCATGGTTGAATAAGGAGGTCATTACTGCTTTTTGTGTTTTTGTTTTACAACTAATTGCATTTAATCTTAAAAATGAAGAATTCTGAAACATAAATAGAAAATTTTTCTGTCATATACTAAATAGCAGAAACACAAAATTATTAGAAATCAAGCTAATAACAATGCATTTTATCTGAAAATAAAGTGCAGACAAACAAGAAATGAGACAATTTTGTAAAACTGATTTTGGTGTAGAGATTATGCAGTAGTGAAAAGTTTGGGAAGAGGTAAAACACTGAAAATTAAAATACACATAATGTGCATTAGGGTGAGTATTTAAAACTTGTTTTAAATTACATGAATAGACAGGTCTAAAAAGTAATTAAAAAGCCTTCTAAACATCTTGTATCTTGTTAAAGATAAAATGACTTAATGGGTGGGGGAGGGGAACCTGAAAAGTGTAGTAGTATTCGCACTGACCATACTGCGTACAGAAATGAACCTTCATGAAATAATAAACTTCTTTAGGTGATTTAATCATTTAAACAATAGTTCTAAGGAACTATTAAGTATTTTACGCTACTTTCAACGTTATTATTACAGTCAAATTAGGGAGACTGCTCACTTCATGTGTATGTACAGGGGCGTAGGCAGGATATTTGTTATGTTGAAGCCAACGCCTATGGCGTTGGGCGAGTGCCAAAGGCAGGAGCAGGGGGGAGAGCACGAGAGGGGGGCAGAGCCCCCCCCTCTCGTAAGGGGGGGTCGGGGGATCTCCCCCGAGAAAATTTTGAAAATTTGGTGCGATTTGGTGGCATCTGGGGATGTCTGAACGGATGTGTTGCGATCAAAATTTTGAAGATTTTTAGATAATTATTTAGTGAAAACTGGAGGAGAAATTGGTCAAGCCAATAAATGCTTGAATTCGTGTATTAAGAAAAGCAATCATGGTCATGTTTATTTTCTTTCTTAATTTTTTCTCGGAAAGACGATACTTGAAAAAATTATGTTGAAGCCCGGGCTTCAAGGCTTCCGCCTGGCTACGCGCCTGATGTATGGTTTTGCCTGGCTAAGTCCTACCTGTGGTTGCTAGGGTAAGTCCTACCTATGGATATGCAATTAAAGAAAAAGCGTTTAGAATGAGAATTGAAGAAAGGAGCTCATTGTTAGGAATTCTTCCCTGTGTCTGGTCATTTGTGTGGTACTGATACCACTCTTAATGACAAAATTTTAGACCTGTCCAAATTGAAAGCACTTGCAGATGACTAAAATAAACATAACTCAAAAATTAAAATTTATTTCCAGCAGGGTAGAAAACCTTGTGGGAAAAGGAGAGAAGGAGGTTTTCAAAACTGTGTATTATTTTGTAAAGGATTAATGCAAATCAGCGGAGCTCAACTTTTTGGCTTATTCAGACACTTACAGGGTTACTGGTATTTCTCAAAGGGTCAGGAGTTTGAATCCTATCTTGGCTAAAGTCTTTTGGAGGATTGATGGTACTTGTAGTAATTCTTCTAGGAATCATTCTTTTTTTACTTTAGAGTACTTTAGACTTATTAACATTTACAACACAAATGATAATATGAGGTTATTTAACATGCTTGGGTACAATACTGAATTCTATTGGATGAGTACACTGCTTAACCAGTCTATATTTTGGACGAGGAAAGAGCCGAGTCCAGAATATAGACTGGTCCTGCAGTGTACTCATCCAATTGAATTCAATATTGTACCCAAACATGTTAAACGACCTCTTTATTTCACACTTCCGTATTCGCTTTAAAGTCAATGACTAGTATAGGACCATTTAATTTGAATAATTAAAAAAAAAGAAGAAATCGGAACATATCAAAAGAGGGTTTTGAAGTTGCTTTTTTACATAGGACTTCACTAGACTACTCTTCCAGTTCAATATCAATATTTAGGACTAGCCTCATTTTGAAAAATCCATATTGTACTCTTGCCACGTTTTTTAAAAATCTATAGATACAGAACTCTTGTCTGGTTCTGAAAAAATTGTATTGAACTCTACAGCGTCTAATAATATATGGGCCAAGATATTCCGTTTTAACCCTTTCCCCAACAAGCCCTTGTTTTTACGTGTCTGCAGTACAAGTCTTTTGAAAACACTGTGGGAAAAGGAAAAATTGCTCGTTACGAGAAATTTCTCCTTTTCCTAGTGTTTTCTGCCCGTTCAGATAATTTTCTACCATTGTTATGAAAGTTAAAATTGTCGTCTGCAAACTCTTTCAGTTTGGAAGAGTCTAAAATTTGTCGTTTGGGAAAGGGTTAATGTGGTAGTATTAAAGCGATTTCAATGGATGTTACACTGTAGGTATGATTAATAGACTTTCTCAGGAAACTAGACGCATCCATTGGAATTTTGTCTGAATACTCTATCACCAAATAGTGTAGATCCAAGATGTGGTCATTATTCACTAACAAAGCTTGAGAAAATTCTTTGTCTTATTCTCAAACATTTTTGAAAGTAACACAACTTCCAATTGGCTAAATCATTTGAATTAACCAGTCAGAAGTTGTGTTACTTTCAAATTCTGAAAATCCTGGAGAAAGAATGTTCATAAGAATGGTTGGTGAATACAGACCCAGATAGGATGCTCTGTGCTACAGATCTTAACCTTAACTGTCTGCATTAATCCTTTACTAAACAACAAAGTTTTAGACCTTTTCAGATTGAAAGCATTTGCTGGCAACAAAATAAACATGGCTCAGAAATTGAAACTTTATCTTAGTAGAGTAGAAAACATTGTGGGAAAAGGAGAAAATGCTGGCTACCAGCATTTTCCCCTTTTCCTACAATGTTTCAGAAGGCTTACTGCTCTGGGTCATAAAAACAAGGGATTGTTTGGGAAAGGGTTAAGCTGTATGATCATGATTCACAGTACTTTGACTTGTTTACCAGCATTTCAGACAAATCGGTTCTGCTTCCTGGTACTTGCTTTGTTTTTGTAAATTTTACTTGTAACTTGGGGTTTGGATGTTGTTTTATTTGGAAATAGAGTGCTTTTTTACTGTACATATATTATTTTTTTGTGTTGTTGGTTTTTTTTTTTATGTATAAAAGGTTTTTGAGCTGGTGGTTGGTTGTTGACAATCTTCACTAAAACAAGAGTATTATGATAATTACTGGTATACATGTATATGTAGATCTTTTCTTTAGAGCTAGTCTTATAGATCTGATAGTGTTAGTCAAAGATCAAACTAAACATTCTTTGCAGTCTTATCTTGGATTTTTACCATCCCATATTTTGTGTCACAGCAGCCTTGAAACTTCAATACTCAAAATTTGAAAATGTCTGTCAACAGATACTGGTTTCAGTATGTGCTTCAATCTGAACTCTTAACCAAATGACAAAATTTTGGACTAGTAAATATTGAAACCATTTTCAGACAACAAAATAAAAGCAACTGAAAACTATACTATACTATACTATACTATACTATACTATACTATACTATACGAAACCTTTTGGAAGAAGCATTTTGAAAGCATTATGGGATAAGGAGAAAATGCTGGTTGACTGTAAATGCTTTCAATTTGGGCCAGTCAAAAATTTTGTTGTGTGGGAAAGAGTTACGTCTTTTCCTGCATATATGTATCAGAACGTAAAAAGATAACAGATGTGTCATATCGTCATGGTGCTTGCAAAACCTTGTAACTACAGCTTGTAACAAGCTGTAGTTACAAGGTTTTGGAAGCAAACCGACGATATAGGTATGTACATGTATAATTCAACTTATCAAGGTCTTTATTCACCAGCCATTAAGAATGTTCATTGTTTTATTCTCGAGCATGTTCCTTAATTTGAAAGTAAGACAACTTCCAATTGGCTAAAACAATGTTTAGCCAGTCACATGTTGTGATACTTTCTCAGTCCAGACTTAGACAAAGAATTTTCTTGAGGATGATTGGTGACTGCTGACCCAGGACTTTGCTGTACATTCTGATGTACCTTAGTGGCATTTAGGGAACAGTCTATAATGTATTTTGTAGGTTTGAATGCTTTTGATGATAGTATTATACATGTTTGTTGAATAAACATGTAGTTTGTTTGCATACTGGTGTTGTTTTCTTCCCTCAGAAGTCTTATTAGGGCCCCATTTTATCAACAATCATGTGTTCAATCGCATTTAAAATTCGGATATAACATGTTCATGTTTTTGACCATGAACTATTTTATCAACAGAAACATGACTACGATATCTCAAGTTCCGGTTGTTAGACTGCAACTGGTCAGAGGGTCTTGTAACTCTGGGACAGTTGTGAAAATTGCGGCTGGATTTGTTGACGACTTTAAACCTCTAACATATAAAAGTGTTGGCATTATACGAGGGTTGTTAAAAAATTATTCGGATTTTGCCTTTTAAAAGTTTATTTGCGAAGCAATCGTGCTAAATTTTGCATCATTCCCTGCCAGAATTCATTCCACACTTGTGTATGCTTATTTTATATATTTCTTTAATAAAACGCGCGAGCTCGCAGTTGCCATCGAAAATGCCAATGGCGCAGCACAAAATATTGTATCTATACAAGCCCTTCTCTTCTACATATTTTTTCTCTTGAAACTGATTACGTAATGAAATTTAATCAGAATACAAGATCTGGCGCTACTTACATCATGAGTAAATTTGACTTCATTTTACTGTTAAATGCTTCAGAAAATTGAGTTTGAATACAGTTTGGGTAAAAGTTTTAAACGTTAAAGATGGCATCCGATTTGACCGTCTGGAAATTCGGTCCATATTAGAATTTGGCCAGCATTTGGGAGAAACTCCGACAAACACATACAAAAAAATTATCATGGCAAAAGGGAATAATTCGGTCGCACAGACACTGGTACAGGGATGTGTACAGCCAGTGGGTACGCCGTTACCGACGATGCATAGAGCATGGGGGCGAGTACTTTGAGACAGAATAGGTAACGTTGCCTGATAACTATCAGACAATGTTGATGATGTCGTATATTGTAGGGTTTCATGTGCCGGTTCCTGGTACCTATGCATGTTTGATTAAGTGTAAAATCAACACGTATTGTTCGATTGTTGAAATATTTTGCACTTTTGTACATAATGAATTTCGTTTTACGATGCATGGATTTTTGTCACATTACGTTGACTCATTAAAAATTTATAGACTTAATCCGGATAATATTCAAACGACCCTTGTATTATTGAAAGATGGTGGTCTGATTTTACAGAAAAGAAGTCTTATTCCTTAAAGATCTCCTGACAGCTGGAATTGCAAATTTCAACGAAGAGAAACCAACGAAGAGGACAAACTCCATACCGGCATTCCACTACAGTAGCCCTTACATAGGTAAGATAAATTGGGGCGTTTTCTTTAAAGCAGTAGTGTTAAACCACTATAAGTTTGCCTGTCCAGCTGTGGCTTTGAATATAAACATTCTGATCTTTGAGCCTGTTATTAAATCTTTACCAACTGACAAAATTGTAGACTGGTTCAAATTTAACCCTTTCCCAAACGACAAACTTTTGGACTAGACAAAATTGAAAGCATTTGCTGACGACAATTCAACTCTTGCTGAAAAGATTATTTCTGTCTATGATAGGGTAGAAAACATTGTGGGAAAAGGAGAAAATGCTGGTTACCAGCATTTTCTCTTTTTCCCACGATGTTTTCAAAAAGCTACTATTCGAGACCCGTAAAAACCAGGGATTGTTTGGGAATGGGTTAAAGGACTTGCTGATGGCAAAATAACCCTAACTCAAAAATTGAAATTTGTTTCCTCCAGGGTAGAAAACATTGTGGGAAAAGGCTTTTGTCTCATGGCCGTAAAAACCAGGGATTGTTTGGTAAAGGGTTAAATGGCTGAATTTCTAAAATGCAAGATAACATTGATAAATAGACTAGAGTTATGAAACCTGTTTCAGGGGACTGTCATACACTTCTTAAATTATCACGGCGGAGAATCACGTGACACAACAACAACAACAATGACCGTTATTTGAAAAAAATCCCCGACTTCAGGTAAGAAAATCTTCAATAATTCCATTAATACATGACCGATTGGAATTTGGTTTAAAGCAGAGAAGGCGGAAGGACTCCAGGGATTTGCTTGATGTGTTAGATTTTTTAAATAATACCTGATAAAAAAGTTATTGACGAGCAAACAAATTTTTTACCCTGGATAATTTGTTTGCTCGTCAATAACTTTTTTATCAGGTGTTGTTTAAAAAATCTAACACATCAAGCAAATCCCTGGAGTCCTTCCGCCTTCTCTGCTTTAAACCAAATTCCAATCGGTCATGTATTAATAGAATTATTGAAGATTTTCTTACCTGAAGTTGGGGATTTTTTTCAAATAACGGTCATTGTTGTTGTTGTTGTGTCACGTGATTCCCCGCCGTGATTATTGCACTTATCTGCAGACAAAAACTATATGTGAGTTTGTGTAAAGTTTTTCATTCCAGTCCTGTAACTCTTCACCAAACGACAAAATTTTTGATTGGTCCAAACTGAAAGCATTTGCAGACGACAAAATAAAAGTGACTGAAAATTTGAAATTTCTTTTGGGAAGGGAAGAAACCATTGTGGGAAAAGGAGAAAATGCTGGTTACCAGCATTTTCTCCTTTTCCCTCAATGTTTTCAAAAGGCTTCTGTCTCGAGGTCGTAAAAACCAGGAATTGTTTGGTAAAGGATTAAATGGCTGAATGTCTAAAATGCACACAACAATGATACATAGACTAGAGTATGAAGCCTGTTTCAAGGGATGGTCACACACTTTTTATACGCCCATTGAAGACAGGAAGTATTATGGGATCACCCGTGGCAGGCAGGCGGGAACCAGTTCTTTGTCCGGAGCATATCTCCAAAACTATACTAGCTAGGGTTATGAAATTTCATGGGTGGATAGATCTCACCAAGGGGGAGTGCAGTGCACAGGTATCATAACTCTTGCTCGCTTAATTTTTGAGTTATTGCCCTTTGTTGTTTTTCATGCTTGAATTTTGTCCGGAGCATATCTCCAAAACTATACTAGCTAGGTTTATGAAATTTCATGGGTGGATAGATCTCATCAAAGGGGAGTGCAGTGCACAGGAATCATAACTCTTGCTCGCTTAATTTTTGACTTATTGCCCTTTGTCGTTTTTCATACTTGAATTTTGTCCGGAGCATATCTCCAAAACTATACTAGCTAGGTTTATGAAATTTCATGGGTGGATATATCTCATCAAGGGGGAGTGCAGTGCACAGGAATCGTAACTCTTGCTCGCTTAATTTTTGAGTTAGTGCCGTTTGTTGTTTGTCATACTTGAATTTTGTCCGAAGCATATCTCCAAAACTATACTAGCTAGGTTTATGAAATTTCATGGGTGGATAGATCTCATCAAGGGGGAGTGCAGTGCACAGGAATCATAACTCTTGCTCACTTAATTTTTGAGTTAGTGCCCTTTGTCGTTTTTCATACTTGAATTTTGTCCGGTGCATGCCCCAGCTTTACAACTTGGAGTAAGATGGGTATATCTTGCGACAATTTGCCGCTCTTGTATAAAATTATTGCACTTATCTGCAGGCAAAAACTAAATGTGAGTTTGTGTAAAGTTTTTCATTCCAGCCCTTTCTATGGCAATTTCAGTATAGCCCCTCCACAACGTTGGGAGGGGGGGGGGGTATAAAAAGACTACAGTCATGATGGTGGAATATATAATTATGTTAATATTTTCACTATGATATATTCTGTAACACATTTTTTGGGGGTCTGGTTACCATATGTGCTGATAAACAGACTATTTGCTGCTTGTTATGCTTATATATCAGTGTCTTAGTGTAATTGTCTATAGAACAAGAAGTGTCCATACATTACAAAATATCTAAGATTTTAAGAATTTCTCCTGTAGCAAAAGGATTTAACTCCTTACCACACGACAAAATTTTAGACTGGTTCAAACTGAAACCATTTGCAGACGACAAATTAAAGGTGGCAGAAAAATTGAAATTTGTTCTGGAAAGGGTAGAAAACACTGTGGGAAAGGGAGAAAATGCTGGTTACCGGCATTTTCTCCTTGTCCTACAGTGTTTTCAAAAGGCTTCTTTCTCAAGGGTGTCAAAAGAAGGGATTGTGTGGTAATGGGTTAAAAAAAAAAAAATTGTTACTCGGAACTTAAAACAACAGTTTTAAACCAAGGTAAAATGTCTAACTGATATACCAGCACAAACAACGTTAACCAATTGCCTTTATGAAGTTGTCTTGTAGAGTTGATCCTGATTATTCCTTACACCTTCGAACAAAGTTGAAATTTGCATCTTTAGCGTTATTAACTCGTTACCACACAATCCCTACTTTTGACGCCCCTGAAAAAGAAGCCTTTAGAAAACATTCTGGGAAAAGGAGAAAATGCTGGTAACCAGCATTTTCTCCTTTTCCCACAATGTTTTCTACCCTTCACAAAATAATTTAAAATTTTCAATCACTTTTATTTTGTTGTCTGCACATGCTTTCAATTTGGGCAAACCTAAAATGTTGTCGTTTGGTAATGAGTTAACAGTGATCATGAGAATGTTGGTATCATGAAAATGAAACTTTCTTCTTTCGAATGCCGTCACTAGAATTTATTGATTTGATAGTTTGTCATAACAGGGGCAGGAATAATGGATATAGGGTGAGGATAGTTTATTCCATACACCTCACAGGTAAATCAATACACATCTTAGGGTTATTCTGTACACTTGTTTTAATAATTATAACCCTTATCCAAATTGAAGACATTTGCAATCAACAGATTAAATTTGGCTCAAATATTGGGATTTGTCATTCAAACATTCAGATTTGTAGAAAACTTTGTGGATAGAAGAGATCATGCTGGTAATTCACATTTTTTTTCTTTTCCGACTTACTTTTGAAAACTTGTATCCTCTTGTTCAATATAAGGTTGACCCTTTACCAAAGAGGAAAATTTTAGCCTTGTCAAAACTGAAATTATTTACAGATAACAAGACAAATAAGACTCAAAAAACAAAATTTCTATTAGTTAGGGTAGGAAAAACCTTGGGAAAAAGGAGGAAATCTCTAGTAATCAAGGTATTTTCTCCTTTTCACACAATGTTTTCAAAGACCTCTTATTAAAGGTCAGTAAAACCCATGATTATTTGGTATAGGGTTAAGTCACTTTTTTTCAAAGTCATCTACTGAATATTTGTTTCAGGGGGTAATAAATTAATTCATTACCACAATATTTGTTTCAGGAGGTAATAAATTAATTCATTACCACACAAACTTGAGTTTTGATAACCCTGACAAAGAAAACTTTTGAAAAAATTGTGGGAAAAGGAGAAAATGTTGGTAATCGGTAACTGTTTGACACTCCTTTCTGTATCCAAAGTTTGAATAAAATTGTGTATGGGGTATTATTTATAAAAACTAAAAACGACTAAAAGAGGAATTCTTTTAACCCTTTACGACACAATGCCGACTTTTGATGACCCTGAGAAAGAAGCCTTTTGAAAACATTGTGGGAAAAGGAGAAAATGCTGGTGATCAGCATTTTCCTCTTTTCACACAAAGTTTTCTCTCCTATTTGATACAAATTTCAAACTTTCTGTCACTTTATTTCGTCATCAGCAAATGCTTTCAATTTGGACCAGTCTGTAATTTTGTCTTTCGGTAAAGAGTTAAATAAACATATCCATCTAGTTTTCCAAAAAAAAAAGGTAAAATTTCTAATACATATAAATAATATTGATTTCAAGAGATTCAGGCAATTTTTACTGTTTGAATATCAACCCCAAGAAGCTCATCTTCATCTGTCTCGCGTAAATTGCTTGTCAGTCTGTCTGTTAGAGGAGTCAAGGAAATGATAAACCATCCCAGAATGCAAAGCACATTTCTAGCTGTGTTCAGTCCACTCCATGTTTCCAAGTCTTCTGCTGTAGTCTGAAAATAAAATAAGGAAGTTAATGGTTTGGAGATGTTTTAACCCTTTACCCCATAAGGCATTTCTATGGTATCTCTAATTGACCCTAATTAACCAGCAAGGATGATGTTACCTATGTGTATATGACACCTTTTGATAGCATAGAAAACATTGTGACAAAAGGTGAAATTGCTCGCCACGAGCAATTTCACCTTTTGCCACAATGTTTTCCAAAGGCTTCTATAAGCAATGCATAGAAATGAGTATCTATGAAGTAAAGGGTTAAGCCATTCTCATCATTAATTAGCCCACCCGGGTAGCTCAGTAGTGAGCATGTCGGACTCAAAGCCATCTCTCTTAGTGTCATTAAAAGTCAGAACTGTATGGTAAAGGGTAATAGAAAAATCTGCTTCTGAAACAAAATTTCTGTCATCTGCAGCTAAACAGCTAATCAAGACTTACTGAGGTACTATTCCAGAGAAAAGGCTTCATGTCGTACAAGTTGATCCTGTCCTCTAATGCTCCATTTGACAGGCTTATAACTAGAGCCGCAAAGTAGAAAAATACAGAAATTGTTCCATTCTGTAGCGTAAGAGCTTTTATGATAAACCTCTTTTTTGGTGCAGCGACATCAAATCTGAAAAGAAAGTAACAAAATGATATGTTATATTTACTTAACCCTTTACTCCATAGATACTCATTTCTACGCATTGCTTGTAGGAGCCTTTGAAAAACATTGTGGCAAAAGGTGAAATTGCTCGTGACGAGCAATTTCACCTTTTGCCACAATGTTTTCTATGCTATCAAAAGGTGTCATATACACATAAGAAATGGCATCATCCTTGCTGTTATTTATTGTCAATTAGAGATACAATAGAAATGCCTTATGGGGTAAAGAGATAACTCATTACCAAAAGACAAAATTGCAGGCTTGTCCAAATCGAAAGCAGTTGCAGACGACTAAAATAAAAGTGGCTAAAAATTTGAAATTTGTTTTGTGAAGGGTAGAAAACATTGTGGGAAAAGGAGAAAATGCTGGTTACCAGCATTTTCTTCTTTTCCCACAGTGTTTTCTATAGGCTTCTTTCTCAGTGTCGTCAGAAGTAGGGATTGTGTGGTAATTGGTTAAATGACATGATTCTGAAAGAGTAGAAAATTGGATTGAAAGAAAATACATACAATATTAACAGCATTTTCTCCATTTCCCACAATGTTTTCCAAAGTTTTCCTGTTCTATAACACAGAATTATTTGATAAAGGTTAAGTCTTTGCCAAACAATTATGACTCTAACCACCCTAGAGGAAAAAAAAAAAAGCCTTTTAAAAACATTATGAAAATAGGAAAATCCTTAGAGGAAAAAAAAAAGCCTTTTAAAAACAATCCCTGGTTTTCACAACCCAGAAGAAGAAGCCTTCTGAAAACATTGTGGGAAAACGAGAAAATGATGGTAACCAGCATTTTCTCCTTTTTCCACATTGTTTCCTACTCCTCTTAAGTAAGGTTTCAATTTTTGAGTAACATTTTATTTTGTCGTCTGCAAATGCTTTCAATTTGGACAAGTCTAAAATTTTGTTATTTGGTATAGAGTTAAAACACAGGACTGCATGCTAAGGGTTTAACCCATTACCACACAACGACGACTTATAATGCCCCTCAGGAAGAAGCCTTTTGAAAACATTGTGGGAAAAGAGAAAATGCTGGTAACCAACATTTTCTCCTTTTCCCAAAAAGTTTTCTAGCCTAACATAGCAGTATTGACCCATTGGAGCCTCTTTAGAATTGTCGTCTGCAAATACTGTCAATTTGGATAAGTCTAAATTTTGCTGTGTGGTAACGGAATAAGGTCACTAACATAAATGCTCAAAATATCAGCAATTATACTGATGACATGATTCGCTAAAATAATACCTTACCTATCACACGCTGATACTGTGCAAACTGCCAGAAGAATATAAAATGTACAATGTACAGGGAGTGCTAGAGACCTATAATGTTCTAAAAAGTCAATATCCCCAAAGTTTAGCAGCACATATGACATCACTATGTGCCAGCCTGCAAAACCGGCCAACAAGCCATGACAGAACAGGAAAAATGTCCGCAACACCTTGTGGGTCTTAATAGCAAACTCTAGTGTCGTGTTCTTTGGTTCGACACGTGTTATGGCTTTCTCAGCTGCTTCCTCCTTCTGGCGCTTCACAAATCTGTTCTTGTTCTCTCCCTTAAAGCCAGCTGAAAAATAAAAACATGAACTGTTTATGCATATATATGTATGTACATGTATCTGGAAAAAAATCAAAACTACTGGCTGTTTTCATCCATTCCTTTTAGTTAACTGCTGTGGATGCAAAGAGATCCATGCAATTTCATCAAAAATCATATTTCAAAGCCTGGTTTAGAATGGAGCTGTTTTAACCCACTACCACACAATCCCTACTTTTGACGACTCTGAGAAAGAAGCCTGTAGAAAACATTGTGGGAAAAGGAGAAAATGCTGGTAACCAGCATTTTCTCCTTTTCCCACAATGTTTTCGACCATGCTGGAAATAAATTTCAATTTTGGAATTATGTTTATTTTGTTATCTGCAAGTGCTTTCAATTTAGACTTGTCTACAGTTTTGTCATTTGGTAAAGGGTTAAACAACTAAGAGGAAGACTTCCAAAAACATTGCAGAAAAGGAGAAATTGCAGGTAACCAGCTTTTTCTCCTTTTACTAAAATGTTTCTATCTGATCAAGAATAAATCATTTGAATTATATATAACTTGTTGTCTACAAATGCTTTAAATTTCCGCAAGTCTAAAATATTGTCTTGCCGTTAAGAGTTACCTCTTTACCAAACGAAAAAATTTTAGGTTCATCCAAATTGAAAGCATTTGCAGAGGACAAAATAAAAGTGGCTGAAAATTTGAAATTTGTATTTTGAAGGGTAAAAAACATTGTGGGAAAAGGAGAAAATGCTGGTTACCAGCATTTTCTTCTTTTCCCACAGTGTTTTCTATAGGCTTCTTTCTCAGGGTCGTCAAAAGTAGGGATTGTGTGGTAATGGGTTAATTCACCAACTTATCAGAGTTACTCACTCCCTGTCTCAATATAGAATTTCTCAGTTGGCTGAGATCTAAGAGCCGCAGAAGCTGTGGCATACTGAGGTCTCTTGTAATCCTCCTCTTCCTCATCTTCATCCTTTTCTTCCTTGTGTGACTCTTCGGTAATTATATCATCTTGTATCTCTGTTAGATCAGCTGCAAGGGTGCTGTCAAAGAACTCATTCCTCAATGTTTCTTCTTGCTCTACCGTTTTCTTCACCTTCTTTTTTACTTTCTTCTTCTTGGGTACTCCATCCTTTATTAGGCTTGCTTTGCTCCCTGACACATCCTGTGACAGACAGAAAATAAGAAATTACCGACACATTGCTGGATTCACATTTCATTTTTCTATCCACTTTCAAATTTTAGTAAGTGGCTTTTTTACCAGTCACAAGATTTAAGTTGACTTGCATGCTTACCAAAAGAGGAGAACGTAGTGCCAGTGCAAACTTTTAAATTCTATTGTACCACTTAATTCTTTACCAAACGTCAAAGTTGTAGACTGGTCCATATTGAAAGCACTTGCAGACAACAAATTAAACATAACTCAAAAATTGAAATTTGTTTCCAGCAGGGTAGGAAACATTGTGGGAAAAGGAGTAAATGCTGGTTACCAGCATTTTCTCTTTTCCCACAATGTTTTCAAAAGGTTTCTATCTCAGGGTCGTAAAAATCAGGGATTAATTGGTAAAGGGTTAACCTGTCCACTAGAGACAACAACCAAACAATACAAGAAGAATGTTACTCAGTACTAAAACCATAATTAGACTAACATTTATATTCCAATTTAATACCAGAACAATGTCGGACGATTTTGAATTAAAATATATATCACATATCCGAGTATTTTCGTGTCTAATAACAGGTATAGAGAGTCCACTATGTCCAACTTGGTTCTTGTTATTATTAGTGCATGATAACTACCCTACAGTATGTCACATTTCTTTTATTACCAGAATGGTAACAAGGGAATTATAATCCCTTCTTTATGTCATCCCTTGTACTTAACCCTTTACCAGACAACAAAATTTTAGCTTTGTCCAAATTTTTGAAAGCATTTGCAGATCACAATTTCAGTGCAGCTCAAATGGTGTATTTTTTCTTAGACAGAGTAGAAAACATTGTAGGACAGGAAGAAAATGCTGGTTACCAGCGTTTTCTTCACTTCCCACAATGTTTTCAAAAGACTTCTTTACCAGGGGCGGTGATTTTTCTTTTCACATTTGGACATTTATTGTGCACTGTACCGTCTCAAGACCATCGTAGATTTTCCAATAGCAAAGATAAAGCGCCTGCGCTATACTGCCTTTCTGTGTCATCAGTTTAATCTGTATTGCAGCGAAATGTAATAAAATTTAATTAACTAACATGACAAAAACAAATAATAAACCTTTCATTAACTAAAAAGCTTGTAGAAGTCGTTTATATAGTGTAAATCTCGGAAAACACACAGACGAAATTTATCGAACAAGGTGGCCATTTTGAGTATTTTCGGGAATGTAAATAACTCGTGTAACAGATGAGATGCATAGTTTTCTCTTCCGTTTAGCATTCAAATTGAAATTATTTTGTTTTTCAAACAAAGGATTATTAAATACACAAGCAACAGCTGAATTTAAATCCTACTTGTGTGCTCTATTTGAGAAAATAATGAGAGTTCAAACTTGCGCACAGAAACTGTGCGGAACTTTCAAATGGTTTTGTCTTGATCGACTCTGTACCCAGAGGCGACCAGTCAAAAAGTAATGATTGCCTTTGGGAAAAGTTATCTGTCAAATTGGTTAAAAACTCATTAAGCCGACTGATAATGATGGTAAGATTTTGAAATTTCCACGCAATTTTAAAGAAGGGCTGCAATGAAGCCTTGCTGAGATGCTATCACAAAAATAACATTGAAGCAAGCCTTCAGACTGAAGGCAACTTTAAACAAGTCCCAACATGTAATTTTCATGTGACTCTTAATTAATTACCTCTCCTTGGCTTCCGCCACTTCTAGCTGATGTTGGATCTCCTTCCTGATCTGTTGTTGTTTTCTTCACAACTCTCTTCTTCTTTTTAGGGGCAGTTTCTCCTGTTTCACCTGTTGCAGCTGTATTTGTTTTCTTTCGACGCGGGGTTGGCTTCGTTGTATCTCCTTCTGCCTTCGTATCACCATCTTCCGCTGTTTTTTTCTTTTTCCTAACTACTTTTTTCTTCGGTTTACTCTCATCCTCAGTCATTGGTGTTGCTGATAGAGGTGGGAGTTTGGCTTTTCCGCCACGACTCGGTGTTGGAATATCTGCCATAGCAGCGGAATTTCACATTTTTACATGATAGAAGCAAACAAAGTGTCGCTTGTGTCTTTAATATATCTAAAAAAAAAATCCCGTCTTTTGCAACAGCTTCGTGACCAAATAAATTCGCTATCGAGGGTTTTGCCTCCAAACAAATTCGAGTCTTTGGGGTTTCGATCTGGGGAATGGAAGTTTTTGAAACACCGTGTGTGAATGAGGGTGTCAACAAAAAAAAAATCTCAGTCATATATATTGCGTAAAAAAAAACAAAGAGAAATAACAACATGAATTCTTGAACTCATTTCTGTTAAAGGAGGCCCTTCGGATTTTGGGACGAAAATTTTACAAAAATGCAAAAAAATCATCCTTATACTCCCAAAGCCTTTTTATTTGCTTTCATAAAATCCCAGTAGTCGAAAACCACCCAATAACACGAGAAATTAGAGATTTATTAAGGACCAAGTTGACACCAACCGGGGAAGCGTTCTATTTTTAGATTATCAATTCTCTCATTTAAATACAGGAAAACATGATAGGATTTCCAACTGACGTATATAATAATTGGACTAGAAATGAGATCCGATCGATTGCTGCATTTTGATGGTTGCACATTTGTCTTTAACAGACTAGTGTTAAGGTCGGTGAACAGCATAGATCAAAGATCAGTTTTTACGTTTTGTGCAGTCTAATCTTGATCTAGATCTACATTGGCCGCATATCTCAACTGTTGTAGTGAAAGACGCTTTAACCCATTACCACGCTTTAACCCATTACCACACAATCCCTACTTTTGACGCCCCTGAGAAAGAAGCCTTTAAAAAACATTGTGGGAAAAGGAGAAAATGCTGGTAACCAGCATTTTCTCCTTTTCCCACAATGTTTTCTAACCTTCATAAAACATAGATCTATTTCAAATTTTCAGTCACTTTTATTTTGCCGTCTGCAAATGCTTTCAATTTAGACCAGTCTAAAATATTGTCGTTTGGTAATGGGTTAACCATGCCTTTCGGCCCCAAAGGCGAAAACAGTAACCTTTGCGTGGTGCATCTAGATCAAGAGACCGCAGAGAACGTGTTCAAGTCTGGTCTTTGATCTGTAGGCCTACCGTCCACTTGTATAGTCTAGTCTATAGATACAATCAAAATCTTTGTAAATTTTAAAGAATTGTATTTAGAGCCGACGAAAGAGGTCAATTTTATTTATTTGACGTTAAATTAGGTGGCCCTTCAGATTTTGGGACGAAAATTTTACAAGAAAAAAAAAATCATCTTTATACTCCATAATCCTTATAGTTTACATTTATAAAACCCCAGTAGTCGAAAACCATCCAACAACAAGAGAAATTAGAGATTTACCACAGCCCAGGTCGACGCCGACACCTTCTATTTTTACATGAGCAATTCGTTCATTTACATACCGGAAATATACAGACGAAGCTTCAAACAAGGCGTCAAAAGAAGACATTGTCGAAAATAATTACATGTTTGTTATGTTATGGAATTTCAGCGTAATTAGTCACGTGCCAGTCACTTAACATTCCCACAATGCTTTTTGTTTATTTTTGGCGGGAAATCTAAAAATAGCTTAAGAGGCTACGTAGCTTTTTAAGGGAATACAATTTTTTCTTTTTTAATTTTTGTACTTTTTTTTTTATTTTTAATTATAGATGATTTGTATTGTTTTTTTGATAAATTTCAGTGAGATAAATATTTTTTTTTTAATTCGGTGTGGTTTCAAAATTCTAGATACCCACCTTTAACAGATGAGCGATTCTATTTCAAAACCAGAGGATAATCCCTTGTGTCCTTTCATTAGGACTACGTGTGTAACAACCTCCAACATTTAAAATTCGAGTAAAAGCGACCCCGTAGATCACGTGACGTAAAAAAAAGACCGGGTTCGACAAAGACTTTTTTTTCAAGTGGTGTCAAATGTGCCACATTGTTCCGAACTTTATCATCTAGAGATCAACTAATTAAGCTAAAACTGAGTAGATCTATATATATAAAAAAAAAAAAAATCTTTGGTAAATAAAGTAAGAGAACAATAAGATTAGAGCAAAGAGAGCCATGATCTTAAGATCAGACTGCAATGTTGCGGTGAAGTTTCATCTTGATTTGGATTTATGTAGCCACATTGCCCGAAAATGTTCAATCGCTCATATGGTATCATAATGATTTAATGATAAACCCTGTTAATTAGTCTATATGCCCTTACTTGGACCTAGATATCTATCCCAGATATATAGATCTTTCGGTAACAGACGAGTTCGGTAACATAGATTTAGCAGAGCGTAAGTCGATTGGATGTTTCGGTAACAAAGCAGTTATATAGGTCTATATATGAATATAGTGTTTGTATACTACGACGTTTTTTACACTCAACGCAGGGTATTATTTTGTTCAAACCTATTATTTTTGCACTGTCCGGCCCTTTTTCCTTGATAGATAGGCTATCCACTCGTTTTTTTTTTTTCCTTTCTTTTTTTAACACTTGGCTATCCACACGTTTTCCCTTTTATTTTTCAGTTTTCGACCATATTTCAAGTGATGAATAATACCTACCGAATCTAGAGAGAACAGGTTCAAAATTAATTTCGGTTTATTTTAAGAAATAAATTATTTTTACCTGTGCCAGACTGAAATCGATTATTCCATCTTCCCATGTGCACCTATCACAATTAAGCTATATAGCATGTGATCGGCCTGTTATATCAATGTTGGACGTAATACATGGATGTTGACCTGACATTTTTGTCTCAGAAATTCTGATTGTATGATCATTCGACCGTGATTAACTCTTTACCAAACGACAATAGTTTAGAATTGTCCTAATTGAAAGCATTTGCAGAAATCGGTGTGACTGAAAAATTACAGTTTGCACATGGATACATGATGGATATTATTCCATACATCAATCATGGGTGTAAATGATCGAAAGAAGAAACGGTGATCAATATTTGTTATAAATTTAGATCTATTTCAGATGCTGTATACTAATTACTAGCATGGAATGAAGAACATAACAAAATTTTTATTATGAAACATAGTGGGAATTACAAATTAATGTTTTAAATAATGAAGGTTTGAACAAAACAAAGCCATGCATTGGGTGTAAAGAATGTCACGGTACATAAACACTATATATAGATGTAATTGCTTTGTTACCGAAACATCCAGTCGATCTAACGTATGAGTCTATGTTACCGAACACGTCTGTTACCGAAACAGTCGTAAATCTCCGCTCAAATTTTTAAGCCGAAAGAGTTACCTACCATGAATGATTCAGACCATGTGCGGCGCTTTCCAATTTTAGCCAATCAAAAATCTTGTTACAAATGGTTTCAAACTGAGGAATGAATTATTCCAAAATGTGAAAATAAAGCTAAACGTGATGCTGAGTGTTGAATTGCAAGACTGACAACTGTTTGTATTGATAAATAGAATTTGTATTCGTCGGCAAATCATCGAAAATTTTGTAAGTGTAATCGAGTTCGGCATGTTACAACTACCAAATCTTGTCCCGCTTAAAAAGGTTCTGAAGTGAAGAACTGTCAAACTGTCTTGATTTCTCTTTTGATCTCTTCTCATTCTCAAAAAGTATTGAACCGAGTCTGAGACAGTCAATCATGGCCTTTTGTCGGTAGCTTATATTTGAGTACTTGCAGATGAAAAAATAAGCATAACTCAAAAAATGACATTTTTTTTCAGCAGGGAAGAAAACATTGTGGGAAAAGGAGAAAATGCAAAATGTATTCGAAAGGCTTCTTTATCTGGGTCGTAAAACCAGGAATTGTTTGGTAAAGGGTTTAAATGACAAGGTCCAAAAATTGCCTAACCCTAACCCTGCAGGACAAGTGACCTTGAAAAATCACTTCCCCTACTTTGATCCTTACTTGTCCGACGAGGAAAAACTTACAATATTGGACTCTGACAGTTTTTTTTTTCAGACAAAACGGAAACTTTACAATGAACCTTAAATATCAGGTTTTAAAAAGAGGTACAATTTATCCCATCCATTTACAGAAATTAATAAAGCTACAGTAATACGGTTTTTAAGCAGAGAGTATTTGTGATAATGTTATTATTTTCCGTTATAATAATTACAGAAGTCGCTCAGATTGAAATAGGTACACCCGAAGCATATTATGAGATTTTTGTTTGCAGTGAAAGGTCCTGGATTATATCATTAGGCTGACTTGAAACCGGTCTTTAATTGGGGTGGGAACTAGCACATTTTATATTCTGTTTCAAAATCTGATTTTCTGAAATCCCTTATTTTGCTTATTCAATAATTGAATGGCCGTTTTGTCTCATTTGAAAAACTTGTTTAATTAACTATCTCCTATTCATCACTCGTCCCTGCAGATGAGTATGACTGATATTTCACTCTTCCTCATCCATTTCTTACTGGTAAATACAAGCTGACGAGTGGATTTTTTGGACTCTGAATGGGATTTGATGGCACCCTCAACTGTACTTAGGTAGTGTGTAAGCAGAATTATTTGTATGAGGTATGACATTAAGAGCCATCTACCTTAAGTCTGACGGGTCGCCCTGATATTATTTTTGTGATTGGGTCCCTGCACCCCTTCACTTACCTTCAGTGTGAAGGGTTGCTCTAATGTTATTTTTGTGACTTTTGGTTTCTGCACCCCTTCTCAGTGGCCCTTCTTCGACATTATTTGAAAATCTTATAGGTCATATTTCTGTTAGTTTAATGCGTCTCTAATCTGCTTGTCAGCGATGAAAATGGACATGAATCAATAGATAAATGATTTGACTTCATATTGACACAAAGCAAAGTGCATGGTTTTTACTGATCTTTTTGTACCATTTATTTGACATAAACAGATCTGGCTAATTTGTAAATAAATACTCATTATGAATTCAGTTAGTTGCACAGTCATTAGTGGTCAATTGGATTTGAAAAAATGATATTGTGTGATTTGCAATTTTAAGTGATAGATAGGACATCTCATAAATGAAATATGTCCAATATATTTTAGTTTCCTTTCCTTGCCCAAGCTGATATAGTAGAAGATGATAAATTATTGAAAGAAAAAGAACTTTATCATTAAGTACCAGAAATGACTTCTGAAACATGTGCAGTAAATGTTAAGCCTAGTTTCCAATTCTTGGGAAGTAGGTCAACAGACATTTACATTTTGAAATAATGGAAATTACAAACAAATAACTCTAAACTTTTTTAATCAATTTTTTTTTTTTTTTGTAAAGATTATTGATTTTTCTATAGATTTATATCAATTTTCATACCTGACAACCAGATTAAAGACTTGCTATAAAGTACCAACTGCAAGGGAGTTGTTTGAGTTAAAAAAAAAAAAAACAACAGTGGTGGTAGGATTTGATGAATTAACTTGCGCAAACTTCTGTTATCATAAAGTTTTATTTATAAATGTGTTTCACTTATATAACCCTCAAAGCACATTCCACTATGTAAGTTGTGTTTGCAGCCAGTATTGATTAAGATCAGACTGTACAAAATGTTTAGTCTGATCTTTGAGCTACCCTGTCCACTTGGTGTAACCCTTTACCAAACAAATTCAATCCCTGGTTTTTACGACTCTGGAGATAGAAGCCTTTTGAAAACATTGTGGAAAAAGGAGAAAATGCTGGTAACCAGCATTTTCTCCTTTTCCCACAATGTTTTCAACCCTGCTGGAAACACGTTTCACTTTTTTTTTTATTACACTTATTTTTTCGTCTGCAAGTGCTTTCAATTTGGACTGGTCTAAAATTTTGTCGTTTGGTAAAGGGTTAAACATAAGATACAGCTGTTGTTATTTGGGTCTTGTTTTTAAATTGAATATTTGTGGGGTTTATTGGGCCCTCTAAGTGTTAATTTTTTTCTCTTGTAGCAGAGTAGGATAAAACAGAAGAGAAAAAAATGGCAGATGACAGTGAATGGTTGAAGTTGCCCCCAGACGAGAAAGTACAGCACAAGGTATTCTACATTTGTAGTTATGTTCTAGGACCTAAGGCTAAAACAAAATGAACTAAGAAGCAAAAAAGGTACACCTTTTAATTTTGGCTGTTTTGGGAAAATGCTTAACTCTTTACCACACAATCGCGACTTTTAACAACCCTGAGAAAGAAACTTCTACAAAACATTGTCAATTTTAACCTTATTTTAATCGATGAGACGATTCTAATGAATACCTACAACATAGAGTTTAGTGAAGCATAATCAATATTTTCAATTTTGAAATCAAAATCACTTCCTCTATCTAGAGCCCTGGGGTAATATCAACTTTGGGGGTATAAAAAATTTTGTAGCAGCACATCTTTTTTGTTTTTCTCCAGAATTGGAAAGCCAGAGTAGCAGGATACGAAGAAGTTACAAAGTTATTTGGAAAGATTGACGATGAGAAGAGTTCAGAGTTCAGTAAATACGCCGGTCTTATCAAGAAATTTGTTACAGACTCAAATGCTGTGGCTCAGGAAAAAGGAGTGGAGGCTGCCATGGTTTTTGTAGAGAAGGCTGCAATTGCTCATAAGTAATTTTTTTTTTTTTATTTTATAGATAATATTGACTCTGATATCTTTTCCTCACCAGAAAAAAAATTTCTTAGGTCGGTATTCAACAGCTATAATGCTGAATTTGATTTCTAGGTTTAGTCTAGATTTAGAAACTAGAAAGTAAAGAAATTATGAATCGGTTAAGCAAATCTATAGATTCAATGTCTTACTTTCCATCAGAGTATTTTTTATACTCAGTGATTTCCCTTTTTTGACCTAAAATTCGCTTAATTAACCCTTTACCACACAATCCCTACTTTTGACGCCCCTGAGAAAGAAGCCTTTAGAAAACATTGTGGGAAAAGGAGAAAATGCTGGTACCAGCATTTTCTCCTTTTCCTGCAATGTTTTCTACCCTTCACAACACAAATTTCGAATTTTCAGTCACTTTTATTTTGTGGTCTGCAAATGCTTTCGATGTGGACAAACCTGAAATTTTGATGTATGGTAATGAGTTTAAAAACTTAAAACCAAATACAGTGCTGTTGCTTTTTTGTCCCCCAGGACAGCTGCTGATGTGGTGAGTGGTGTGATAGCTAAGTGTATCAGTGCCCCGAAACAGAAAACAAAAGATGGTGGGAAGGAGATCATCATGCTGTACATTGAAGCCGAGAAACAAGAAGCTGTGGCGGAATGTCTGATTGAAGGGCTGGGAAATAAAAATCCCAAAATTGTCAGTGCCTGTGTGCAAACACTGAGGGAAGCTCTACGGTATGGATGGAATCTTTATTACGCTCTCAAGATGGATTTATTATTGTTTTGCAGAAACAGACTTTTTGGAACATTGTGATAAGAATAGGAGAAACTGCTTTTAACTATTATTTTTTGGTTTTTTTTTTGTACACTTGTCCAAATTTAGGCTTGAAGGATTGAATTTGTGTTTGACAGGGTCGAAAGCAATGCATTTGCAGATGACAATTTTAACCCTTTACTCCATAGATACTCATTTCTACGTATTGTTTGAAGGAGCCTTTGGAAAACATTGTGGCAAAAGGTGAAATTGCTCGTGACGAGCAATTTCGCCTTTTGTCACAATGTTTTCTATGCTATCAAAAGGTGTCATAATTATGCTCATGAGAAACAGCTTCATCCTTGGTGTTATTTAGGGCCAATTGAAGATACCATAGAAATGCCTTATGGGGTTAAGGATCAATGTGGATCAAATTATTGTATCTATTTGATAGAATAGAAAACATTGTGTGGGAAAGAGAAAATGCAAGTAACCAGCATTTCCTCCCTTTTCCCAAATAAATATAGTTTTGAAAGCTTTTCTTCTCAGGGCCGTTAAAAGTCAGGATTATGTGATAAAGGGTTAAATATGAAGCGATTTGTTTATAGAAATAATCAAAGAAAACATAGAGGAATAAGAGAGAAAATATTGGCATTTGTTGCTTTTCCCTCAATGTTATCAAATGCTTTTGACCTCTGGAACACTTGATCTTTTGGTATAGATTCTTTCATATTGAACTATATTTACGACATCTGTGAAAAGGGAGCTTAATGCATTTGCTAAAAGTATCAACCCAGGGTAGCCTGCGCAGTCAGTGCAGGCTGGCCTCGGCCACAACTTTTCAAGTGGTTAATTTTTTGTGTTTCCAAGGACCAGTCTAATCTATGATTAATCTGGTTATTAATAGAAAAGGCTACTTTGGATCTAAAATATATAGGAATACTTTCTTGGTATCATGTATAACAGAGATACATTAAGTCCCCTTTTACCAGAGCACAGCTTCAATTTTGCAGGTTCTGTGCAGTCTGATCTTGATCCATACTGTCCCCAAAAGCCTGTATGTAGCCATGCTGTCAGCAAAAGTCTAGCACATTTAACTTGTAACTGGTGGTTGTGAGTTCGATACCTGGTTGATGTAAACTTTCTTTCTGGCAATTTATCGCCACTTAACCTCTAATGCATATGAGTAAATAGTGACTTGGGGAAAAAAGTCATGTCATAACTGGTGTAAGAAAGCCATGAAACACACGCGTAGGTGTTCTAACCTCTGTGATACAGCCTAAGTTGTAAAAATGGTGTTAATCTCCAATTCGATCTATCAATTGATAAAATACTGGAAAACTGTCGTAAATTTTCCTTTTATTCTACCCGTTCTGTATATGTAAATAAATTGACCTGTTCAGTGTTGAAAAGCTGAAGGACAAACCGCTATATAGTCAGTGAAGTGTATTTATGGGTTTTAGTCTCTAAGAATTTCTTAACTCTTAGCCACACTTTGCTGAGTTTTAATGACCCTTACGAGAGGAAGCTTTGAAGACATTATTGGAAAAGAACAAAATGCTGGTGACCAGCATTTTGTTCTTTTCCAACAATGTTTTTTGTCTATCAAAAGACAAATGTTTTTTTTTCCTTAACACTGAATAGGTCTTCTGCAAATGCTTTCAATTTGGACTTAAATTTTGTTGTTTGGTGAAGAGGTAGAGACAATATTTCACATTGCTTTTTCTATAGGGATTTTGGAAACAAAATTATACAGATCAAACCTCTACTGAAGTTTTTACCCAAATTGATGGAAGACAGGGACAAGAATGTGAGGGAGGAAGCCAAAATGTTGGTGGTAGAGATGTACAGATGGGTGGGAGCTGCTATCAAACCCAAACTTACTGATTTTAAGCCTGTCCAGGTACACACTGAGATAAAACAATTTCTAGTACATTATAAGTTGTACGGTCAGGTGGCAGGGGACTTAGAAACTTGTTCATGGCTGCAGTGAATCATGTCGCCCTGAGCCGAAGGCAAGTTGGCGTCATGATTCATCACAGCCGTGAACAAGTTTCCAAGTCTCCTGCCACCTGACCATACAACAAATTTATTATACTGCGAAGTTGTACCATTCCAATGTTTGTTAAGGGAATTTTACCTGTGTTTTTGGTTTAAAAAATTGAGTGCGCTGATGAAATAGAACTTCCGTTCTGAGTGCCATAGTTTAATGAAAACTGATGTCACTGGGAAATGACAGTGACATCACTGAAATCTTGGTAATAAGTGCTCAAATATGCAGCTTGGTGCATTTCTCCTTTTCCCACAATATTTTTTATCCTTCCCAAATCAAATTTTTGATTCACATTTAATTTGTCATCTGCAAATGCTTTCAATTTGGACCTGGTGATAGAGTTAAACTTCCTTTTTCCTAGACCATTTCTCAGTTATCTTTACTGTAGAAACTCCACTTTGACCATTCGAGAACTAAATTAATACAAGTGTCACAAGAAAAGAAACTCTAAAAGGAAAGGAAATACTTTAATAGAATTCAAACCTTGTTAGAATAGGAGCAGCCTTTTTATATATCAGGGTTCGAATTTCATTTTTTTATCCACTTGCAAATTTTAGCATTTCACCTTGCAAAATTAAAACTGGACTCGCATTTTTGTTTTTGAAGCTCAGCTTGCCTACCACTTGTAAAGAACGAATGGCCGGTACAAACTGTTCAATTCTATTCTATTACGTAACCTGTCGACCTGAGACAACAACCAAACAAAAGGAATGTTAATTGACATTAAAACCTTCATTTAACAATCAATTCAATTTCAATTGAATTTCTGTTCTAATGAGAGGTTAAATTTCTACAAAACTTACACTGGTGGACAATTTTGTAAATGAAAAACGGACGTGAAAAAACATCCTAATATCTGCGTGTCCGGTAACTGAAAATGATTTTGTTTCAAATCAGAGATTGAATTCGCCTACCGTTTTTTCAGCATAAAAAACGCAAAACCTCAGTATCGACTGTGAGTGCAGACGAACGCACTTGCCTCATGAAATTGCGGTAACGAACGACAACTCGGAGGCTTCAATGGCGACGTCAAATTATCGACATCCGTCGAAGGGTGTTCTCAGTGCGATATGACCGATGTTTATCCGGAACAAAAAGAAATTACCTTTCTTTGTATTCACATATAAAATTTAGTACATTTGGTAACTGTTCTTCAATAATCTGCACTCGCATTTTTTTGCAAGTGCATGAAATTTCAACTCGCATTTTCCAAGTCTGGCTTGCATTTTGCGAGTAAATATGTGGGAATTTCGAACCCTGTATATGTAGTAGCTCCATGCCAACAGTGTTTACAAAAAGCTTTCTGTGGTACTCCAGAGATGCAAAAGTTGTAATTGTTCAGTAATTGATTAGCATGAGGAAGTTATTTTTAGTTCACCTTCGCACAAGTTACTGTAAAGGAGCTATTGAGATGCGTAAGGTGTATCCTGCGAGAGTAACAGTCGTCTCTTTCAAAACAACTTGCCAATTTCTAAGAAATCTTACAGAAATAGTCAAGTATGTACTAATTGAATTTGACATGCAGATTATACACATACACCCATTAACCGTTTACCACATAGCAAAATTTTAGACTTTCCTAGTAAAGGAACTTTGCTGATAAAATATTTTTCAAATGATAGCTTTTGTCTTTAAATAGGTTAACCCTTTACCAAACAATTCCTGGGTTTTACAACCCTGAGATAAAAGCTGTTTGAAAACATTGTGGAAAAAGGAGAAAATGCTAATAACCAGCATTTTCTCCTTTTCTCACAATGCTTTCTACCCTGCTGGAAACAAATTTCAATTTTTGAATTACGTTTATTTTATCGTCGGCAAATGCTTTCAATTTGGACCAGTCTAAAATTTTGTCTTTTGGGAAAGGGTTAAAAAGATTGTGAACGTAGGAACAAGGAGCAAGCCAAGAGTAATGTGCTTGTATAAAGTATCATTCATTTATTTTCTATCAAAAGTGTTCAAGTTATGTCTCTAGGTTCAAAGATAGATCTGCCTCAGACTTGCCTGTATAATATGGCTCATTTTTGAAAGCTATGCTGCTGATATGTCCTGCAACTGACAATTTCCTGTTGTCAAAACTTTATATGAATTTCAGATTACAGAGCTGGAAGCAGAGTTCGAAAAATTACCTGCTGAGAAGGCACAACAAGCAAGATTTCTGAAATCTCAGCAAGACTTGAAAGCCAAAATGGAAGAGAAAGCAGCTATGGCTGAGGCAGGCGTAGAAGTAGAAGAAGGTAAGATGTGTATATTATGATCTCTGAATGCTATGTGAATAGCAACATGTTTGTTATATGCAAAGAAGAAGATAATTCTTGCCTTACGATCTTTCAGACTATACAACAGTTTTGATTAACCTTTTCCCAAACAATCCCTGGTTTTTACGTGTCAGGAATAGAAGCCTTTTGAAAACATGAAAACATGCTGGTAACCAGCATTTTCTCCTTTTCCCACAATGTTTTCTACCCTACCATATAGAAAAATCCTCTTTTTAGCAACTGCTAATTTGTCATTTGCAAAATGCTTTCAATTTGGTCTGGTCCAAACTTTGCTGTTTGGGAAAAGGGTTAAGATCAGATTTCCAGATGAGAAGGAGTGATGGTAAAGGTATCTTATTATATCTTTATCACATAACCTCCCTTGTTTTCAGTGTAATATACCCATTACGAATTTTCTTATCTTATACACATTTGATATCATATTTGTGTGACATCATTTCTGACGTCATTTTGTACCCATTTTATACAAGTGAATGGGGCTTATGGATATTATCTGTGGGCATTTGCGATAAGATTTTATTAAACTGGTCAAGGAAAATGTTATTAAGTAGGCTCGCTTAATAACATTTCCCTAGACTTGTGAAATAAAATCTTATCTCAAAAGCCAAATCATGTCATATACTATACATCTCAAAAGCCCAATCATGTCAGGTCCTATATGTCTTGCTTGTCCCCAGATTTGTTTGATAAAAAGAGTTATTTTTGGATAAAAGAGCAACCTTATCTTAGTTATTTACTTAATTCTTCACCAAACAACAAAGTTTTGGACTAGTCCAAATTAAAAACATTTGCTGACAAGAGTAGAAATGTGAAACAAAAATTGAATCTTTAGTTTAAGACGGTTGAAAACATTATGGGAAAATTAGAAAATGCTGGTCACCGGCAATCTATGCCATTGCTCATGTTATGATGCACAAATTTTAACCAAAAATAGGGTCGTGATCGTTCAATGTCCAAAAATAGGACAATGTCATGTTAGTAATAATTTCTTTCACCCATTACCAAACAATCCCTACTTTTGACGACCATGAGAAAGAAACCTTTAGAAAACATAGTGGGAAAAGGAGAAAATGCTGGTAACCGGCATTTTCCCATAATGTTTTCTACCCTTGTTTTCTACCCTTCACAAAACAAATTTCAAATTTTCAGTCACTTTTATTTTGCCATCTTCAAATGCTTTCGATTTGGAAAAACCTAAAATTTTGTCATTTGGTAATGAGTTAAACCCCATCTCTAATTTTGACCTGTGGTATTCCTGATGCAATTTTCATGTCCAAAGTATCATAGTTTTTTCTGTCTAACTCTGTGTTATAGAAGAAGTTGAAGATGTAGACCCATATGAATTGATGGAGGCAGTGAATGTACTAGCAGCACTTCCGAAAGATTTCTATGAGAAAATTGTAAGTTTGCATTAGCATTGATGCACTTTAACCCCCAATACCACACAATCCCTACTTTTGATGACCCTGAGAAAGATGCCTTTAGAAAACACGCTGGGAAAAGGAGAAAATGCTGGTAACCATTACCATACAATCCCTACTTTTGACGACCCTGAGAAAGAAGCCTTTTGAAAACATTGTGGAAAAAAGGAGAAAATGCTGGTAACCAGCATTTTCTCCTTTTTGCCACAATGTTTTCTACCCTTCACAAAACAATTTTCTAATTTTCAGTCACTTTTACGTTGTCGTCTGCAAATGATTTCCATTTTTACAAACCTAAACTTTTGGTAATGAGTTAACCAAAATCACGTAAAAGAATATTTTTCAATATTCAATAGTAACAGTTATCCAAAAGGTCATACAGTTGTAGTAGTCAGTACTGAATTGTTGCATTTTGTACATACATATAAGGGATAGAAAAACAAAACATTTGCTCTAAAACTGGAAATGACAGCAGTTGTTGCTTTGAAGGCCTCTAAAGCATAAAAAAGATTTTTGATCAGTTCTAATCTGTGCAACTTTGCAACCATCAGGGGGAATCACTGGCTTAAAGATACAAGAACAATTATTATACCCCCGCAAAACGAATGTTTTTGGGGGTGTACTGGAATCAGTCTGTCTGTCCATGTGTCCATTCGTCCGTGTGGCAGTCCGCCCGTTTGTCCATGTGTCCGTCTGTGTACAAAATACAAGTAATTGCCTGTTTCTGTCAAAGCGCCTGCATGGGTATTAAGTCACATTCAGTGACAGCTCTAGTTTGTTCATGAAATTAGGGGAAAGAGCCTGAAAATGAGTATAGATTTGCCTATCAGTTATTAATTCAGTACTTTTGTGACTGTTACAAGCTCATTTTAAGTACCTATGTTTCATTGTATTTTTTTACTATCAGGAAGCCAAAAAGTGGCAAGAAAGAAAAGAGGTTCTTGAAGCTGCTGTCAAACTGTGTGAGAACCAAAAGATAGAGACAGCAGATTATGGGAACTTTGTCAGGGCTATTCTCAAGGTAGGTCCATCTGTAGAGGGTCGTGTGTTTCTCTAGCCTACTTGGACATGGTGAGACTCATGATTGCCTGATGCCAGGTGTTATATTCTATCAGCAGTAAGTCTGATGATTAGAGATTGCAGAGGTCACTGTCTTAAGGTGATTTATCTGCTTGAAACTTGGCAATACTGAGGACTAAATAAAACCAAGGTCCACTATAAAACCAGTACACTTTGGTATACAACAAGGTCCTCAGCTCAGATTAAAATATGTTGTTTAGACTTTATAGCAAACAACCTTGTCTGGATGTTCCTCAACAATAAATGATACAGTTTTTAAATCAGTCTTGATATATTTAGACCATAAGTTAATTTCATTTACTTATTAGCATAATTAGAGTTAGCCCTTTGATGGTCACAGATGCTTACTGGCATTTATAATCCAAACAGTGCAAGACGGAAATTACTCAGGTCAGAATATTGGAGAATGTAGATCCAAGATCAGACTTCCTATTCTCTTTAGTCTGATTCCTGGCAAATTAAACTCAAGATATTTCTTGCTTTTTATTGGTGAATAAATCCTGTTTCGATATCTAAGGTGGGACACCTCAAGTCTTTGCAAGGGAATATTTTTGACTGGTCTTTATGCAAAGGAATTGCAGACAATAGAGTGATGAGTGTATGATAGAATTTGTCTCTGAAAGGCTAGAAAGCTTTGTTTGGAAAGAACAAAATCCTGGCTACAAGCAGTATCTCTTTTTTTATACCTTTTTTTTCAAAATATTCTTCCATAGGGTCATAAATTACAGAATTGTTTGGTAAAGAGGTAATATTTGGAATTTATTTCATCAGTTTGTGGTTAATATGGGGAAATATTTTCCGAAAAAGGGAAGGGTATACGAAAATAACGAGTGCCGTAAGGCACGAGTTATTTTCATGGACCTTTCCATTTTGAGGCAAATATTCCTCATATTAACCACAAGCTGATGAAATAAATTATATATTATATTTCCTCTGATTATTTTGTCAATGAATGCCACTTTTAAAACTTTTGATCTCAAGTTAATTAACCGGCAGGAGGAGAATATTCAATGTGACGGGGAAATAATTCACCCTAGCTTAAATTACTTCATCTCTTTACCCAGAACATTTCTAAAAATAGACATATGAAATATAATATATATTTCAAATGAACAGGTGATTGGTAAGGACACAAATGTGATGTTGGTAGCATTGGGAGGTAAATGTTTGGCTGGATTGGCGAGAGGCTTGAGGAAGAAATTTAGTCCATATGCTGCTAATGTAAGTATAAGCCACCATGTGACTTGGATTCTATGTTTGTAAAAAGACGCATTATTTGGAATGAATATGCAACTGAATTTGGCCTGATGGTTTATAAGGACCTGAGGATGGCATCTCTGGTTGGTTGGTTATTTCCGTTTATTTGTCGTTGCTTCAGGTTGCCCATCTGAGCAACGCCCCCAGAAGACTGTTAGTTGTTACGGGGGATAGTGCAAGGATACAGATTGAAACTTCTGAGAGCTTTACCTGGTTCTTTAAGTCTTTACCACACGAGATAAATTTTAGACTGGTCCAAATTGAAAGTATTTGCAGACGACAAAATAAAGGTGACTGAAAAATTGAAATTTGTTGTGGGAAGGGTAGAAAACACTGTGGGAAAAGGAGAAAATGCTGGTCACCAGCATTTTCTCCTTTTCCCACAGTGTTTTCTAAATGCTTCTTTCTCAGGGGCGTCAAAAGTAGGGATTGTGTGGTAAAGGGTTAAAGTGCTTGGCGTATAGCACAGTCACACGGGACCTTGGTTTCATATCTGATCAGAAAGACTATTAGTAATTTTTAGTTGGCCAGCTGGGGATTCAAACCCACAACCTGAAGTGACCCAAAACATTCAGGGTTAGCTAATAGTCGTCATTGTGTGGTTAAACCTGTTATTGTCGATTTTCAAGGTTTTCAAGGTTTCGGGTAGAGAACCACTTCATTTTCTAAATAATCTGCCTGACAAATCCTTTTTGTTGTATGTTATCTTGAGTTTCAAGAATTTATGCATTTTTCAAATTTCTTTCATTTTACTTTATATAAATTTTGCTTTTTCAAAGGTATTATTTTTTGAAAAACATGTTCCTATAGGACATTGGAGCAAATTTTGCACAGAATGTGCAGTCTGATATTTTGATCTAGACTGTCCACCAATGGTCAGTGAGTTGTGTTTAACAGAATCAGTGTTAAACAATTACTTAAAGGTGGCCCATCAGATCTTGAGACGAAAATTTTAAAAATTGCAAAAAAATCATCCTTATACTCCCCAAGCCTTTTAATTTGCCTTCATAAAACCCCAGTAGTCGACAACCATCCAACAGCACAAGAAATTAGAGATTTAATACAGCCCAGGTTGACACCAACGGGAGACACGTTCTATTTTTAGATGCTCATTTATATACAGGAATACACAGACAAAGTTTCAAATATAGGGTCCGAAGAAGACGATTATGGAAAAAATTATTACAATGTCATGTTTGTTATGTAATGGAATTTAAGCATTATAAGTCACGTGCCAGTGACTTGACATTCCCAAAATGCTTTATTGATTTTTGGCGGGAAATCTAAAAATACCCTAAGAGGCTACGTAGCCTTTTAAGGGAACACCATCAAAAAATTTTTTTTTTGTAATTTTACGAGTCTTACTTATTGATGATTTATATTATTTTTTCATATAAATTTTAGTGATATATATGTTTTTTAATTTGGTGAGATGTAAAAATTCTAAATACCCACCTTTAACATTCATTTATTCTTATTGCAGAGTTTTTCTGTGATATTGGAAAAATTCAAAGAAAAGAAGCCTACCGTTGTAGCTGCCCTCAGAGATGCTGCAGATCATGTGTATTTGTCTGTGAGTGTACTTGTGTCATCATTCATATTGCATACAAGGAAACAATTAAAAAAAAAAGAGAGTCAGATGGTACAATCTCTATGTCTTGAAATATTTTTTATGATATTTGACTGTCGTTAGTGGGTAAAAAAAGGGCTGTACAGGCAGTATTAATGAGATCAGACAGTACAGATCATATGCAGTCTGATCTAGTATTTATACTGCCTGATTGCTTAGTCAAGCCCCAAAGTATGAATCATTTTAAGGTTCAGTGATGGTATTGTTAACTCTTTACCACACGACAAAATTTTAGACTTGTCCAAAACGAAAGCATTTGCAGAAGACACAATAAAGGTGACTGAAAATTTGAAATTTGTTTTGTGAAGGGTTGAAAACATTGTGGGAAAAGGAGAAAATGCTGGTTACCAGCATTTTCTCCTTTTCCCACAATGTTTTCTAAAGGCTTCTTTCTCAGGGGCATCAAAAGTAGGCATTGTGTGGTAATGGGTTAATTGCTTGGTCAGACTGTTTAGTGTAATAGTAGTAGTGCTTGAAAAGTAACTTCAGGGTCTGTATTCACCAACCATTTTGAAGAACATTCTTGGTCTTATTCTTCAAGATTTCCGGACTGTGAAAGTAACAGAACTTCTGATAGGCTAAACCAAATGGTTTAGCCAATCAGAAGTGCTGTTACTTTCATAATGACAAAATTATGGAGAATAAGACTAAGAATGTTCTTAAGAATGGTTTGTGAATACGGACCCAAGATCTCATGGATATTTGGACTGGCCACCATAACGTGGCAGAAATTGCATGTAGTGTGAGTGTGTACGAGAAATAACTTATGAAACATGATGTCAGGAGATGCATATTTTTATTCTGATGAGGTTAAGGTGTAGAAAATTTATAGCTTAAATATTAGCCCTTTCCCAAACAGTCCCTGGTTTTTACGACCCTGAGATAGAAGCCTTTTGAAAACATTGTGGGAAAAGGAGGAAATGCTGTTAACCAGCATTTTCTCCTTTTCCCACAATGTTTTCTACCCTGCTGGAAAAAAAAATCAATTTTTGATTTACGTTTAATTTGTCGTCTGGAAGAGCTTTCAATTTGGACCAGTCTAAATTTTTTGTCGTTTTGTAAAGAGTTAATCTTTTATCCATTAATTAGTTAATTTTATAACTCTGAGGAAGAAGACATTTGGAATCAATGCAAGCAAAGGAAAATATGTTTGTAAACACCAGTGACTTATTTTCCCTATATGTTTTATATGCTTTTAGAGATGGTGACCTTCATTTTAACTTGCCCGCCTGGGTGGCTCAGTGGTGAGCGTGTCAGACTCATGAACAGTGGTTTGTGATTTCGATACCCGGATGAGGTGAACTTTCTTTCAGGCGTATTTTCACCTCTCACCTCTGCTGAATCATGTGAGAAAAGTAGTCGGTGGCTTTGGAAAGAAAGTTGGGTTAGTGCTGGTGTGAGAAATCTAGGAAACACATGTGTGTCACCAACCGCCATGATATGACCATAGCTGTTAAAGTGGCATTTAACACCAATACAACCAACCAACCAAATTCATTTTAACTTGTGTAATTTCAGTTATTTGGCAACTGTATGTACTTCCAATATTCAAAAGTCTGAAATTTGTTTGAGAGTAAATAGTGAATTCCATTTTAAAACCTTAAGTGTTTTCTCACTTGTTCACAGATAAGCCTGGAACCTTTACAGGAAGATATTTTGACAGCTTTGGAGAACAAGAACCCCAGTATCAAGGCGGAGACTGCTAGCTTTCTTGCAAGAGCCTTTTCTAGATTAACACTTACTACTCTTCCTAAAAAGCAGTTAAAAGCTTTTTGCTCTCTTCTGCTAAAGGTAAGTCACAGCTGCCTTTTATTATTACTTCAGAGATACACATTTGTCAAACATTTGTGAATGATCTTGTTCTTTTGGAAAATTTTACAGCAGTAGGTCTGATTGTATACATGAGATATCAGTAGGTCTGCTTCATTGCTTCCAAAAGGTTTTTTATTCAAATCATTATTTTGAATTGACCTTTTACTTATATTTGTCGAAAAAAGGAAAGGTATGCAAAAATAATGAGTGCCTTACAGAATGAGTTATTTTTGCGGACCTTTCCGTTTTGAGGAAAAATATTTCCCCATATTAACCACAAGCTGATGAAATAAATTATATATTATATTTTATCTGATTATTTTGTAACCGAATGCCACTTTTAATTTATTTATTTCTTATTTCTTTCTGCAATATTTTCGAAACTCTACTCAAGGGATCATTGAGTACAGAAATAAATCAGAATTCTTATCATTGCTTCATTAGACAGTGAATGACACAGCCCCAGAGGTGAGAGAAGCTTCATTCACGGCTATTGGCACAGCAATGAAAGTTGTGACAGAGAAAAACATCATGGCATACCTGAATGATGTGGATGACATTAAAATGCAAAAGGTTTGTAGATATCTGAAAAGAGTGATTAATTGATCGATTAATTGGTTTTGAATGTCATTTTCAATGTTATTTCAGTTACATAGCCTTACCTGGACAAGTCTAAGCTTGAAATAATTCACATATGAAAAATATCAAGGAAAACTGTATACTTTAACCCATTACCACACAATCCCTACTTTGGATGCCCCTCAGATGGAAGTCTTTAGAAAACATTGTGGGAAAAGAGAAAATGCTGGTAACCACAATGTTTTCAACCCTTCACAAAAGAAATGTTAAATTTTCAGTCAGGTATAATTTGTGGTCTGCAAATGTTTTCAATTTGGACCGGTCTAAAATTTTGTCGTTTGGTAATGGGTTAACCCATCAACTACGCTCATACCCATTATTTAGATATTTCTGATAGTATGAGTCAGCTTAAGTCATTACTAATTAATTCTCGGTAATAGTTCAAATATCCATTTATTTCTTCACAAATACTACCTGAAGAAAGTGCTTCTTGTTTCAGTGCACAAATAGTTTTACCATTATGTGCAAAAAAATGCATAGATGCACTTTTGATTCAGTATCCATGATAAAGTACATGAGCAGTATGATCTACGTGAACATTTGTAATATACATTGTTAAACAGTACCATGACACTTTTACTTAACCCTCTACCACACATTCCTGACTTTTAACGACCCTGAGAAAGAAAGCTGTTGAAAACATTGTGGTAAAAAGAAGAAAATGCTGGTAACCAGCATTTTCTCCTTTTCCCACAATGTTTTCTGCCCTTCCCAAATCAAATTTCAATTTTTGATTCGCATGCATTTTGTCGTCTGCAAATGCTTTCAATTCGGACTAGTCTAAAGTTTTGTTGTTTGGTGAAGAGTCAAACAACCTTATGGTAATTGCAATTTTTGCTTGAAATCTCAGATTAAAGAATGCTGTGAAAAGACCGTTCTTCTAAATGCAAAAGGTGAACCCAGATCGGGTGGAGGGGGTGGGGCTAAACCTGCTGCCTCTGCGCCAGCCCCAGCAAAGAGTGGACCTACAATTGTAAAGCCAGGAGGACCTCCACCTGTAAGTAATAATCAGGTAGATTACTTCATCTAAGAGAAATATTGTTCATCATGAATAAAATTGAGACATTCTTTTTTAACCCATTCCCAAACAATCCCTGGTTTTTACAGGTCTGGAATAGTAGCCATTTGAAAACATTCTGGAAAAAGGAGAAAATGCTGGTAACCAGCATTTTCTCCTTTTCCCACAATGTTTTCTACCCTGCTAGAAACAAATTTTAATTTTTGAATGATGTTTATTTTGTTGTCTGCAAATGCTTTCAATTTGGTCTAGTCCAAAATTTTGTCGTTTGGTAAAGGGTTAAACCCATATGGAATGGAAATTTATCAAAGTGTGGAGCAGGGATGGTAAAATTTATTCTTGATGTGCTTGTCTGTAAAGTGGGAAAAAACGCCCTCAACTTGCAGATAAATGATAAGAGCTATGAGTGTTCGTTTTCTTCTATCAGTTTTTTAGCCAATTACAACCATGTGGCATAGCTTCCTGTTTAGTTCAAATGTCCAGCTTTTCTATTGGGCAACATCGACAGTTCTCTATTTTTCAAACTTTGATGTCAGGGAAAGATTGCTGTTTTGAAGATATTGTTGTCGATATAATTTACTCTTTGTGAAAGAGCATCTACTGAAATGTTAGTTATTTGTACTTCTTTTCTGTCAAATTTTGTAGAGTTCTGCAAGACCAAAAACAGCACCAGCCAAAAGTGGAGGGGTGAGAAAAAGTCCTTATTTTTTTTTGAAAGAAGAGATAATTGTTATTTCTTTACCAGATGACAAAATTTTGACTCGTCCAAATTGAAAGAATTTGTAGACAACAAAATAATTTTGGCTTAAATCTTTACCAAATGACAATATTTTAGACTTGTCCAAATTCAAAGCATTTGCAGACGCCAAAATAAAAGTGACTGAAAATTTGAAATTTGTTCTGTGAAGGGTAGAAAACTTTGTGGGAAAAAGTAGGGATTGTGTGGTAATGGGTTAGAAATTACAATTTGCTTTGGGAAGGGTAGAATAAAAGCATTTTCTCATTTTTCCACAATGCTTTCAATAGTAATTTTTCTCAGGGTTATTCAAAGTTGGATTGCTTGATAAAAAGTTAGAAAAGAACTGCATATACAGATATTTAGAAACCACAACCCCGTTGTCCATTATCTGCCTACTGGACAAGTAGTCCTGCACTAGTAAGCCTGTGAAAACATTTCAGAATAGGAGCAGTTGCTTATAACAAGCAATGACTCATTTCTGCTCAGTGCTTTCCATATGGTGCCAGAAAATTGTGTTCCATTTATTCAAATGATTCTCATTTTATGCAAGTTGTGCTAATTTTTTATGAGTCCTAAATTGGCTTGAATGATAAAGCCTGAAACCACCCAGTGCCTCTGAGTAAGAGTTTACATAAGTTTATACATCTTTGTAAATTATTTCGTTATTTGCATGTCGGATTATATTGTAATGCATTTGATTTTCATATTTCAGTCCTCTCAAAAAGCAGGAGGGCCACCTAGATCAAAAGCTGTGTCCAAGAAACCCGCTCCTGCTGAAGAAAAGACTGAGAAAATTCTTTCTGTAAGGTTTCCTTTCATTAATCCATAATGCTTTAAATCTTTACCAAACAACTAATGTTTGGACTTGACCAAATTCAAAGCATTTGCAGACAACAAATTAATTCTTTTTCGTAAAAAATTTCCTTTCGGTCTTAAATGAGATGTGTTAAGCATGCACGGATCAGTCATTACAAATGGTGGATGATTGAAATTGTGAATTGTGCTACACTAATGAAAATCGATCGTAGATTGATTGTTTGAGTAAATTAGTGTTATAACTGGATATTTGTTAAGATAACCAACCTTTTTGTCTTTGTGCACGCACCTTGACGAGGAAATACTCGGTTTAAGTTATTATCGGTTGGAAATCAAATATTGGTGATATGATGATTTCTGACTTTGACAGGGTAGAAAATATTGTGGGAAAAGGAGAAAATGCTGGTTACAAGCATTTTCTCCTTTTTCCACAATGTTTTCTATCGGCTACTTTCTCAGGATCGTTAAAAGTCGGGATTGTGGGGAAAAGAGTTAAAAGAGGACAGTATTTTAAACAATTCTTTATTGAAAGCACTTCCAAATGACAAAGATGGTGCCCGCCCGGGTGGCTCAGTGGTGAGCGTGTCGGACTCATGACCTGGTGGTTGTGAGTTCGGTACCCGGTTGAGGCGAACTTTCTTTCCGGCGTATTTGCGCCTCTCACCTCTGCTGAAGCATGTGAGAAAAGTAGTCGGTGGCTTTGGAAAGAAAGTACTGTAAGTACCGGTGTGAGAAAGCCAGGAAACACATGTGCGTCACCGACCGCCATGATATGACCTTAGCTGTTAAAGTGGCGTTAAACCCCAATACAACAATACAACAACGACAAAGATGGTGTAGCTAAAATAATGTTACTTGTGTTTCTAGGCCAAGATAGCTTTGTGGGAAAAGGAGAAAATGCCAGTTACCAGCATTTTCTACTTTTCCTACAATATTTTTAATCTTTTTGCTCAGGGTTTTTAAAACGCACTATTGATTGGTGAAGATTTAAACTCTAGAGTGAATTAAAGAGACATCTCTAGCCATTAACAAAAAGCCAGATGTTTTCAGAAGGCTTCTTCCTCTGGGTCGTAAAAATACGGGATTGTTTGGTAAGGGGTGAACTTTTTTGTGCATGTATGTCTCATACATTTTCTCTGGTCACACAGGATGAAGCATTCCTGGAAAAGGCCACAGATTTTCTGACCGAGGATATTCTTAAACAATTAGAAAGTTCGAACTGGAAAGAGAGACTGGCTGGTATGGAGAAGTTTAGAGATATGGTCAGTTCTATGAGTAAAGCTGATATACCTTGCCAGGTCTGTGTTAGGGCTGTAGCAAAGAAACCAGGATTTAAAGACAACAACTTTCAGGTAATAGATAATTGCGATTCTCCACTTCTGTACTATTAATAGAATTTGAATGACAATAGGATGAAAGAGAAATACTGTCTGTCTTTAGCCTTCAAACTTGTAAATAAATTACTAGTAAATAGCGACTTGTAACTGATAGGATAAATCAAGCTAAGAAGGATTCAAGGTTCTTATCACAGAAAAATTCAACCATATTGGACAGCATAGATCTAAGATCAAATGGGGCATTTTGTCAGTTTAGCAAAGTATTTGTATCAATCAGTTGCTATTTTCCCACAACATTCTCCATACAACCAATTAGTGGGGGTGGTTGCCTTTTTTTTTAATCTGGTTCTTCTTTTTGTCACATGGACTAATTTCGGGAAATTGTCTTTGAAGGGGTAGAAAGCATTGTTTGAAAAGGAGAAAATGTTGGTTGCCAGCATTTTGTCCTTTTCCCACAAATGTTGTAGAAGGACTCTTCCTTAGGGACAGTCCTAAACTTGTGACAGTCTAGTAAAGGGTTTAGGCTCTTATCTCAAGGCATTCATTCAAAAGAAACAATGAGATATTGCTTTTGTCTTACATCTGTACCAATTTACAACATACTGAAAAATCCAAGTAATTAGAATCTCTCTCAAACATTGCAATATTTGAAAGGGTTGAAAACATTATGGAAGAAGGAAAACATTCTGGTTACTGGCATTTTCTCCATTGCTGTCAATGCTTTCAAGGGCCATCTTCCCCAGGGGTCCTTATATTTGTTTGGTAAAGGGTTTTTCCCTTCACTTAACCACAAAATTTTACATGTGGTGAAGTTGAAAGCATTTGCAGACAACAAATTAAATATTGCTAAGTAATAGGAATGGTATGGTAGAAAACACTGTAGGAAATGGAGAAATGCTTGTAAACAACATTTTCTCTCTTTCCCTGAATATTCTCAAGGTAGATAAAATTTGAGACAGTGTGGTTAAGGGTTTAAGCCTATGTTGCTTTCTGTTTATTGTACTTTAGGTTCTTAAACTAAGAGTTGAGCTGGTGTCCCACCTGGCCCATAATGCTAACTTTACCAAAACCAGTGCGGAGTTTTGTATTGGTGATCTGGTGGAGAAAGTTGGTGATATTAAAAATGGAGCAGCTGTACAAGAGGCATTCAGTTCTATAGCTGAGGCAACCTCATTGGATTATGTGGCAGGAGAGGTAATATAGTATAGCTTAACTCTTTACTCCATAGATACTCATTTCTAAGCATTGCTTGTAGGAGCCTTTGGAAAACATTGTGGCAAAAGGTGAAATTGCTCGTCATGAGCAATTTCACCTTTTGCCACAGTGTTTTCTATGCAATCAATAGGTGTCATATACACATAAAAAATGGCTTCATCCTTGCTGTTATTCAGGGTCAATTAGAGATACCATAGAAATGCCTTTGGGGTACAGGGTTAACTCTTTACCAAACAACAAAAATTTTGACTGGTCCAAATTAAAAGGATTTGCAGACGACAAATTTAATGTAACTGAAATGATGATTTTTGTTTTGGATGGGGAAGAAAATGTTGTGGGAAAAGGAGAAAATGCTTGTTACTAGCATTTTCTCCTTTTCCCACGATGTTGTCAAAGGCTTTCAAAGACTTTCCCATCTGAATGCCCCAATTCATTGAAAACTGACGTCACTGGGAACTGATGTCAATGAAACCTTGGTAATATGTGCTAAAACATGCAGCTTGGCACATAATCTTGATGTTAATCTTGATTGACACCACCATTTTGGATGTTGTTTGATGGTGTAGTCATGTACACAGAGCTCTCGAAAGGGAAACAGCTTTTACATTGGTTTAGGCAGTGTACATGATATATACATGTATGTTTGGGGCATATTATCCAATCAGATCATGAGAATCATTTTTGCAGTATTATAAAATTACTTGTATTTTTCTCATGTTCCTTTGTTCTTTTCCTAAGGTATCTTGTTTCATGTTTGTTAAAAGATAGAAAATTTTGCTGGTGCAAGTAGTCTAACGTATTTCAGTCTAGTCCTTCAGTCTCTTCTATATACAACTAGTAGTAGTTGGTGTTACTGGTTTTCGGACAGCAATTTACAGTTTGAGTCCATTTAACGGAACAAGTCCGAATAAGTCCTTATAAGTAAATATAAAAGCTGTTTGGAATTCATTTAAGGAATGAATTGAATTTTTTTCATGGAGGTATGAAAAAAAACCCTTATGATTCTGTTCATTTCTTATGATTTTATATTACAGACAATATACACCCACAGAAATGATTAAAACTGCATTAATTTTCTTTAGTTTTAAATCTTATGTTGGAGTTTCTAAAGTCCCTTGCACTCAATTTTGTATTGCGCAAGAATATAATAGGGAAGCAGTTTTCAGATCCCCATTACTGAAAATTAACCAATAGAATGAAAGTAAAGGATCAAAGCAGTGTGTAGGACCAGCAGAAGTAACCTTCAGCAAAAGTAGTTCCGGCACAAAGTGATTTTTTTGTTCATGGAGCTATGAAAATTTTTTTTAAGCCAATCAGAACTCACCAATGCTCATGAAAACAACTGATATTAAATTATTTGCAAATTTAAAAAAAATAGGTATTTACATTTTACTTTTTGTAGGTGATGAAAGCAGCATTTGCTCAGAAAAATCCCAAAAATCAGTCGGAAGCTGTGAACTGGATGTCCAAGGCAGTCACTGAATTTGGGCTGAAGTAAGTTTGTACCTCACATTTATATTGTACTAAACTGCTGAAAAGTCCCTGATTGAATAATTGAGATGTAAATTTCTACAAATGACTAACTTTTTTTCCTATTTGAACTGAAAGTAAGTGCAGCCAACAAATTGAATGTTGTTTAACTCTTTGCCAAAGGACAAAATTTTTGACTGGTCCAAATTGTAAGCATTTGCAGACAACTAAAGTAATGCGACTCAAAAATTGAAAGTTGTTTTTTGAAGGGTAGAAAACATTGTGGAAAAAGGAGAAAATGCTGGTTACCAGCATTTTCTTTTTCCACAATGTTTTCTAAAGGCTTCTTTCTCAGGTTCGTCAAAAGTAGGGATTGTGTTGTAATGGGTTAAATAATGGGATTTCTGCTTGAAAAATTGGAAAAATCTGGGGGGAAAAAGAAAATACTGCTTAGTATCACTTTCTGTTTTTTTTTCCACAATGTTTTCAACAAGCTCTCTGATCATGGTTGTTTAATCAGGATTCATGTGATAAAAGGCTGATCCTTTACCAGACACTGCAATATTATTATGACCTTGAGATAAAGGCTTCTTATGTATGTTAAATAACAATACAATTAGTTGTAATATTCTTGTATGTGAAGAGTATTTGTTTCTATTATTTTGATACTTTTTTTCAGAGTGCAGGTGAAACCACATATCCAGTACATGAAACTGGCTTTTGCAGCAACAAATCCTGTGAGTATTTTATGCTTTAACCCTTTCCCCAAAAAGCCCTGGTTTTTACGTGTCTGCAGAACAAGTCTTTTGAAAACACTGTGAGAAAAGGAAAAGTTGCTCGTAACGAGCAATTTCTCCTTTTCCTACGTTGTTTTCTACCCTTTAGGAGAACGTGCCACCATTTTCATCTAATTTGAAATTGAAAAGCCCTTGTTTTTACGTGTCTGCAGAACAAGTCTTTTGAAAACACTGTGAGAAAAGGAAAAGTTGCTCGTAACGAGCAATTTCTCCTTTTCCTACATTGTTTTCTACCCTTTAGGAGAACTTGCCACCATTTTCATCAAATTTGAAATTGTTGACTGCAAACTCTTTCAGTTTGGAAGAGTCTAAAATTTGTCGTTTGGGAAAGGGTTAACTCATTACCAAACGACAAAATTTTGGACTAGTCCAAATTGAAAGCACTTACAGACGACAAAATAAACATAATTGAGAAACTGAAATTTGTGTCTAGCAGGGCAGAAAACACTGTGGGAAAAGGAGAAGATGCTTTTTACCAGCATTTTCTCCTTTTCCCACAATGTTTTCAAAAGGCTACTCCCTCAGAATATCAAGTTGTGATTCTGTGGTAAAGAGTTAACTCATTACTAAATGACAAAATTTGGGACTAGTCCAAATTGAAAGCATTTGCATATGACAAAATAAATGTGAATCAAAAAATGAAATTTGATTTGGAAAGGATAGAAAACATGGTGGGAAAAGGAGAAAATGCTGGTTACCAGCATTTTCTCCTTTTCCCACAATGTTTTCTAAAGGCTTTCTTTCTCAGGATTGTCAAAAAAAGGTATTGCGTGGTAATGGGTTAATGGACTTTGATAAGATTTTCAGAATTTGGAAAACTGATATAAAAATATTATTAAAAGCGGCACAAAGTACCATTTAGATTTAATAAATGGTGCCGCCCTCTACAAATTTGTTTCAAGAATTGACATTATCTTTTTTCACTGTAACATGATATACTGATTTATCCTACAGGCTGTGAGGTCAGCTGGAATTGGACTGCTGTGTACACTGCACATGTACATGGGACAACAGCTCCGAATGTTATTTGATGGAGAAAAAGCAGCTCTTTTGCAACAGATTGATTCGGAACTTGAAAAGGTAATATTGATTGACACTTCTTGGCATACAGTGGCAGTATTCACCAAGCATTATAAATTAAATTTCTCTTTAGCTTCCCGATATTTTTCAAAATAAGTATGTACATGCTGTCTAATAGGCAAAACCAACCATGATTTGCTTAGCCCTTTGGATGGTGGGAAACAGTGTAATTTATTATACTGCAAAGAAATTTCTGGTGATCTGATCGGTGAACATTCCTGGAACATATATCATATTCTCAAGCAAAAACCATGTAAAACCAGTTTCCCTTTTGAGTGCCCCGTAAACATCACTACACATGCAACACAACATTCAAAATGGCGTTGATCGATCACCAGACTGCACATTTATGCACCAAATTGCATGTTTCAGTGATTTCAGTTTCCAGTGACGTCAGTTCTCATTGAATTGGGGCACTCAGAAGGGAATTTCTATTTTGGCAGCATACTCGATTTGTGAACAGGAAAATTTCGATTAACGTGAGAACAAGTTTCCAAGTCCCCTGCCACCTGACCGTACAACTAATAAAACTACCTGTGCAGATATTTCTGCTGCTTTCTAGATAAAGGATAAGACTAAGACTGCCATAAAGAAAGGCTGTTAAATATGCACTCAAGTCCCTGTAAGCAGATCAAGCCATAAAGACTCATGATAATGAATTGTATAGAGAAAACCTTTTATTTATATCTCTTGTAATGGGTAGATAAAAGAACCCAGAGGTTTGGCCAAAACAATATATATGTATATGTGGTTCAGGTAACCCACCTGTGACTAATTTTTTATGCCCGATCCTAAAAACGTTTCTTTCACCTGTGATTGTTTAATATCATTATATCACACTGTAATGTTGTAATGTGTTGTGTAACATATATAACAGACATCCTCAAATGGTAAAATTTGTCTTTGAAACCATTGAAAACGAATACATTCTTTCCTTTTCCCACAATTTTTTCTAAAGACTCAATAGACACTCATGTCTACGCGTTGCTTGTAGGAGCCTTTGGAAAACCTTGTGGCAAAAGGTGAAATTGCTCGTGATGAGCAATTCCACCTTTCGCCACAATGTTTTCTATTCTATCAAAAGGTGTCATATACACATAAGAAACAGCTTCATCCTTGCTGTTATTTAGGGTCAATTAGAGATGCCGTAGAAATGCCTTATGGGGTAAAGGGTTTAGAGTTAAGTCATTACCAAATGACTTCTATCTTAGAACAGACCTTTGGAAAACATAATGGCAGAAGGAGAACTTGCTGCTGTGAAAAAGCATTTTCTGTCTGTGCCACAGTTCTTCTACATGCACCTCTTGTGTGTAAATTGTAATTTATAGTGTTTTATCATATTTTGTTAATCAGGAATAGTTTGGTTTTTTTTCGTCATTCCCTAATATGTTACTGGAGGTGATGACATATGCCAGTTGTTCTAAAAGAGAAGTTTGTAGTAATGGTGACGAAACTCTAAGAACGTGTTACTAGGTGTACTTGCTATATAATCATAATGTTGTTAAATGTCTTCAACCCTTTACCACACAATCCCGACTTTTAACACCTCTGTGAAAGAAGCCTTTTAAAAACATTGTGGGAAAAAGGAGAAAATCTGGTAGCCAGCATTTTCTCCTTTTTCCCATGATGTTTTTTCCCTTCCTAAAACAAATTTCACTTCTTTAATCTCATTCATTTTGTCGTCTGCAAATGGTTTCAGTTTGGATCAGTCTGAAATTTTGTCATTTAGTAAAGAGTTAATTCATTACCAAACGATAATATTTTAGACTGGATCAAAGTGAAAGCATTTGCAGACGACAAAATAAAAGTGACTGAAAATTTGAAATTTGTTTTGTGACGGGTAGAAAACATTGTGGGAAAAGGAGAAAATGCTGGTTACCAGCATTTTCTCCTTTTCCCACAATGTTTTTGAAAGGCTTTTTTCTCAGGGGCATCAAAAGTAGGGATTATGTGGTAATGGGTTATTATTGAAATTCAGCTAACACATTCTTTATAGTGACCAAATTCTGGGTAGAGTTATCATCCCTGTATTTCAGGTAAAAGGACAGAAGCCTCCTGCACCGGTAAGGGGTGTTAAACCATCAGATGATGATGATGGTGCTGATGATGAAGAGGCCGGAGGTGATGAAAACGAGGACAATACTACTGATCTTGTACCAAGAAATGATATTGGGTACTTTTACTGCCATGTTTATACTCTTTAATCGCATAATATTGAGTTTAAAAGATCCCTAAGAAGAAAGATTTTGAAAACATTGTGGGAAAAGGTGAAAATGATGGTAACCAGCATTATCTCCTTTTCCTGCAATGTTTTTATACCCATGCAAAACAAATGTTTCTTATACTACCGCAAAACGAATGTTTTTCGGGGTATGCTTGGATCAGCCTGTCTGTCCGTGTATCTGTCTGTGTACAGAATACTAGTAAGTTTGTGTCGTGAACTCCTCCTACAGTTTTCCTTCAATTGAATCGAAACTTTGCACATATACTGATCATACATTGAAGATTTGCGAAACGTAGTTTTCCAAGTGTCAACTCTTACAAGGGTGAGGAATTAGCAATGCGTAGAAAGGAGTATCTATGGAGTAAAGGGTTTAAATGATCATTTTCCATACTGACCAACCATTCTTAAGAATCTTCTAAGTCTAATTCTAAACCAAATGGTTTAGCCAATCAGAAGTTATTTTACATTCAAAAAACCATAATTAGAACAATGGTGTTCTAATAAGAATAGTTGGTGAATGCAGACCCAGGTTTTGTTTAGGTTATAACCTGCAAGAATAAAATCACTGTTCAAGTGAATGTAAAAGTTACTGACTATACAAGGTGTGATAAAAAAGTTCTCGGCCCCAAGTGCTTCCGATTACCAGGGAGCAGAACACCTCGAGTCAGTTTTGCAAGTTTCAGGCACTGTCCTCTCTAAATACTGTCATACAAAAGCAATCAAGCATGACCAAATGCTTTTTACTCTCCAAATGACTTTCAATTAGATTGAATGACAGACTGACAAGATTTTTGTCTAATTAAATGCCTCAAAGTGTATCGGCCCGAGAACATTGTGATTCCACCTCGTAGCATATATTGTACAGGTGTAAACTTCGTTATTTCTTTCAGGGACCAGTTCACACCAGACATAATCAGTGCCATGTCAGACAAGGGTTGGAAAGTCCGAGGAGAAGCCCTACAGAAGATCATTGCTATCCTAAATGAGGCCAAGTTTATCACGGGAAATCTGGGGCCCTTACCTGAAGCCGTAAAAGCACGACTTGGTGATGCCAATAAAAACTTGGTATGTATCACATGTGCATGTCACATTTATTTTACAATGCCTTCTATAAAAAAAAAAAATTTATGTCAAAACTGAGGCCTGGTCAGATAGCTCAGAGGTGATTGTATTATTTCCCCCCCTCAATAATTGCTCTGTGACATCTACGGTAAAAAGGAATAGCTTAATCTTAAATATGATTAAACTCCTGTCAACCATTTACCAAGTGGTAAGATTTCAGATTCAACTTGTATACATGTATAACATATAAAATGTTGCTCAGTCTTTGATGTTTGTATGTAAAAAGGTAGAAAATACGAAATGTGGTAGGAACAGGAGAAAAGGCTGATCACCAGCATTTTCTTCTATACCCACAATGTCGTCAAAAATCTTCTTTAACTCTTTACCAAACGACAGAATTTTAGACCTGTGCAAATTGAAAGCATTTGCAGAAACAAATGTGGCTGAAAAATTGAAATTTGTTGCTGGAAAGGTAGAAAACTTTATCGAAAAAAACGAAAATGCTGGTTACCAGCATTTTCTCCTTTTCCCACAATGTTTTCTACTCTTCCAAAATCAAAATTCAAAATTTTATTCACATTTATATTGTCGTCTGCAAATGGTTTCAATTTGGACCAGTCTAAAATATTGTCGTTTGGTAATGGGTAAAATGCTGTCACTTTGGACAAGGCTAAGATTTTGTCATCTGGTGAAGGGCTAAAGGTGTTGTTAAAACTCCTGATTATGTCAGTAAAGTGTTGAAGATAGTTAAAACATTTTCATATTTTCCTGAATTGCAGGTAACAACTACAGTGGGTATATGTGTCACTCTTGCTACCAACATGGGACCACACTGTAAACATCATGTGAAGACCATAGGACCAGCTCTAATTGGGGTTTTAGGAGATAGCAAGGTATGAGGTTGTCATCATCGTGTCACCATGAAAGAATTTTAATATGATGTATTTTGATTGCTCACACTGATTTAACCCTTTCCCAGATGCACAATTTTGGACTATTTCTATTTCAGAAACATCTGCAGACAAAAGATTCAAAACTGCGCAAATGAACTTGAGCTCCCTGATAGGGTAGAAAACATTGTGGGAAAAGGAGAAAAGGCTGGTTACCAGCATTTTCTCCTTTTTCTACATTGTTTTCAAAAGCATTCTTCTTCAGGGTCGTTAAAACTAGGGATTGTGTGATAAAGAGTTAACTCTTTACCAGATGACAAAATTTTAGGTTTGTCCAAATTGAAAGCATTTACAGTGGACAAAATAAAAGTGACTGAAAATTTTAAATTCGATTTGTGAAGGGTAGAAAACAATGTGGGAAAAGGAGAAAATGCTGGTTACCAGTATTTTCTCCTTTTCCCACAATGTTTTCAAAGGTTTTCTTTCTCAGCGTCGTCAAAAGTCGGGATTGTGTGATAAAGGGTTAAACATATTTGATTAGGTTTGATGTTTAGACCTCAAACGACCTAGATTTATAACAACTGTTACAAATAAAGCCTTTTCCTACAATGTTTTCTACCCTGTCAGAGACAAGTCTCATGATTTTAGACTTATTTAATTTTTCAACTTCAAATGCTTTCAATTTGGACAAGTGTAAAATTTTGTAATGTTGTACAGAGTTTCAGACAGGGGTTATTTAACCCTTTACCCCATAAGGCATTTCTATGGTATCTCTAATTGGCCATAAATAACAGCAAGGATGAAGCCGTTTCTTATGTGTATATGACACCTTTTCATAGTGTAAAAAACATTGTGACAAAAGGTGAAATTGCTCATCACGAGCAATTTCACCTTTTACCACAATCTTTTCTAAAGGCTCCTACAAGCAGTGCTTAGAAATGAGAATCTATGGAGTAAAGGGTTAAGAAGGGGATTCGTTGATTTTTGTAATTCAGCCTACACTACGTGCAGCAGCTGTCGGAGCTCTAAATGCATGGGTAGACCAAACAACCTTGACCCCGTTGGTTGAATGCGAGGCCTTCAGCGATGCCTTGAAACTCGAGAACCCCAACTTGAGACAAGAGGTACTGTTATTTTTTTTTGTCTTTTATTACTAGTTTCATCCATTTATCACACAGTCACAGCTTTTAACAACCCCATCAAGAAAACATTTCAAAACATTGTATGCAAAGAAGAAAATGCTTCTAAATAGCATCTTCTCTTCATGTTTTGTTGTTATGAAGTCTCATGAAAACTTGGGTGTAAAAGGAAAACTACCGGTAACCAGTTTTGCCCTCTTTTTTTTTTACAAGTTTTCTACATTTTAACTCTTTACCACAAGAAAATTTTAGACTAGTCCAAATTGAAAGAAATTGCAGACAACTACTTAAATATGGCTGAAAAATTGAAATTTGTTTTGTGAAGGGTAGAAAACATCGTGGGAAAAGGAGAAAATGCTGGTTATCAGCATTTTCTGCTTTTCCCTCAATGTTTTCTAAAGGCTTCTTTCTTAAAGTCATTAAAAGTAGGGATTGTGTGGTAAAGAGCTCAACAAAAAATTTTATTATTTGAGCTTTATTTTGTTGTCTTGGAAAAAGTCAGGCATATCTGTCAAAATGGATCATCCATTTGGTAGTGTAGAAAATCTTGTGGAAAATGGAGAAAATGTTGATAACCAACATTTTCTCCTTTTCCCTCAAGATTTTCTTAACTCTTTACTAAACGACAAAATTTTGGACTTGTCCAAATTGCAAGCATTTGCAGACAACTAAATAGATTTGAATCAAAAATTGAAATTTGATCTTGAAAGGGTAAAAAACATTGTGGAATAAGGAGAAAATGCTGGTTACCAGCATTTTCTCCTTTTCCCACAATGTTTTCAAAAGGCGTCTTCTTCAAGGTTGTTATTGGGATTGTGTGGTAAAGAGTTAAGGCTGTTTCCTGAGGGTTGTTAAAATTCTGGGATGTGTGGTATACAGCTGAAGTTGAAATCGCTTAGGAAATTATTTGTCTGTCAATGAGATATTTTACACTTTCACTATATGCCTGTCTATAAGACAGAAAACAAAAATTTTGAGTGCTGAAATGATTTTGTAGAATCATTTTGCTCATCCAGGAAACAATATACTAGTACTGTATGAAAATTTGGAAATGTTTCCTCCTTAGATCATCAGTGAAAGCACTTTAAATATTGTTCATAGATCAGGGCCTGTATTCACCAACCATTCTTGAGAATATTCTTAGTCTTATTCTCCAAGGTTTACTAAATTTGTAAGTAATACAACTTCTGATTGGCTAAACCATTCTCTGATTGGCTAAACAGAATGGTTTAGCCAATCAGAAGCTTTGTTACTTACAAATGTAGAAAATTCTGGAGAATAGGACAAAGAACGTTCATAAGAATGGTCGGTGAATACGAGCCCAGATATACATTTGCTGGAGGTGGGGGTGGTTTTATTTGAGTTCTTTGAGCCTGGTATTGGCTAAAACTAAATCCAATACACAATGTGTCACGATGTTAACTTTGTGTTCCAGAAATTATCATTAGCCAGAAGTTTTGCTGTCAACATTCATAGTTATATTAACTCTGTAATATTAGGTATGATAGCTCTGCCTTCTTCAAGGTAGTAGATTTTTTTGCTGGTTAGAAATGTCGAAAATATGATATCAGTATAAAACTTTAATTATCAACTAATAAGAAATTTAAAATCCATGTTGCATTCAAAGCTGTAGGATGGTAATATCTTAATATTTTGCAAGTATTGACTAGATACAAGCTTCTCTCCGATCCTTCCAGTTTTATTTGACACAACATTCATGCCTCTCAATCCCAATACAGCTAAAAAAACAAAACCATTTTATGAGAAAGTTAAACAATTATTGACAGAAAGATATTAGAATGTTTTGTAAGTCAAATCTGTCCTCTTTGAGCACAGTTACTAGGATGGCTGAGTGAGAGACTTCCCAACCACAAACAGCTTCCCAAAGATGAGATGAAAATGTGTGTACCTCATTTACTGGCCTGTCTGGAGGACAGAAACCCAGATGTGAGGAAGAAAGGACAGGAGGCTTTGGTCCCCTTTATGATCCATGTTGGATATGATGCTGTGTTTAAAGCAACTTCCAAATTGAAGGTAAAGAAGTTTCCTAATTTTTGTAATGAATCTTTTTGAAAATAATCTCTGGAAAAATGTATCAATGATTGTAAATGATATGTTTTGAATTTAGCCATTTCTCTGTATTGCGATATAAACTTAACCCTTTACTCCATAGATACTCATTTCTATGCATTGCTTGTAGGAGCCTTTGGAAAACATTGTGGCAAAAGGTGAAATTGCTTGTGACAAGCAATTTCACCTTTTGTCACAATGTTTTCTGTGCTATCAAAAGATGTCAAATACACATAAGAAACGGCTTCATCCTTACTGTTATTTAGGGTCAGTTAGAGATAACATAGAAATGACTTATGGGGTAAAGGGTTAAAAAAGTGGATTTATGATGACTGTTTTCCTTTCCTAATACTGGTTAGAATTTCTACAAAATTACAGCCCGCTTCCAAAGATCAGATCCTACAGATTATTGAGAAGGCTCGTGAAAACCTACCAGCAAAGCAACCAAAGGCAAAGAAAGCAGCCCCAGCTACTAAGCAAGCAGCTGCAAGACCACCATCGGACAATTTTGATGAACCCGAGCCCACACCTGCTACAAAAGAAAAGTCTCCACCAAATGATGGGGACACAGGAGCAGACAGCAAGCCTAAAGCTCCAGGGAAAACAAAGGCCAAATCAGTAAGGGATGATTGAATCATAAAACATATACAGATCAAAATGTTCTGTGAAAAAGGGGTTTAATCCATTACCACACAATCCCGACTTTTAGCGACACTGAGAAGGAAAGGTTTTGAAAACATTGTGGGAAAAGGAGAAAATGGTGGTATCCAGCATTTTCTCCTCTTCCCACGATTTTTTCAAAAGGCTTCTTTCTCATGGTAGTTAAAAGTGGGGATTGTGTGGTAAAGAGTTAACCCTTTACCAAACAATAGCTGTTTTTCATGATTCTGAGGAAGAGGCCTTTCGAAAACATTGTGAGAAAAGGAGAAAATGCAGGTAACCAGCAATTTCTCCTTTTCCCATAATGTTTTCTACCCTTCACTAAACAAATTTTCGGTCACTTTTATATTTGTCGTGTGCAAATGCTTTTGAATCGAACAAACCTAAAATTGTTGTTTGGTAATGAGATATTGCATCTGAGAGTATTGAGCGATGTCAATCTGAGCAATCTGCCCAGACTGACATTTGTCAAACATTTTTGCTTTGCCATTGTTGTATTTTTAGTATGTTCAAGGACCAGTCTACCTCATGATTCAGTTGCCTGACAAACAAAAATGGATTTTTGTTGATTCATAATTATTTCCAGCATAGCATTGCATTACAATATCACGTCAAGCACGAGAAATGCAAGGTAAATGACGTCCTATTTCCATCTGGTTGTCAGGCATGCGCAATTAACCTAGGCAACAAGAACATGATAATCGTATTTTCACTGGTGGGACCAGTGTAAAATCGAAAAATATTTTCACTCCTATTTCTCGACGTCCTACCAGAAAGCATGAAATAATGGAAAAGATCTGTTCTGGATTTTGATAAAGCTCCTCCCAGAAAGGGTTAAAAACATGAAATAGATAGAATACCGATATTTGTTTTTCTTTTTTTGTGAAAGATCAAAATTCATTTCATCTAATGAACACCAAGGGTAATATTTTCACTTGTGGCAGTGCAACTCATGAAAATATTACAGATGGTGTCCACTCGAAATAAATTTTGATCTTTTACCAAAAAAAGAAAATATATATATCCTCTATATATCCTTTTAGTTATTGCTTCCATTTATTTTGCTATATTTCATGAAGAAGTTTTCTTTAGGTGTATGGCATAAATGAAATTCGAAATAGCTTAACTTGTATCCTGTTACAGGCTCCACCACCTAGTAAAAGAAAGAAAGCAGAAGAAGATACAAGTCCACCCATATCTTCAACAGAAAGTAAAGAGAAAAGATTTAAAGATGAGAAAAATATGAAGGTAACATTATGTGATAGTTTCATATGATTTTATATGACTGTTGTAAGGTCATTTGAGCAGCCAGTTATCAGAAAGAATGCTTTGAATTAACTCTTCTACCAGACAAGTAAGAAATTGGATTCATCTGTATAGAAATCATAAATATTGTGCACACTACATATCAAAAGTGACTGATAATCATGGAATCTGTCCTTGAAAGAATATGAAACACTGGAAAAATAAGGAAATGCTGCTTACCAGCATTTTCTCCTTTTCCCATGGTGTTTTAAAAACCTTCTATCTCAGAGTTTGTGAAAAAGGGAATTGTGTGATAAAGTGTTAACATTATTTTATTCTGTAAGTAACTTTTTGGTAGATTTTTTGTAAAACTGGGATAACCAACCCTAGAGTTAACCCTTTGCAGCACGACAAAATTTTAGGCTTGTCCAAATCGAAAGCATTAACAGATGTTAAAATAAAAGTGACTAATAATTTGTATTGTGAAGGGTAGAAAACATTATTGGAAAAGGAGAAAATACTGGTTACCTGCATTTTCTCCTTTTCCAACAATGTTTTCTACCTAAAGGCTTCTTTCCCAGGGTCGTCAAAAGTAGGGATTGTGTGGTAATGGGTGAAAGATATGGGAAGTACCGTATAACAGGTATTTTTTACGACTGTAAAAGTTTTTGAGCTAAAAACACGTGATTTAAATTTTTATGATTTTATCTTTTACTAATTCTAAACATGCGTAAAAAACTACAGCATTAAAAATATCAGTGCATTGTCCACTCTTTCATTTAAGATTATAAGTGTATTGTCTGTTTTAAATACAGGTTGAAAGAAAAGTGTCACTCTTTGTTTGGCGTGCGAATAGCGGTAATTGTTTTGACGTGCGAATAACTGTTTTAACAGATACCTGTATGGTCATAATTGATAACTAACTGTGGAAGCACACTGTCATCTGTCATTACTTTTTTCACTCTGTTTAGAAGCAGCCCAATGCCAAGTCAAATTCTCATCACCGCCATAACCAACGTGTCGAATATCATGAAGGTGCCTCGTTTACGTGGTGTCAAAGCATTTTTTAACCTGAATATTCAATTCATGCGAATAACTGTTTTAACAGATACCTGTATGGTCATAATTGATAACTAACTGTGGAAGCACACTGTCATCTGTCATTACTTTTTTCACTCTGTTTAGAAAGCCTTCCTTTACACGGCGGGGAATCACGTGACACAACAACAACAACAATGACCGTTATTTGAAAAAATTCCTCGACTTCAGGTAAGAAAATTTTGAATAATTCCGTTAATACGTGACCGATTGGAATTTGGTTTGCAGCAGAGAAGGCGGAAGGACTCCAGGGATTTGCTTGATGTGTTAGATTTTTTAAACAACACCTGATAAAAAAGTTATTGACGAGCAAAAAAAATTTTTACCCTGGATAATTTGTTTGCTCGTCAATAACTTTTTTATCAGTTGTTGTTTAAGAAATCTAACACATCAAGCAAATCCCCGGAGTCCTTCCGCCTTCTCTGCTGCAAAACAAATTCCAATCGGTCACGTATTAACGGAATTATTGAAGATTTTCTTACCTGAAGTTGGGGATTTTTTTCAAATAACGGTCATTGTTGTTGTTGTTGTGTCACGTGATTCCCCACCGTGCTTTAGCTCTTCGAAATTTTAAAACCTCGGGTTTTGCAGTTGTACAGCCAAGTCTTTTCACAAGACGCATTCGTGACATTTTTGAAGCAGCCCAATGCCGAGTCAAATTCTCATCACCGCCATAACCAACATGTCGAATATCATGAAGGTGCCTCGTTTATGTGGTGTCAAAGCATTTTTTAACCTGAATATTCAATTCATGTATAGTATGGATTGAAAATCTCTGTTAGTTTTCTATTTGGGCACGGAAGCCGTGGCTTAAAATATCCAAATAGAGATGACTGATTGAGAGAAGTCATATCACATGTAATCAGAACACAAGTGAAAAAATTCTTACATTGCGTGTATTTTGTGCACAGGTATTACATACTGATAACCTTTTATTTCATATCGATACAATACTACGGTTTTACGCTGTAATTATTTACGCGTCGAATTTTTACGAATCTTTTTGATGCGTAAAAATTAGTAAAAATTGGCAGCACGTAAAAAAAAACTGTTATACGGTATTTTTGCTAAGAGACTGTTGCTCGTTATAGGTTACTAAAAATCACTTTTTCATGGACCTTTATGTGCTTTAGACATTGCTTGAAGTGGGTATTGTATTTAGGTATGAATCTGTGCTAAGAGTCGACTGTAAACAAGGGTTTCTCAAGATCTGTCTATAACTACCAGCTGATTATAAGCACTTTCACCTCTGTACCAGACAACACAATTTAGAACCTCTGAATGGAAAGTATGCGCAGAGGACAACTAAACCTTTTAACAGAGGATAAAATTTGGAACTAGTCCAAATTGAAAGCATTTGCAGACAACAAAATTAATGTGAATTAGAAATGAGAGTTTGATTAGGAAAGGGTAGAAAACATGGTGGGAAAAGGAGAAAATGCTGGTTATCAGCATTTTCTCCTTTTCCCACAATGTTTTCAATGGCTTTCTTTTTCAGGGTCAGTAAAAGTTGGGTAAAGTGGTAACGAGTTTAGACATTGGAATTTGTCTTTGAAAGGATAGAAAACAGTGTGAGAAAGGGAGAAAATGCTAATTATTAGCAATTTCTGCACTTCCTGTGATGATTTGAAAAAGCTGTGTTCCATAGGGTTGAAAGACGGGTTGGAATGGCGTTAAATATTTTCTGTCTTTCAGACACTGAAATGGAACTTCATAGAACCAAGACTGGAGTATGTTGATCAATTGAGAACTCAGATGGAGAAGAATTTCAGCAAGGCAATCATGGACCAGTTGTTCCACAGTGACTTCAAGTTTCATATCAAAGCCATCGAAACATTGCAAAAGGTTAGTATTTCAGATAATGTTTTTGTTTACTGAGTATTGTGTTCGAGATGACATTAAAAAATTCTCTTATCTTTTTCACATGTATTAACCATTATCTTAAATTTAGCTTAATTTTCATATGTACTTACTCAATAACTGGAATTAGCGGCAAGTGATTGGAAATGTTATTTATTGTCTATGATCAATTTTGCATTACATTTTCATACTTACTAATTGAGCGTGACTATGTACGTTTTTATGTCGTCTGTGTTGGCTGCTAGTTTTGAGATTGTGAAGTTGGAAAGGCCAATGTTTAAACCCATCTCTGATTTTGTCAGAGGGAGAGACTGCTGATAAAAAGCAAGTAGCACGTAGATTATGTTATATGATACCGAAACACGATGGGAACACGATAATTTTGCATAGCAAACATCCAACATTGGCTGTCGAGCCCGCAAACTGACGGAGACCAGGTATTAAGGAAGATCTTATATAACCCGATAGTATCATGCATCACAATATGGTTGTCTCCATAGTGATAGTATCATGATATTAATTCTGCTGTAGTAAAAATATTGTGATAGTCATTTTTTTCCGGCCGATAGTCAGCCCTAGTACCCATATAACAGGGGCAAATAATCATTAAAGTTGTTGGATTTTTTGCTGAAAATCTGAGCAACTGCAGCGGAGCATTGGCACCAGGACGCCATTTATTTGTTTTCTTACAGTGTTTAGAGGGCCTGCGAGATGAACAAGTTGCTAATTTGGACCTCATCTTGAAATGGTTTACTCTGAGATTTTTCGACACAAATCCCAGTATGTTGAACAAAGGTATAGAGTACCTTACAAACTTGTACAGAGTACTGATCGACATTGACTACAGTTTACACGAGTACGAGGCAACGTCCTTTGTTCCTTACCTTGTCATTAAGGTAGGGCTTTTTCTGATACTGTCACGGTATTTTACTCTTCTCTTAACCCTTAACCACCGAACAAAATTTTAGACTTGTCTGAGATGAAAGCATTTACAGATGACAGTTTTAATGTGGCTCATACCAAATTATTTTTCTTTGATAGGATAGAAAACATTGTGAGAAAAGGAGAAAGTGCTGGTAACCATAATGTTCTCCTTTTCCTTCAATGTTTTCAAAAGCCTTCTCTTTCAGGGGCGTTAAAAGTGGTCATTGTGTGGTAAAGGGTTAAAATTTATAGTGCCAATAGATGATGTGGAAATGCAGTCAAGCACACTCGTTACTGAGGGCAATTCAACAGATTTCTGTTTGTATTTGCAGCAGTCCACATCCAACTATTCAAAGACTAGTGTATACTGTAAACCAGATTGATTTTTTTTTCAAAAGCTAATTGAGAGCTTTTACACATGACAGATGTGGCTCAAAGAGGCTCAAAATGTCTCTGGAAGTGGTGAAAACATTGTCAGATAAGGTGAAAAACATTTCCTCCTTTTCCCTCAATCCTTTCAAAAGCTATCCTCCTTAGAAATCATAAAATTAAGGTATTTTATTATGAGCAGTTAACCCTTTACCAAACAATACCTGGTTTTTATGACCCTGAGATAGAGGCCTTTTGAAAACATGGAAGGAATAGGAGAAAATGCTGGTAACCAGCATTTTCTCCTTTTCCCACAATGTTTTCTGCCCTTCTGGAAACAAATTTTAATTTTTTTTGATTCACATTTTTTTTTGTAGTCTGCAAGTGCTTTTGATTTGAACAAACCTAAACTTTTGTCGTTTCATAAAGAGTTGAGGTCAATTTCTTTGGGTCAGGTGATCAGATTTTATTTTTGGAGTGCCAAGTACAAGTTAAGTTCATTTGAGGGGACAGTGTGGATCAAGTCTGTGTTTGATTTATGGTCTTGGATCATTCTATCCTGTCTTATATTTGTAAGATATTTGGACTAAAATTGCAATTAAAATGTACTTGCTTGTTTTTTTTCCATACAAGGAATCGTGTTTTTCTTTATTCAAAGCTGTATTGTCAATTTGCTCTTCTTAATTTCTTATCAAGTAACAAATCTTGTTGACATGTTGACTTGTTGACTTCAATAGCACTTTCTGGTGACAATTTAAATGTCACTTAAGGCTAAGTGATCAGAATTGCTTTTTGGTAACATATAAGACAATGTTGGCAGAGGAGTATATGCTGATTACAAGCATGTACTCTTTTGCCTTCAGTGTTTTCATATGTGTAATTTGCTAGGATTGTCACAAAATAACTTTGTCCAGTAGATGTTAAAGAACATATTAGGTATGATACTACTTGTAGGTTGGGGAAAACAAAGACAATGTGAGACGGGATGTTCGAGCATTATTTAAACTTGTATACAAGGTGTACCCGGTCAGTAAAATGTTCGTCTTCATATCAGATGGAATCAAATCAAAGAATTCCAAACAAAGAACTGGTAAGTGGTTTTAAAATGTTAACCCTTTACTCCATAGATACTCATTGCTACGCATTGCTTGTAGGAGTCTTTGGAAAACATTGTGGCAAAAGGTGAAATTGCTGGTCACGAGCAATTTCACCTTTTGCCACAATGTTTTCTATGCTATCAAAAGGTGTCATATACACATAAAAAACTGCTTTATCCTTGCTGTTATTTAGGGTCAGTTAGAGATACCATAGAAATGCCTTATGGGGTTAAGGGTTAATACAAAGAATCTGAGAGGTTTGTTTCTTGGTTTCGTCTCGGGATTGCCTTATAGATAGGTTGATGTGTAGAAGTGTGCTAAAGTTGAAGTCAAGGGAAGTATGGTTATAATTAGCATTCTGGGATCCACAAAGTGTGTCGAGTTTTGGTTTTGTAGTCTTATTTTAGCTAATTTGTACCCTTCACCATACAAACTAGAGTTTTCTCGACCTTGAGAAAGAAGGCTTGGAGTCACTTTTAATGGCTTAACTCATTACCAAACAACATTATTTTAGGCTTGTCCAAATTGAAAGCATTTGCAGACGGCAAAATAAAAGTGACTGTAAATTTGAAATTTGTTTTGTGAAAGGTAGAAAACATTGTGGGAAAAGGAGAAAGTGCTGGTTACCAGCATTTTCTCCTTCTCCCACAATGTTTTCTAATGGCTTCTTTCTCAGGGGCATCAAAAGTAGGGTTTGTGTGGTAATGTGTTATATGGCTTAACCCTTATTCTGCTAAATAAATGAAAGGTTGCTTTCATGCCGACAGTTAAAGGCCGAAAATTCTATTTCAGACTTATTTTTTGAAGAGTAGATTATCTCCTAATCGGACAGTGTAGATCCAAGATCAGACTGCACGTTCTGTGAAATATTTGCCTCAAAAGGTAGGTGAGTTGCGCTTAGCAGCCGAAGGGTTAATCTTTGTTTTATGATTGTATTATGACAGAGTGTTTAGAGGAGCTTGGGTATTTGATAGAAACCTATGGCATCACGATATGTCAACCGTCACCTGCTCAAGCGCTGAAGTATATAGCATCGCAGATCAGTGACAGAGATAATGGGGTCAGGAATGCAGCCTTAAACACAACAGTCGTGGCATACTTATTACTGGGAGATGACCTCTACAAGTACATTGGAAATGTAAGAAAATCATTTTAATTGGAAGGCTGTGTCATTGAGAAGGTTATACTCATGTTATTGTTTACAAATATATAGAGTTTATTTCATCAGCTTGTCGTTAATATGGGGAAATATTTGCCAAAAAAGGGAAAGGTATGCGAAAATAAAGAGTGCCTTACAGCACAAGTTATTTTCACGGACCTTTCCCTTTTGAGGCAAATATTTCCTCATATTAACCACAAGCTGATGAAATGAATTATATATTTCATTTGATTATTTTGTCAACGAATGCCACTTTTAAAACTAGTGATCTCACGTCAATAAACCAGATTTTTGATAGGAGGAAATTATTCCCTGTGACGGGGAAATAATTCCCCCCAGCTTAAATGACGTCATTTCTTTATCCATAAAATGTCTAAAAATAGACACATGAAATATAATATAGAAGATATACATCATTTAACCCTTTACCACACAGCATAATTTTAGACCTATCCAAATTGAAAGCATTTGCAGACGACAATTTCAAAGTGGCTGAAATGGTGCAATTTTGCTTTGATAGGGTAGAAAACATTGTGGGAAAAAGGAGAAAATGCTGGTTACCAGCATTTTCTTCTTTTCCCACAATGTTTTCTAAAGGCTTCTTTCTCAGGGTAGTTAAAAGGCGTTATTGTGTTGTAAAGGGTTAAAACAAAGAAATAAGGGACAAATACAGTCCCTATTTTTCTGGCAATTTGTGGAAGTGTTCTCTGCTCCTGCTGCTGCATGGAGGTCTTCTAAGGCTCAATGGTCAACTCTTCTTCCAAAGGACAAAGTCTGAATTGGAAACATCTGCATATGGCAATAGATATGTTGCTGAACCCTTCACCAAACAATCCCTGGTTTTTACGGTCCAGAGGAAGAAGACTTCTGAAAACATTGTGGGGAAAAGGAGGAAATGCTGGTTACCAGCATTTTCTCCTTTTCCCCACAATGTTTTCTACTCTTCTGAATTCGAGTTCAAATTTTGAGTCACATTCATTTTGTCGTCTGCGAATGCTTTCAGTTTGGACAAGTCCAAAATTTTCTTATTTGATAAAAGAGTTGAACAATGGGATTTTTCTTTCAAAAGATAGAAAATATTGTGGGGAAAAGGAGAAAATGTTGATTACTAGTGTTTTCTCTGTTTCTAACCACATTTTCAAAAGCACTTCCTCGGGGTAATAGAAAACAGCTTTGAGTGATAGTGTAAGGCATAGAATTGTATTCAGGAAATTTGAGTGCTATCCCAGTTTGCAGTACTAGCAAGGCTATGTAGATATCAACCGACAAATTAAATTTCAGAAATCAAGAAAAAGTACAAAATTTTTCACAAATGACTTTAAAAATACCATACAAAAGTATAGTGTATAGATGAAGAAATATATAATTAAGATACTTGTAAGGGATATTTATCTGCTTTTTGCTAGTTCTAGTTTTATTCTTTTAAAGTGGAAAATTTCAGCTCAAATATAAGTTCTAATTTGTGTTCTGCATATACAGTTAAAGGAAAAGGAACAAAGTTACTTGGATGAGAGAATTAAGAGGTCATCTAAGAACAAACCAGCTGCAGCTAAACCAGAGAGCAGACCTAAAACAGCTCCAGCACAAAACCAGAGATCAGCTACACAGTAAGTCTTGGCATCTTACACAATCTCCTCCCTGAGCCCTGTATAATTAACCCTTTACCACACAATCCCGACTTTTAACAGCCCTGGGGCAGAAGGCTTTTAAAAACATTGTGGGAAAAGGAGAAAATGCTGGTTACCAGCATTTGTTTCTTTTCCCACAATGTTTTCTACCATATCAGGGACAAATTTTGTCATTTGGGTCACCTTTGATTTGTTGTTTGCAAATGCTTTGAATGCAGACCAGTCTGAAATTATATTGTTTGGTAAGGAGTTAACCTACTGCCACACAATCCCTACTTTTGGCGATCCTGGGAAAGAAACATATTAGAAAACATTGTTTTCTACCCTTCACAGAACAATTTTCAAATTTTCAGTCACCTTTATTTTGTTGTCTGCAAATGCTTATGATTGGGACAAGCCTGAAATATTGCAGTTTGGTAATGAGATAATTCACAAAATATGGACCAGTCTAAAATTTTGTCGTCTGATAAGAAAATCAGTCGTCTGTCAAATTCAAATGTACCTTACGAAGGTTCTGAATTAGGTCTTACCAAAACAACAAATTTCCAACTTCCAGAAATTTGCAGACCACAAAATAAAAGTGAATCAAGATAGAATGTTGTTTTGTGAGAAAATGCTGGTTACCAGCATTTTCTTCTTTTCCCACAAATTTTTAAAAGCCTTCTTGGGATTGTTTAGGGTTAAATTTGAATTATGATGTTTGACTTTAATCCTTTACCAAACAACAAAATTTTGGACTAGTCCAAATTAAAAGGATTTGCAGAAAACAAAAATAACTTAAATACAAAAAGATTTTAATTTGGATAGGGAAGGGCAGAAAACATTGTGGGAAGAGGAGAAAATGCTGGTGACCAGCATTTTTTCACAAAACTAAATTTTTTAAAAGCTTTTTTTCTCAGGGTCGTTAAAAGTTGGGATTGTGTGGTAAAGATTGTGTGGTGTCCAAGGTTGTGAGATAGAGTGTCGGCCTTGTAGCCATAAGGTCCTGAGTTTGATACCCGGGAGTGGGTGTCAACTTTGGGATTTTTCATTGGCCCACACGTTCAGCGCAAGTACTGGTGTAGTTTCCAGGAAGCAGAATGGAGAGAGATCTGTATAAATTGAAAGAACTTGTTTCTCAATCAATGTAAAATAAATATGTTTAAGAGTTAAAGCATAAGCTTTAATGTGTTGTAGGGGCTCCATAGCCAGACATGGGATGTCGATGCCAAAATCTCAGTCTTCCAACTCGGTGAAAAAAGAGTTCCAGTTAGACATTGAAGATGATACAGAGAAACCTAACCTCTCGATGCCAAAGTTAACTCAATACAATGATCTGGAGGATCTGTTAAAACCAGTGGAGTTTCCAAAAGTCATGTGAGATTTCTATGAACTTCATGCATTTTTAACTCTTTACCAAACGACAAAATAATAGACTGACCCAAATTAAAAGCATTTGCAGACGACAAAATGAATGTGACTAAACAACTGTAATGCCATTTGGGAGGGGTAGAAAACACTGTGGGAAAAGGAGTAAATGCTGGTTACCAGCATTTTCTCCTTTTCCCACAATGTTTTCAAAAGGCTTCTTTCTCAGGGTCGTTAAAAGTCGGGATTGTGTGGTAAAGATTTAAAGCGTTACCACACAGCAAAATTTTTAAACCTACCCAAATGGAAAGCACCTGCAGACAAAATTTCAAAGTGGCTGAAATGGCGCAATTTTGTTTTAATAGGGTAGAAAACTTTTTGGGAAAAGAAGAAAATGCTGGTTACCAGCATTTTCTCCTTTTCCCACAATGTTTTCAAAAGGCTTCTTCCTCAGGGGCGTTAAAAGTCGTCATTGTGTTCTGTGACAAGGAGCCTGATGCATCTGGAAAAAGTATCGACCAAGGTCAGCTTGCAAAGCAGGCAGACATGGATCAAAACTGTATTCTATCAGTCTATTTTCTGCATGCTTAAAAAAAAGTAGGTCACTTGGTCCAATTCTAGAAAAACCTTTTGTACGCTCTAGAGACCACATTTTCAGTCCTATACTCATGAAACTTGTCTTATTGATATCTCAAAATTGCTTGATAATGGGTAATGTCTGATAAAATCTAGGTCACCAGATTGAAAATGGTTCATGTTTGGTCAATAGTCTCAGGTGAGTGATTTCAGGGCCATCATGGCCCTCTTGTTGAATTACCCACAACACAGAACAAGCACTTGGTACAGTGTCCAGGAAGTGATCATCAAGAGTGGTTAATGTCAATTATGAGAATTATTCACAAGGATTAGTAGTAGATATATTGAAACTAGATACTATTCTATTTGTTGTACTTGTAAAACATTTTAGGGCCAGACCTCCCTCTCCAGGGCCTAAATTTCTTAACTCTGTGGATGCATCGAACACAGTAAACTATGTGATATCTCAAGTGACAAATAGAGAAATACAGACATGTATTCAAGCTTTAGCTCAAGTAAGTCCTTTGCTTTTTCAAACAGTATCTTTAAATTTCAAGTTTGCCGCCTATTCTGTGTGGAAAAATAGTTTACTTTTATCTGTCACAAATTAATCTGTGACAAATTAGAGCGTGTTGGACTTGTAACCTGGTGGTTGTGAGTTTGATACCTGGTTAAGGCAAGCTTTCTTTCCAGCGAATTTTCGCCTCTCACCTCTGCTGAAGCAAGTGAGATAAGTAGTCGGTGGCTTTGGAAAGAAGGTAGTGTTAGTACTGGTATGAGGAAACACATGTGCGTCACCGACTGCTATGATATGACAAAAGCTGTTAAAGTGGAGTTAAACCCCACTATAACCAACCAACTGTGACAAATTAATCCTATATATTTTGCAGAAATATAGGCTGGCTGGGTAGCTCAGTGGTAATTGTTTCTGACTCGTGACCCGATGGTTGTGGGTTCAATACCAAGTTTAGGCAAACTTTCTCCTTGATGAATTTGCCTCTCACCTGTGATGTATGTGAGAAAAGTAGTCAGTTACTTGGAAAGAAAGTTGTGTCAGTGAAAGCCACGGAACATATGCATAGCTTCACTGACCGCCATGATACGACTTAATCAGATAACCCTTTACTCCATAGATACTGATTTCTACACATTGCTTGTAGGAGCCTTTGGAAACATTGTGGCAAAAGGTGAAATTGCTCGTGACGAGCAATTTCACCTTTTGTCACAATTTTTTCTATGCTTTCAAAAGGTGTCATATACACATAACAAATGGCTTCATCCTTGCTGTTATTTAGGGTAAGTTAGAGATACCATAGAAATGCCTTATGGGGTAAAGGGTTAAATCAGTGTTTAACTCCAATACAATACAATTGCTGAAACTTGTTAGATATATAAAAAAAAACTGACTAGAATTTTTTTTTTTTCAAGCCAGTACCTCAGACAGGTGACTTTCTTGTCTTGCAGCGAACCATTGTATCAGTTGACTACAATTTTGCCTATATTATATGATTAAAGTAATATTGAAAACAGTTTATCATTTTACCAACACAATACATGGTTTTAAAAATGACCTGGAGGTAGATGTTTTATGAAAACATTGTGTGAAAAGGAGAAATTAGAAAATTTTCTCGTCACATCTGCCATTTCATCTAGCGGAACAAACGTGACAGCATGCATGTCGTAAAAGGCGACAAAAGGGGCATCATTTTGTGTTTTGTCCATTCCTCATCTATCATGTTTGTCTTACGTTGTTGCACATGATGCATGTTATTTTTTTCACCTCACATTACTGTTTACTAAGAAAGTGCGCCCAATATGACCTAAGTTGTTGATGGGCCTTAAAACACTTCATTCATTTAGAAAATTTTCCCACAATGCATTCTTGAAAATTTCTCCACAATGTGATCTACTTCGATAACAAGTCCTGTCATTTGAGCTTACTGTTTTTGGGAAATGCTCCCAATTTGGACAAGCCTAGAATTTTCTTGTGTGGTGAAGAGTTACCTAACACACAAACTTTTTCACCTGTAGATTGATGAGGTATTGAAGGACAGTGACAAGGTGTCGGTGATGGAGGACCATGTTGAACAGTTACTTGTAGCCATGTCTATGCAGTTTAAGATGGCATACTCCACACACATGGGGGATCAAGACACTTCGAAAGATGATGTGTTAAGACTCTACAGATGTCTTCTGGGAACTTTGCTGTCTGTAAGTGTCTTAGTCCCTTTGCCAACAGTCCCATGTTTAACCCTTTACCAAACAATGGCTGGTTTTCAGGAATCTAGGAAAGACAGCTTTTGAAAACATTGTGGGAAAAGAAGAAAATGCTGGTAACCAGCATTTTCTCCTTTTCCCACAATATTTTCTGCTCTATCAGAGAGCTTAATGTAGTAGACCCCTTATGGAAAACAGCTATTCCCACAATAATATTATCCTACAAAATTTGCTATGATTAAAAAGGAGTGTTTTTGTACTGCATAAACCAAGCCACTTTTCCCTTCTTGTCTTTTCTAGAATTATTATTTATCAATCTAAAACCACTATGTTTTCATTACAAAGAACAAAGGTATTTACCTCCCTTTTCTGGAAACGAACAAAAGTATCTACAAATAATTTAAAGATAGGCATAAAGAAATTTCTGGTCGGTTAAAAATATGCAAAAGTATTATACCTTTATAAATACATATGTATCAACTATCAAGAAAACTTTACGCAATGCAGCACTAGAGGTATTAGGGGTCTACTACCTTAAGCTTGTTTGTACCAGTACAATGTTAAATTTGTTGTGTGCTGATGTTTCAAATTTGAAAGAGTCTAAAGTTTGTCATTTAGGAAAGGGTTGACCCTTTCCTAGCTAAAAGGAAGTTTTCAGTTCAAAAGTAAAACTCTAAATATTATTCTTTCAAAAATATGTTTTTAGGAATAACATCTCATTCTTGGACAATATAGATCCAAGATCAGACTGCACCTTCTGTGCAGTCTGATCTTGATCTACACTGTCTGCAGAAGGTCAGTGGGACACACTTACCAGCCTAAGGGTTAAGCCTTTAAGGCACTCAAAGAAAAAAAAACAATTTCGTTCAAGAAATGATATGTAAACAACTGCATTTTCAAATTAGCTTTTGTCCATAATATCTCGGTAAAGCAGACAATATAGATCAGAGATCAGACACCTTTTTTTGTAATGTTTTAATCTTAATTTACATGTGATTTTACTTATTGAAACGCCATGCAATGCAGCACTAGAGGTATTAGGGGTCTACTGAAAAAGGGGGCTTACTGTATAATTTCACCATGGACCAACAACAAAAAGGCCAGATGTAAGAGCAAAACAAAATGCCTCCTGAATTATTCTTCTTGAAAAAGGCCTTTCTTGGTGGAAGATACCATTTCAACAAAATACCTTGTTTAGAGTGTCTATAGAATCATGAACCAAGATTATTATTGTGCATATATGAACTTTTTTTTTTTTCTAATTTTTCAGCTTTTACAGAATTCTGTGCTAGCTGTTCAAGCATCCAAGGACATTCTCAAGGAGCTTATTTCTAATCTAATCACAATGCTACTAGATAACAGATTGATGGAGTTAGATGATGGACCACAGGTTGTTCGATCTGTGAATGTGTTGGTTGTTAAAATAGTAGAGAAGTCAGATCAAACAAATGTGTTATGGTAAGTTTTTCACTTTCATTAATATTCCAGCCACTCTTTTATACAAATAAACTACTTCTGTGGTAAAGCTGTAGAGTTCAGATTCTGGATACTCCAGGTTTGATCCTTTCTTGAGGCACTTGGTTTATGTTGGATTGTCCTTAGGCAAGACACTGCAGAGCACCAGGGTATTATAATTTCGAGTAAAAACCGGGTAAAACATAAATAAATGAGCTATCGAAGTGCTACGAGATACTGTTGTATGTGGCACAAAATCTCATTCAAACATATAAAATTGTACCATACAAAGTTTCCTCTAACGGTATAAAAAACATACCGTAATATGCTTAAATTTTGGGACAGCAAAAAATAATTAATTTTTTTCGTGTCCCAATACTTTGGTCTACAAAAAATAATTATTCTGTCAGCTGTCCCAAAACTTATGGTCAAACACGACGGTCTGTCAAAGTGAAAGTCACTCGCCGCTAACACATCGAATATTGCCGACGTTGAAATATTGCAACGTGATTGATGTCAGGTTTGCAGGTTGGTCTATTTTTAGACTGATTGGAATTCCACCGATCAGTTTGAGCACTAAGAGCTTGCGATTTTCCTTGATTATGAACTTTTCACTCATTTTTGTTTGCATCTTGGGATATCAATAAAAACGTTATTTTGCGTTTGTAGAAAAATTCACAACATATTTTACCTGCTTACATGTACGCGAGGTGAACGACGTTAACTGCACTCTTGACAAGTACCAGCTCGGACCGTTCTCAAATTTGATTGGTTCGTCGATCTTCGATCGATAAACCTTGGGTAAAACTGTGTACCTAGATTTCTATTTATAAACAACAAACTCGATTGACCGTAAAATACACGCGTGTCAACTCTGATGTACACACACGTTATACATGTTATGGATCTTAGATAAAAGTTTATCACACCCTTTTTACAGTTACGTCGGATTTCTTTTTGAATTGGGGTTTACATTAGACAATCAGGTGATTGGGTTTTTCGTCTTGGATCGGGTAATTCCTATTGAAATGGGGAGAGTTAGGAAGCATGCTTACGACGTTACGAGCGTAAAAATAAAACGACGAGAAATAAATATTTGCAAAGGGTAGGCCTATCAACGGATTGAAAAAAGAAAATTAAATAAGATATTCCCTGTCCCAATTCTTTGGAACAAAAAATTACCGATCTTGCTTTGCAATTTTTAGTATGTCCCAAATCTTTGGGTCATGAAAAATAATTATTTTCGTGATTTTTGATGGTGTCCCAATTCTTTTGGTGTCCCAAAATATACGCAAATTACGGTAGTTGTTAAGGCTGGATAATATACATAATTTACCGTTAATTTTATACCTCACAATCCTTAGTTTCATTGACCCCCGAGGTAAAATGCAGGTGAAGACATTGTAGGAGAAAGGAGAAAATGTTTGTAACTAGTCTTTTCTCTCCTTTTTCCACAATGTTTTCTTCCCTTCGTGATACAAATCCAGTAATTTGAGAACCATTTTATACAAATTTTGTTGTCTGCAAATTGATAGGTGAGTGCAACACTATTCTAAATGCCTGTACAATGTAGAGGCACATAGAATAGTGTTGCACTCACCTATCGAAAAGCTTTATTTCTTTTTTCATTTTGGTTAAACCATTACCTCACAATCCTTGCTTTTGACGCCCCTGAGAAAGAAGCCTTAACCCATTACCACACAATCCCTACTTTTGACATCCCTTAGAAAGAAGCCTTTTGAAAACACTGTGGGAAAAGGAGAAAATGCTGGTAACCAGCATTTTCTCCTTTTCGGACAGTGTTTTCTACCCTTCCCAGAACAAATTTCATCTTTTAGTCACCTTTATTTTGTCGTCTGCAAATGCTTTGAATTTGGACCAGTCTAAAATTTTCTCGTGTGGTAAAGAGTTAAGAAAAAATTGTTGGAAAAGGAGAAAATGCTGGTAACTTTCTCCTTTTCCCACAATGTTTTCTACTCTTCACAAAACAAATTTCAAATTTTCAGTCACTTTTATTTTGTCGTCTGCAAATGCTTTTGATTTGGAAAAGCCTAAAATATAGTTGTTTGGTATTGAGTTAACCCTTTACTCCACAGATACTCATTTCTACGCATTGCTTGTAGGAGCCTTTTGAAAACATTATGACAAAAGGTGAAATTGCTCGTTACGAGCAATTTCACCTTTTGCCGCAAAGTTTTCCAAAGGCTCCTACAAGCAATTCGTAGAAATGAGTATCTATGGAGTAAAGGGTTAAAAAGACAAGAATAAAAGAACGGAACAAACTTTATTCAAGGGCCTAACTTGAACACAATAAGGTTCATCATTGAAATAGGCAACTTTTCAGTAATCTGTTATATTTATAGTAGGCAGCGAGGGGTAAATACTAACTAAATATCCTTTTCTTCAAGTGCCCTTATTCGACTTCTACAAGACGGCGTAGCAAGTGAAACCTGCAGCAATAAATTCCTAGAACTTATCATGAAGGTAGGAAAATATGATATATGTATGTATGTCTTTGATGATTACAAGGACTCTAAGGGCTTTTGAAAACATAATGGGAAAAGCAGGAAATGCTGTTAATGAGCATTTCTTCTCTATTTCCTACTATGTTTTATGCCGTTTTTTAAAAATGATCGCATTGTTTGATCTATGTGTCGGCTACAACTACTTTGAGCTTGGAAAGGTAAAAAGAGCTGTCATCTAGTAGAGGGCCAAAGCAGGTTTTATCTGAAAACAAACTATGCTTATAATCAAGTCTGAACTAGATGGGCCAAGCCTCAATAGCTCAGTCGCGCGATTTCGATCCCCAACTTGGCCACTTTCTTTTCGAGGATTGATGATGGTCGTTGCGACAGGGTTCATTCCTCTCTCACTGCTGATCATTGTGTCGACAGGGTTTTGTGGGGAAGCAGCCAGCGGCTTGGAAAGAATATTGTGCGGAGTACTGGTAACAGAAACTCCAGGAAAGCATGGATAGGTGCACTGGCGGCCACGATATACCCGAAATGCTGTTGAAAACGGCGCTAAACACCACACAATCAATCAGCCTGAGATAGATGGAGCTTGTCGTTCAGGGTTGCAAATCTAAATCCTGGATCAGCCGAAATTCTTTTTTTGTTCGATAAGTTTGCTTCTTTAACCCAACAGATGATTTCAGTCAAGAGGGAAAAAAAGACACTAATTCTAATGTCATAGTTCTTCTATCTGTAGGGTTTTAGTATAGCAGATAGTGTAAATAAAAAATCAGTTTGCATGTTGCATGCTGTCTGAGTTTTGATACACACCTGTCACAAAGGCAACTTTAGTTGTGAAAGGCAGTCTAAGGATTGATAATCAAACGTATACAGCAGTAGTTTTAAAAACAGACAGCTTTTTAACTGTGTAAAATTTTGTCCATTTTGATATTTCTGACTTCATCACCCGCCTGGGTGGCTCAGTGGTGAGTGTGTCGGGCTCATGACCTGGTGGTTGTGAGTTTGATACCCGATTGAGGCGAACTTTCTTTCCGCGTATTTTCGCCTCTCACCTCTGCTGAAGCATATGAAAAAAGTAGTTGGTGGCTTCGGAAAGAAAGTAGTGTTAGTACTGGTATGAGAAAGCCAGGAATTACATGTGCGTCACCGAAAGCCGTGATATGACCTTAGCTGTTAAATTGGCATACAACCAACCAACGACTGTTCATCTGTTTGTGTCTTTTCAGTGCCTTTGGAAAATGGTAAAAATGTTACCAGACACGGTGGATGATCTGAACTTAGATCGGGTTCTGTATGACATCCACTTGTTTTTACGGGCATTTCCAACCAACACCTGGAAGGAAAGATCTAATGATTTACCTTTACGCACTGTGAAAACCATTTTACATTCCATGGGCAAATTGAAAGGATCAAAGGTATGAAATCTGTAGCTAGCAAATTTGAATACAATCTAAGCTTGTAAATAGAGAAAATCAGAATTATCATAGTAAATTAATACAAACAAAAACATTGCAATTAGTAATGACTTCAGTGATGACGTCTAGAGTTTTTTTAGCTCCAATGGCCAGAGGGCTTAGATCATGGCCTGGTGTCCGTCCTGCGTGTGTATTTGTGTTAACTTTTATTGCAATCATATTTTTGTCTGAAACTACCCATCCAATTTTGATGAAACGTCACAGAATTCCTTGAAAAAATTTTATTCCTTCAAAAACTCTGCTTGCCATGGCAACAAAACTGAAAATATTGAAAATTTTCAAAAATCTTCTTCTCTAAAACCATAAGGCCTAGGGCTACCAAATTTGGCATGTAGCTTTATCTAGTGGACCTCCACCAAATTCCTTCAAATAATAGGCCTGGGGTCAAAATTGGCCCCACCCCGGGGGTCACAAGATTTATATGGGCTTATATAGGGAAAACTTTCAAATCCTTCTGGTACCTAGCTATACAGCCTAGGGCTATTCAGTTTTGCATCTAACTTAATCAAATGGTTGTCTACTAAAGGTGCCCAAATTAAAGCCTTGGGGTTAAATTTGGCCCCGTTTTGGGGTGTCACATGTTTTACATGGGCTAATATTGAAATTTTTTTAGAAATCTACTTGTACCTAGCCATAAGGCCAAGGTCTACCAAATTTTGCATGTAGCTTTATCTAGTGGGTCTCTACCAAAGGTGCCCAAATTATAGCCTTAGGGTCAAGTTTGTCCCCACATCAGGGGTCACAAGTTTTACATGGGCTTTTGTGGTGAAAACTTTGTAAGTCATCATGTTACTAACTATAATAAAGACTAGGACTACTAAATTTAGCCCTGACTTATGAGTTTCATGTTTTACAAGGCCTTTTATTGAGAAAAAATTGAAAATCTTCTTGTTTATAACCACACATTGTAGAACTGTATTATTTGGTATGGGGCTTTATCTTGTGGACCTCCACCAGGATTCAAATAATTATAGCTTTGCGGTCAAAATTGGCTTTGTCCGGGTGTCGCAACTTTCTCATAGGATAAGATAGAAAAATTTTTGTATGTCTTAAAGTTTGAAACCAATTGGTCAAATATTGTTATGTTTGGCTTGTAGTGTTTTTACTTATTAGCCAGTGGAGCGATACAGGGCCATCATGGCCCTCTTGTTGTTATGTCAGGTAGCTTTGAAATGTCACGACATGATTACAACTATTGTAAATATGTCAAACTCTTTTTATGAAATAAATGTTAAAATGAAACAGTACCTCAGCTTACAGGAAAGACCCAAACATCATATTATTGTCATATTGAAGAGAACAGTGTTGCATCCTGACCTTGATATATATTGTTCCACAACAGCATCAGTTGTGCATTTCATTATAACCCTTTCCCAAACAAGCCCTGGTTTTTACGTGTCTGCAGTTAAAGTTTTTTTAAAACACTGTGGAAAAAGGGGAAATTGCTTGAAACGAGTAATTTCCCCCTTTCCCACAGTGTTTTCTACCCTTTTTGAGAACTTTCTGCCCTTTTGTCCAAATCTAAAAATTGTTGTCTGCAAACTGTTTTGGTTTGGAAGAGTCCAAAATTTGTCATTTGGGAAAGGGTTAACCCATTACCACTCAATCCCTACTTTTGACGCCCCTTAGAAAGAAGCCTTTAGAAAACATTGTGGGAAAAGGAGAAAATGCTGGTAACCAGCATTTTCTCCTTTTCCCACAATGTTTTCTACCCTTCACAAAACAAATTTCAAATTTTCAGTCACTTTTATTTTGTTGTCTGCAAATGCTTTCAATTTGGACCAGTCTAAAATTTTGTCGTTTGGTAATGAGTTAAGGTAGAGTCATGCTATCAGTTAGAATTGTTTGAACAGTTGTATGCTCAAGTTCTAATTTCTTTCCTAGATCCTGAACCATTTAGGTCAGATTGATGCTGGTGAAGTGTCAGAAGTGAAGGTCTATTTACAGAAAGTATTACGAAATGACGGGGGACAACAGGGTGACACTGAAATTAATGGAACCGAGGACAATCGAGCACCAAGAGTAATTTAGAAATCTTTCAACAAAATATTTATACCACCGCAAAACGAATGTTTTCAGGGGTATACTGGAATCAGCTTGTCTGTCTGTGTGTCTGTCTGTGTGTCCGTCTGTGAACAAAATGCTGTCAAAGCGCTGGCTGGGGTATAAAGTCACATTCATTGACAGCTCTAGTTAGATCAGTCCAAACTCATTTTCAGACAACAAAAAGAATGCAACTCAAAATGTGAAATTTATTCTGGAAAGGATAGAAAACATTTTGGGAAAAGGAGAAAATGCTGGTTACCAGCATTTCCTCCTTTTCCCAAAATGTTTTCAAAAGCTTTCTCTCTCAGGGTTGGTAAAAGTTGGGATCATGCTGTATAGAGGTAACTTTTTATCAAAACACAAAATCTTACACTTATTCAGATTCAAAACATTTTAAGGCCAGAAATCAAATATGACTCCATTGATGGGTATATCTTTGAAAGGCTAGAAAATATTGTAGAAAAAATGACAAAAGTACTATTTTCAAAAGCTTTTTTCCTTGCGGTCCTCAGGGTTGTGAAAACCAGGGATTGTCTGGTAAAGGGTTAATTTCTTCTTTTCCTACAGTGTTTTCTACTGATTCGGAGAACTTTCTGCCATTTTTATCAAATTTGAAATTGTTGACTGCAAACTATTTGAGTTTGGAAGAGTCTAAAATTTGTTGTTTGGGAAAGGATTAATGATAATCATCATGTCTAAAAAAGGGCTTCACCAATCTGTTTACAGAGTGCTCAAAAGACCAAACGTCTGTCGAAATCAACTCATGACACACTGACTGAAATCTTCAAGAAAATTGGTTCAAAGGAAAATACAAAAGAAGGACTCTTAGGTTTATACAACTTCAAAAAGCAATTCCCTGATGCGGACGTGGAGCCTTTCCTGAAAAAGTCATCACAGTTTTTCCAGAATTATATTGAACGAGGCCTGAAAGCCATAGAGAAGGAACAAAGTGACAAATCGCCACACATTTCAGGTAATGGATTTTGTACAGAAAACTTAGCTAGAGTTAGTGAGTACCTTAACTTAATCCTTTATCACCCAATTCTGATTTAACTCTTTACCAGATGACAAAATTTTAGCCCTGTCCAAATTGAAAGCATTTGCAGACCACAATTTCAATGTGGCTCAAATGGTGCAATGCTTTATTGATAGGGTAGAAAACATGGTGGGAAAAGGAGAAAATGCTGGTTACCAGCATTTTCTCCTTTTCCCACAATGTTTTCAAAGGGCTTCTTTCTCAGGGTTGTTAAATGTTGTCATTGTGTGGAAATGGGTTAAATGATCTGGAAGAAGAAAACTTTTGATAAGATGGATGGAAAAGGAGAAAATACTGGTTGCCAGCAGCATTTTCTCATTTTTCTATAATGTTTTCTTTCCCAGTTGAGAGAGAAATTGTCATTTATGTTCCATTTATTTTGTTGTCTGCAAATAAAAAACTTCATTTGACTTTGTGTATCTTTTTTTGCCTGTTTTGTTTCTTTAACTCATTACCAAACGACAAAATTTCAGGTTTGTCCAAATTGAAAGCATGTATAGATGACAAAATACAAGAAACTGTAAATTTGAAATTTGTTTTGTGAAGGGTAGAAAACATTGTGGGAAAAGGAGAAAATGCTGGTTACCAGCATTTTCTTCTTTTCCCACACTGTTTTCTACAGGCCTCTTTCTCAAGGTCGTCAAAAGTAGGGATTGTGTAGTAATAAGGTAACTCCATAAAACTGAGAGTCTGTCTGATCTTTATCCATGTTACTTTCCAAAACACTATTGTTGAAAGCAGTTGCAAATGCGTGTATCTCAAATGATGGGATTTATAATAAAGGTTAAAAGTATTTTTGGAAAAGGAGGTAATGCTGGTGACGTTTTCCAAGGTGTTTTCAGAATTTTTCTACATTGGGGGGTCATTAAAACGGGGAATTATTCAAGTAAAGGTTAACCCTTTACCACACAATCCGGAGTTTTAACAACCCTGTACGAGAAGGCTTTTGAAAACACTGTGGGAAAAGGAGAAAATGCTGGTAACTAGCATTTTCTTATTTTCTTAATGTTTTCTACCTGATTGAAACCAAAATCATAAATTTGGTTACATTTAATTTGTCATCTGCAAATGCTTTCAGTTTGGACTAGTCTAAATTTTTGTTGTCTGGTAATTAATCAAATCGGTAGAAGCATGTAACCTTTATGTTGGTAGATGGAGATGTTAAGAGGTCCCAGCCATTTATGGAACATGATAAAATCAGTGGATCAGCACAGGAGTCCAGACTACAGAAACCCAAGTTTGGCCAAGAATCTAATGAAGGAGTAAGCTTGATTTTCATCCTTGACTTTATTATAGCCCTTCTAAAAAAATGTTTTCGGGGGTATACTGGAATCAGCCTGTCTGTCTGTGTGTCTGTCTTTGTACAAAATACTAATTTTGTGTTGCAAATTCCTCCTACAGGTTTCCTTCAATTGCATTGAAACTTTGCACATATATTGATCATATATTGAAGATTTGCAGGACGCAATTTTCAAGTGTCAACTCTTTTTGTTGAGGAATTATCTCCCCTTGAACTTGACACTTTTTAGCTCCACTGGCCAAAGGCCAGCGGGCTTATGTCATGGCCCGGCATCTGTCGTGCGTGCGTGTGTTAACTTTTATTTCAAACATTCTTCTTCAAAATAACTTGCAAGAATTTAATTCCTTCAAAAACTCTGGTTGCCATGGCAACAAAACTGAAAAAAATATAACATTTTTAAAAATCTTCTTCTCTGAAACCACAAGACCCAGGGGCACTGTATTTGGCATGTAGCTTTATCTAATGGACCTTTAACAAGTTTCTTCATTCTTAAAGGATAAAGTTTGTTACTATTTACCTTCCTAGATTAGCAAACTGCAGTGGTACATGATTGGTGCCTGATATTTAAGATTTTTGATAGAAAATATTCTGTTTTCAGGGAGAGTGATTCATATTGATGCTAATAGTTATGCTCACATGAGTGGAATAATAAATTCAAAGCAAGGCTTCTGTCATTCAGTTCTTTTTCCCGAGAATTTTAACTTTCATGCCAATGAATAATCCTGCTTGTATTGCCTGACAGTGTTCATTGTTTTCAAAAGCCCTCTTTTTCAGGGTCATGAACACTGCAAATTGTGTGGTAAAGGGTTAAAAAGCCAGTGGAGCGATACAGGGTGATCATGGCCCTCTTGTCTCTGTCAAAGGGCTTGAGGGGGTATTAAGTCGCATTCAGTGACAGCTCTAGTTTTTTACATGTTTTTTTTAGAACAAGGATGCAGATCCAGCCGGTGAAGTACAATTCTACATGGAGAAGTTACGAACCATTAGAGCAAACTTTGGTTTAGACTCAAGTGAACAGGTATTTCTTTGGAATGGTCTAATCCTATACATAACATTTTTGGACTTGCTTGTAACATTTTGGGCTTAGTTGTCTTTGAAGAAAGCATGGAGGTATTGTCATGGCTCTGGAATTGTCTGTGTCCTAGGTGTCGTGCAAAAACTTGGAATTTTATAATATCTCTGTCATTACCTCTGTACCGAAGGACAAAAATTCAGACTGGTCCAAATTGAAAGCATTTGCAGACTACGAAATTAATTGGATTCGAAAAATTTGTTCTGGGAGGATAGAAAACATTGATGGAAAAGGAGAAAATGCTGGCCACCCAACCAACAAGAAACAACAAAAATTCAGACTTGTCAGACATTAACTATGTACCGAAGGACAAAAATTCAGATTTGTCCAAATTGAAAGCACTTCTAGACCACAAAATTAATTTGACTCGAAAATTTTGTTCTGGGAGGGTAGAAAACATTGTGGGAAAAGGAGAAAATGCTGGTCACCAGCATTTTCTCCTTTTCCCACGATGTTTTCAAAAGCATTCTTTCTATGGATCATGAGAACCAGGGTTTGTTTTAGAAAGGGTTAATGGAAAGATTTGTTTTTCAAACTTGGAACCGTTTGAGGCACACTGAAATTGTGGTTCGCAAATGTTTTCAATATGGACAACAGAATTTAGCAGATAAGATGTATAAAAATATTCAACCAGTGTCATAGGCTTGTATACTTACTGGACAAAAAAATTAAATTTGACCAGTAGTCTGTTCAACAACAGAATATCGCGTATAATTTTAAGTATTTATATAAGGTAAACCTCACTGAAATATGACCCAAGAATACATGTGAATACTAATACAGGTTTGTACTGTATTTTATATTGTAGACAATCAAGACGCAAGACATTTCTCCTCCCCCAGTCACAAAAGAACCAGAGGTAGAGTATTATGAAGAATTACTTGTAAGATATTTTATTTATATCCGAGTGCCGTGAGCCCAGCCTACCAGTATGTAGATGTGAACATAACAGTTTGTTAACCCTTTTCACCTGCACATTTCAACCCAAAGAATTTTTATGATAACTTGCAGTGTTCTTTCTTACACTGTAGATCAAGATTGAACTGTATATTTTCTGTAGTCTAATCTTGGATCTGCTTTTTCAAATATTGTCTTTGATGGTGCAGTTAAAAGAACCTTCAACTTGAACCAAGCTGTGGTAAAAGGTGTTTACCACACAATCCCTACTTTTGACAACACTGAGAAAGAAGCCTTTAGAAAACATTGTGGGAAAAGGAGAAAATGCTGGTAACCAGCATTTTCTCCTTTTCCCACAGTGTTTTCTATTCTTGTAATACGTTCTTATGTGAAGGGAAAATTTTCGCCAAGGGGAATCACGGAAAACAACTGTATCAGATTTTGATGATGAAAGCGAACAAAAATGGAGTTAGAAGCATGAGATAAATGGAATATTTGTTTTGTTATGAGTGAAAGATTGATATTTATTTCATTCAGTGAACATCATTGGTGATATTTTCACTACTGAAAGTTTTAGTTACATGTATGCAATAAAAGGAATATTATATTTTATTTCATGCTTTCCGGTAGGATATTGAGAAATAGCAGTGAAAATATTTTTCGATCTTACACTGGTATCACCAGTCAACTTCTAAAACATTTGAATTTATTGTTTGGGAAAGAGTGTAGCTGGTCTTTGTCAACTTTTAAATCATTTTAATTTGTTGTTTGGTAGATTACTGCGGGTCTTCTAAACTATCCTAATTTTGTGTCCGAAAATTTAGGGACAATTATTTTACCAAGTGTCCGAACTTAATGACAAAAAATAAATTATTGTGTGATCAACACAGTTAAAAAAAATTTTGTTGCAAATTTTATTGATCGATTTATGTTTTGTAGCCTTCCCAAGAGCCAGAAGAATCAAAAGTAGACGACAACGAGGCAGACAGTATTGCAAATGTTAAATCTACTTCAAGTTCTACAAAAAACAGAGATGTATCTGACCTAAAAGCAAGACTTGCCAGGTTAAAACAAATGGCCAACAGCTGAATCAGCATATTTGTTTGTGATATTATGACAGATTTGACAACTAGACTATGGATGCAATGTTTATAGCATGGCTTATCGACCCTCTTTGACAAAATCTTGTGTTTTCATGATTTTGAACAAGAATAGCTTTGAAAACAAAGGAAGAAAAAGCTGGCAGCTTAAGGTTTCCATTTTTTTCTGCCCACAATATTTCTATCCTTTTGTTGACAGTCCCATCAATTGATGTTCCATTTGTGTCTGAAATGTGTGTGCAATGACCTTTCAATTTGGACAAGTCAGAGGTTTTTGTTTGATAAAGATAGATGGTGAAATAAATAGGAAAAGTAAGAGCAAAGTTTACCTAGAAGAATTATATTAAGTAATATGTATAAGATTGTGTTGTTCTTTTTTGAGTTGTTAGAACAACAGCTTGTGATACATTTGACTATTTACCTCACAAACTTTTTAGTCTTGTCTGTTTTGAAAGAATTTTGCAGACAGCAGGTCAGATGTGACTCAAGTTATAAGTAAAAGATTGTGGGGAGAGGAGAAAATGTAGGTTATTGACATTTAATCCTCTTCCCACAGTGTTTTCAGAAGCTTTCATCAACATATTAACTGTGGTAAAGCACAGGTAGGATCATTTCAGGATTAGCTAGCTTCACATTGAGAAAGCTTAGCTTGTTGATTTTACATAGCTGTGTGACTTTGGGTTCATGATTTTGGTTAAAATGCAATGCATCATCTTTTTCCTTCAGAATTATTCATTCTTTAACCCTTTCCCAAACAAGCCTTGGTTTTTACATGCCTGCAGTAAAACTCTTTTGAAAACACTGTGGGAAAAGGAGAAATTGGTCGTAATGAGCAATTTCTCCTTTTCCCACAGTGTTTTCTACCCTTTTTGAGAACTTTCTGCTATTTTCTCAAAATCAAAAATTGTTGTCAGCAAACTCTTTGGGTTTGGAAGAGTCCAAAATTTGTTGTTTGGGAAAGGGTTAAGTAGTTTGAAATCTGAAACAATCACTAAATTTTTGGAAGCATGTTTCATGATATTTATATATACTTATTTTTCGGTTTTTGGGGATATATTATATAAGCTTACACTTTATTGTATTGATTTATAACATTTGACTGCAATAACATACATGTACATGTATTGTGTGTGTGTAAAATTCACTCTTAACCCTTTCCCACACGATAAGATTTTAAACTGGTCCAAATTGAAAGCACTTACAGATGACAAAATAAACGTAACTTAAAAATTCAAATTTGTTTCCAGCAGGGTAGAAAACATTGTGGGAAAAGGAGAAAATGCTGGTTACCAGCATTTTCTCCTTTTCCCACAATGTTTTTAAAAGGCTTCTATCTCAGAGTCATAAAAACCACGGATTGTTTGGTAAAGGGTTAAAGATGGTCATGTTTTAAAGATGTTATCATCAACCCTTAATGCCCTGGAGAAGGACACTTCAAAGCCTCAACGTTATACAGGTGAAACCAAAGATAGACAGGCCCATGTAGCCTGTTGCTACTATATGACATATATACTGTTGAAAGTGGTATAGGACAACATAGAAAAATAGACCAATGACTGCTGTCAATTCATACTCTGATTAATCGATCAACAATTGTCATAATGAATTTTTCTTTTATTTTGACAATCTTTGATACAAATAGGCTTAGGAGTAGCTTTTGACAAAACCTGTGTGTAAAGGTACACTTGTAAAAGGTGAAAAAAAAAAAACCAGCTAATCAGTTAATTAAAGTCAGAAGTTTAATGCACTTGATAAGGTTTCATGAGAATTTGTCATTTAACCTATTACTGCCCTACTTTTGAGGACCCTGAGAAAGAAGCCTTTAGGAAACATTGTGGAAAAAGGAGAAAATGCTGGTGACCAGCATTTTGTCCTCAACCCACAGTGTTTTGTACCCTTCACAAAACAAATTTTAAATTTTCAGTCATTTATACATGTATTTTGTTGTCTGCAAATGCTTTCGATTTGGACAAACCTAAAATTTTTGTCATTTGATAAAGAGTTAACCCTTTACCCCATAAGGCATTTCTATGGTATCTCTAATTGACCCTTAGTAACAGCAAGAATGAAACCGTTTCTTACGTGTATACGACACCTTTTGATAGCATAGAAAACATTGTGACAAAAGGTAAAATTGCTCGTCACGAGCAATTTCACCTTTTGCCACAATGTTTTCCAAAGGCTCCTTTAAGCAATGAGTAGAAATGAGTATCTATGGAGTAAAGGGTTTAAGAGGGTATGGATATCCTCTTTCTAGTGACTCATCAGTTATTGCACACCCCTGATTAGCACTTCATCATCTGCAGATATTTTGTTGTACTCAAGACCACCTGTGGAAACATTGTGGAAATAGAAGAAATTACTTTAACAAGCAATTTATGCAATCACCACTATCTTTATACCCCCGCAAAACAAATGTTTTCGGGGGTATACTGGAATTAGCCTGTGTGTCCGTCTGTGTGTCAGCCTGTGTACAAAATACTAGTAATTTTGTGTCGCAAACTCCTCCAACAGTTTTCCTTCAATTGTATTGAAACTTTGCACATAATTATATTGATCATATATTGAAGTTTTGCAAGATGCAATTTTCAGGTGTCAACTCCTCTGTGTTGAGGATTTATCTTCCCTTGAACTTCACACTTTTTTCTGTCAAAGCGCTGGTAGGGGTATTAAGTCACATTCGGCAACAGGTCTTAGTTTCGCTTGAATACATGCTTATATTATTTAATATTGCTCTTGTTGAATTAGATCTTTTTACTGGTATTTTTTCGGCAAGTTGTCTATTTGGAATTTGCTAACGCGGTGAACGAGTAGAAGTGCTGCATCAAAGCGAAACAAAAATCTTTATTACAAGACTGTTATCATCTGTTTTGTTTGTTCATTATAAATATGCTACAGTCATAGCTATGTGTGTGTTGACATTGTAATTTAACTTACCATTGGACAAGTTATATTTGTCAAAGTTATTTCAGAAACAATACAAAATTTGACTCTGAGTGCCAGTATTTCTTGTTGTATATTCGTCATTGTTGCTTTGTAACCCCCTCTGTTTTTTATTGAGTAGGGAACCACCATGGCCTAGTATGTAAATTCTCACTAAATGATTCTTTGTTTTTTTTTTCAACTCTTGAAGGAAGGCTGTTGAAAACATTGCCAACCCATTACCACACAATCCCTACTTTTGATGCCTTTAGAGAACATTGTGGGAAAAGGAGAAAATGCTGCTAACCAGCATTTTCTCCTTTTCCCACAATATTTTCTAGCCTTCACAAAACAAATTTCAATTTTTCAGTCACTTTTACTTTGTCGTCTGCAAATGTTTTCAATTTAGACAAACCTAAAATTTTGTCGTTTGGTAATGAGTTAAGAAAGGAGAAAAGGCTTGTCACTATCATTTTCTCCTTTTCTTACAATGTTTTCTACCCTTTGACCCGTTCCCACACGGCAAAACTTTAGCCCTATACAAATTGAATGCATTAGCAGACGATACTTTCAAAGTGGCTTAAATCAGCCAATCAGTGGTTGTGTTGCTTTCAAATTTTGAAGAATAAAGCAAAGAATATTCTTAAGAATGGTTGCTAACTTGCTGAATACAGACACAGCTTTTATCTCCACTGGGATTGCTTATTACATTGGAGTGTCCTAATGTTATTTGGTGCTTTTGAAACCAGCTATAGATAATAGTAAATGAGCTGTACAGAAGAGTGTGTGCTTAACCCTTTACCAAACAATCCCTGGTTTTTATGGCCCTGAGAAAGAAGCCTTTTGAAAACATTGTGGGAAAAGGAGAAAATGCTGGTAACCAGCATTTTCTCCTTTTCCCGCAATGTTTTCTACCATGCTGGAAACAAATTTCAACTTTGAGTTACATTTATTTTGTCGTCTGCAAGTGCCGTCAATTTGGACTGGTCCAAAATTTTGTCGTTTGGGAAAGGGTTAATTCAATGCAGGACAGAAAAAAAAACCAAAACAAAATGGTAATATTGTCTTCTGTGATTCAATGCTAAACTGTAGTATCAAAAGAGCTTGGCCTTCACTTTCATGAAAATTAATACATGTTGAGCTAGTACTTTAACTCATTACTAAATGACAATACATGCTTGTCCAAATCGAAAGCACTTCCAGACAACAAAATGAAGGTAACTGAAAATTAGAAATTTGTTTTGTGAAGAGTAGAAACATTGTGGGAAAAGGAGAAAATGCTGGTTACCAGCATTTTCTCCTTTTCCCACTATGTTTTCTAAGGGCTTCTTTCTCAGGATTATCAAAAGTAGGGATTGTGGTGTAATGGGTTATAGGAACCACGAAAAAAACCCAACAGATTTACCACCATTTCAAAATACCTGAGCTAAACTTGTGATGGTAAGTTGAGAAACTTCACAGAATGGCAAACACATCATTTGTAGTTAACCATTTCAACACCAGAGTGAAAAACGGACGGTACAAGTATGATAGTGGGGTATACATATCTCTCTTTTAGCTTTAGTCTTTAGCTTCCCATCATTTTCTATGTTCTAAAGAAAGTGTACACCACACTGCAGATCTCATGTAGGTGTAGTAGGGGCAGGAAATGTCAAAAACCTGTGCACACCGTGGAATGTAGGCCCCTGGTTACAACAATAGGGATGGAAAAGGTTGCAAGAGAACTCGTACCCTGGAGAACTCGTACTCTGTTTTCTCACCCTTTCAAACACAAAATACAAACAATGCATGAGAAAACATGCATTTTTCTTTACTTTATTTGTCTTTTCAACACGTACAAAATTTTTTTTTCAACAAGTCTACATCACAATAATGGCATAAAAGCAAAAGCGGACAATGTGGTGGTAAACTATCATATACATGTACATGTTTTAGTGGGCGTACGACTTCTGTGGAGAACTTTTGAGATTGGGGTACAAGTTCCCCAAGGTACGAGTTATCCAGGGTACGAGTTCTCCTGATACTGTTTCGACTGCTTACAGTAGATCTAGATCTAGGTAAATCAAAAGTATTTATTGAAAAGAAAGATCCTGTTTATTTGAGTTTCAACGTCACAACTGGTCTCAAAATGCATCTTAACCCTTTACCCCATAAGGTATTTATATGGTATCTCTAATTGACCCTAAATAACAGCAAGGATGAAGATGTTTCAAATGTGTATATGACACCTTTTGATAGTGTAGAAAACATTGTGGCAAAAGGCGAAATTGCTCGTCACGAGCAATTTCACCTTTTGCCACAGTGTTTTCCAAAGGCTCCTTCAAGCAATGGGTAGAAATGAGTATCTATGGAGTAAAGGGTTAAGGTTATGGACCCGTAATAGAAAACGGCTATTTCCACTACTTTCACTGAGCCACTTTTTCCATTTTGTCCTTAGAATTATCATTTATTAATCTAAAACCACTATATTCTCATTTTAAAGGGAGATAGTAATTACCTCCCTTTTCGGGAAACTAACAAAAGTATCAACAAATAATTTCAAAACGGACATCAAAGGAATTTCAGATCGGTTAAAAATTTGAAAAGTATTACATCTGTATAGATCCATATTGATCAACTGTTAAGTGACTCGATGCCATACTGCACTAGAAATATTGGGGGTCTACTACCTTAATTGCTGTATATTTGAATTTTTGAGAGGCAGGTCTCTGAATCCCATTTGAGTCGGGGTTAACAAAACCCTCTCCACCTCCTAAGCAAAGGGTAAGCAGATGCCCTAGCAGGGCTACACTGAAGGGCTCCAGACAAAGCCACAATAACAGAGCTACCCTCCAAATCGATGGTAGGCCACGCGTCCTAACCAACTACATGTAATAGGAAAATTAAATTTTAATTGATCTAGATCTATAGCAAAATTGCAAATAAAGATAATAGGCAATAGATCTTTATTAGATCAATTGGAGGAAATGGACATTTTAATAGACCATAATTGGACTTGAATAAAATTTAGAGGGCCTGAAATTGCTGAAGAAATGGAAATTTTCATCAGCAAAAGGCTACTTTTCCCATACTGTTTCTTGGTTATTTTTCAAAATTCATTAGGGTTCAAGCTATTTATGAGATTAAAAAAATGTACAAGTTTTACATAAAAATCCGATAACAATGCAGACTTTATCGCATCAACAAGAGATGGAAATTTTCAACTTGAAATGGCTAATTTTCCCACATTGTTGGTTAGATTTTTTTTTTCAAAATCAATAGGGCTGAAGCTTTGGATAAGATAGAGAAACTGTTTAACCCATTACCACACAATCCCTACTTTTGACGCCCCTGAGAAAGAAGCCTTTTGAAAACACTAGGAAAAGGAGAAAATGCTGGTTACCAGCATTTTCTCCTTTTCCCACAGTGTTTTCTACCCTTCCCAGAACAGATTTCAATTTTTCAGTTACCTTCATTTTGTCGTCTACAAATGCTTTTAATTTGAACCAGTCAAAAATTTTGTTGTGTGGTAAAGAGTTAAGTTTCACTGAAATCTGACCACAAATGTAGACTTTATAGCATAAACATGAAACAGAAATTTCAATCTTGAAATGGCTACTTTTCCCATACTATTTGTCGGGATTTTGTCAAAATCAATAGGTTTTAAGCTTTTGATGTGATAAATAAACTGTGTAAGTTTGATGAAATTCTGATGAGAAATGCAGACTTAAACGCGTAAAGAAGAAACAGATTTACTAATGGACAGACAGGCAGACATATAAACAGACGGACAGACAGACGGCGGAAACCCAGCCATGGCATAGATAGTAGAGTAAAAAATGAGAGAAAGCTCCTAAATATCGCTGTGGATCGGTCTCGGGTCTGTCCCAGATACGTTGAACATTTAAATTCCGGTCTGATTTTTATGGTCAAAGGGAAAAAACTCGACCAATCTTGAATCCATAAGTCATAAAGAGTACTCTCCCTTATTATCACCCCCCCACCTCGGAATAGTCTTTTTGTCAACCACTACAGTCACACCGAAACTTTAAGGACCGGTGCAGGGTAAATTTATACCCATACGGTCTATTGAAAAAACCCGGACCCTCTGTTGACACTCATTCTGCTAAATAAGTAAAATGTGACCATCAAGCCGATTTTGAACCCAATCTTCGCCATTTCAAAGGAATGGACCGTGCAGAATCAAGACCAGCCTGTACGTCGATCATTTGTAAGTAAGCCTACACCCGAGTGAAGTCTGTGTGAACTGGCCACCGTTGTATACCGTGTATTACAACAGGCACAAGCTAATCGTACCGTGCCCTGTGATTGGATAATTGATACGGCCAATGAAACGGCTCGAAACATATATCGAGTAACCTGACAATGTGCTCAGTTGACTTTATTTCATTCTTATTTTGATTATTATGTTATTAATAAATAATAGAATTCAGGTATACATAGAGCATAATTTATAACTTTCAGATAAAAGGACCTTTTCCATCTAGAATGATCATTTTTTTTTTTAGATAAAAAGGAGAGGGAAATTTGAACATTCCATTGTGAGAAAAGGAGAAACTACTTGTAACAAGCAATTTCTCCTTTTCTCACAAATTTTTCTACCCTATATAGTACTTAGTTTCAATTTGGACTAATCTAAAATTTGGTCGTCTGGTAATGGGTTAATTAGATACTTTTATTTCAAATCCTCTCTAAATTCTTTATTCATTTAATTTTTTGACTATTAGACATCTGAACAACTGAGTAATACATAAATACTCGGCAAGCAATTTTCCCCCCTTGTAATTTTTTCCCCCCCAAACACTTGTTAATAAATGTTGAAACATGCTTCTTTATTCCTTACAAAACAAAGAAATTAAATGTTAAGGGAGAATTAAATGATGATTAGACACCACATGTGTTTTATTGCCCCTAGGCTTATCTCTGCGGGCTTCTTCAAAGGGACAACAGACTTTAATCTTTGAGAATTGCAACCTACAATTCAATTTATAAGATAACCCATTACCACTCAATCCCTACTTTTGACGCCCCTGAGAAAGAAGCCTTTTGAAAACACTGTGGGAAAAGGAGAAAATGCTGGTAACCAGCATTTTCTCCTTTTCCCACAGTGTTTTCTACCCTTCCCAGACCATATTTCTATTTTTCAGTCACCTTTATTTTGTCGTCTGCATATTTTTTTCAATTTGGACCAGTCCAAAATTTTCTCGTGTGGTTATGAGATAATTGATTATCTTATTACCCTTTCTGCTTTATCAAGTACAAACTTGTGCATTATATTTATTTTGATGTTCATTTTTTCAGTAAAAGTTCAACGTCAGCACTTGAAAATTTTTCATGTATTCATTAATTTAGCTTTTATTATAAACATAATAATCAAATAATACTCTTATAATCATTAACTTTTTTTTTTCTATCAAATTTTAGACATTCACCTATCGTTTGTTGAAATGATACCATGCATAAGTAATTATATTATGATCACAAAACAATCACTTTAAAAGACAGTAATATCAAAAATTATTTTCATAGCTATTGCTTTTTACACTCTCCAAAAATATACACACAAAAATCAAGAGACGCTACTCTAAGTTACTATTTGCACAGTTACCTCGCATAATACGGGCAGAATTCGCCCCGTTTCGATTAGCCTGTACCTGTCCCTATACACGTAGTGTATCAGGGGAGGTAACCAGTCTAAAGTCTGTGTTGATGGTTTGCCCGCTGGCATTTTTCAGTCAAAGGCAGGATGCTGAACATTTAGTTATTTCAATTAAATCAATTTATTGTGTCAGGGATCCATATATTCTTCAAATTAATAGAGAGTGACCTCCCCTCTTGCAACGCCTTTCCACTGAAAAAAAGGGGGATCTAAACAGGGATCAACATTAATAAAATCTGGGAAAAGCATAGCTTTCATCTTCGTTTATCAGCCTGGAAGATTCAGACCCGTATGCTTTCACTATCTGCCCCCTGTTCCTTACGATCAATGATCAAAGAAATGATTAGAATTTGACGATTCGGCCCATATTATCGATATTTATCAATAACCTCGAAAACGTGATGGAACGAATACTTGTCGTTGGTTCATAAGTTTAAATATCTTAACAAAATAAAGCTTATTTATCGTATACATTCATCAGCTGATAAATTATAATGTCAAAATTAAATTTAGATTTTGCTTGAGCTCTTACTTTGATAACCGAATGGTTACTTCCAAGTTTAAATTTCGGCGGTCGCTTTGTTTACAAATTTTTGACGAAATACAAGGGAGACTACCACCTGTTTACAAAATAGTTACCACGCCTGCAACTGGTTTTTCTTTCTTTTGTCTTCTGCCTTGATATTTTCAGAAGTATCAGCATCTGCAGTCATGTCTTAAACTTTACCAGAAATAATGACAGCTCTACGACACAGATCGTCTTCACAAGCTGCGATGGTATTTATTCGTCTTCGGTTTTATGCTGCCTATAATTGTAAGGGAAGTAACTCTGTCATGATAAAGTGCTGTCATTAAATACGAGTTTTCTCCCTTTGACCATAAAATTACTCCTAATTATTGCCGGTTTTGCTTCGTGTCACAGACAACTTCCCATTGACGTAAATCAGTGTAAACAGAGTCGATAGACAGTAAAAGTGTTCATGAAATACAGTAACTTGTAAAAGTCGCACAAATTAGTATAAAAATATGCAAAGCCTAGAAATAGGCGAATGAGGCTTTTTCTACGACATACACAACCATAATCCGTACAGATATGTTTATTTGACACTGCCCAACAAATTTTTGATGGCAGTAGATACATGTATACTGCTTTAATTAACAAACGACAAATTCTACACTCTTCTAAATTGAAAGCTTCTGCAAAAAAAACATTCGAAAATGAGACAAGTGAAACAATAGTCCATATCACAATCGAAAACATTGAGGAAAATAGGAAAAAAGCGCTGGTTACCAGAATTTCCTCCTCTCCCCGTAAGGTCCACAGAATCCTCCTCCATTAGGTTCGTCTCTAGTCTCTGGGTTGTGTTGTAGAGAGTTAACTCATTACCAAACGACACATTTATAGACTGGTCCAAATTGAAAGCATTTGCAGACGACAAAATATAATGTGACTGAAAAATCAAAATTTGATTTGGGAAGGATGAGAAAGAAGCCTTTAGAAAACATAGTGGGAAAAGGAGAAAATGCTGGTTACCAGCATTTTCTCCTTTTCCCACTATGTTTTCTAAAGGCTTCTTTCTCAGGGGCGTCAAAAGAAGGGATTGTGTGGTAATGGGTTAACTTGTGAAGAAATTTAACTCCAGATTATCAAACACAAAATATCGAAGCACTGCATGAGAAAACACATAAGCTTTTTTCTTTTTTACTTTATTTGTGTCTTTTCAACAGATGTAAAAAAAAACGTTTTCATCAAATCTACATCACAATATTAACGACACAATAAAAGTTGACAACATGGTGGTAAACTATCATTATGTATTAGTGTGGGTACAGGGTATGTATTAGTGGAGAACTCGTTCCTTTGAGATTGTGGTACGATTTCTCCAGTGTACGAGTTCTCCAGGGTACGACTTCTCCTGATCTACAGAAAACTCTCTACATAAATAAACCTGCACGCCATAGTGTGCAGATCTTTTAATAAAAGTAGAAACTGAAATCACTTTGAATGATGTCCACGTTATAGCATGTGGGCCTTTAAAAGTCCAGAAAGGACAAGAAACGACAAAAACCATGAATGCAGGTCCCTGACAAAAAGAAATAGGGACAACAGAGACTTCAGATAAAAAATGTGCTCATCTTTCAATGCAAATCCCTGCATACGGGACTTGGAAATCCGTTTCGTGCTGTGTGTAAATGGATAAAAAGTAACTTAATCATTTGAAGAAAAAAATGCAATACTAGTATATATTACATATTAATTAACATGCTCCAGAGCCTTTTCTTGAGGGAAAAAAATCAATACTGCGGTGTCTTGGAGTATCGTGGGATGTCTTTGGGTATCTTGGGGTGAACAGACCAATCTCATTAGGCTGGGTATCCATGGACAGTGAAAGGGACGCTGCGTATCCATAACAACGTCATTTAATCAATTATGTAATTTAATTTGCATGGTGTGTATGTATGTATGCTTTCGGCATACCTTGGATGATGAGTGCCATCAAGTCCCTCGGCTGTATCTGGTGGATTAATATGCACCAGATCGGTACATACGCCGTTTCACAGTTCTGAAAACTGTAAGGCTCCTCTTCAAAAAGAAAACTGAGTTCCAATTTTCTATCGAAATCTTTCTTACTTACAAATTACAAAATATGAGCCATGCTCTGTGAAAAGGGGGCCTAATGCACTCCGCGCAGGCTGACCAGGGCCGAAACTTTTTGCTACAATCAATTTTTATGCAACTCAAAGGACCAGTTTACTTTATAATTCGATCAGTTGTACAACAAAAAGGATTCTTACTTGCTACAGGACATATTTTTAATTTCAGTATTATCCTTATAATTAATCAAACCAGTCAGATCTCTATCTGTTATACAAAGATTTTTTTTAAATTAAACACATAATTGATAACGAGTAAGGGTAGGGTAAATAGGAAATGGGGGGGGGGGGGTTTAGTAGTGGTTTGTCAAAGTGAAACAACGAGTGACATTGGTGATATGTGATGTGAGGAGCCGGAAGTTAAAATAAGTTGAAAATAGTAAATGAGTAAAGGACATTCTAAAGAAGATTGAAGTGAAAAGAAAACTGGAAGAAATAAGGAAAACACCATTAAAGGGTCGTTTAGAAGTGGTTTAATCACTTATATAAATTTGGCCTCGAAGACTATGTGAACTATAAGAACTTTATTGCCCTGTGTATTTGCCATTTTGTCTCACGGGTTTCACGTGAACGCCCCTGCTGTATGTCATTGTATGCACGTGTAATTTGATATTGGTCGCTCTTTCAACACCAAGTATGACCAGATTAAAAAAAAAAACAATATAAGGAGTATTTTACGACTAGACTTAGATGGTCACAACAAGGTACCAGGTTAACACGTAATCACAAAGTATGGATATGAATACCAGCAGCCTTTCCGCCATCAATTCAACGATGATGAAAATTATATCGGACTTGGAGTCATTGCGGGTATATACAGGAGATAACATGGACCATTTCTTTCTTGTTACCATGGGAACCATAATTTTCTGTGAGTATCACCTTACTTCCTTCCTCAGCCGAGTCCAGGTGGCTCAATTCTTTCCGATGGTCTTTGAAGGGGTAGGGAAAAATTATGGGAAAAGGAGAACATGCTGTTTATCAGGGTTTCCTTCTTTTCCAACAGTCTTTTCGAACGCTTTCGTTCGAACGGTGTTAAAAACTCGAGATTGCCTGGTGAAGGGTCAGAAATTGGGTAAAAATTCCATCACACGTTTATGCATGACTGAGAAATTATTCTTGACAAAAACACCTAGATCTACATTTATAATACGGATAAAAGGCTATTGTTGTTCTTGATAAGACCAACACATAAGAACCCTAATTACGGGATTCGATACGCTTTTGATTTTACCCTTGGGTCAATAATTTAAACTCTTACTGCCTTTTTTTATTCGCCCTAGATCAAGATCAGACTGCATATAATATGAGATCTGATCTTAGATACACCCTGCTATCATCGCTTACATACAACACCGATAATCAATTCTAATTGATTTTTTTAATATTTCATCTGAATGAAATGACCCGTTTTATATTTTGGCGCGCTTAGGGTAAGTCTAAATTTGGAGATTGAAATCGGAACAGAATAAAACCTCTACGTTTTATGTTAACATCGTATCGGCACATCAAGGACTTCACTGCCATGGCATTAGTTTATAATAACCTTACTTCCTTGAATTCGTCAATTAATACGTTATTTGACGATTTGGAAATATGGAAAGCGATATTTGGGGAGAACGTTGACCAGTTTTTCCTCATTACCATGGGGATTATTATATTTTGTGAGTACCGTTATTTCTTTTTTATTGATCTGGCTATTACATCAATTATTTAGGTTTCCTGTAGGTTTAATTACTCAACCATTTGCGGAAGAGATAAGATCAGACGGTCGGTGCGGTTTAACTCTTTGGTGCCAACTAATTTCGACTGTCCCGAAGTCCAAAAGAATAGTTTTCGTTGCATTTTGAGCGGTCATTGGTTAATCCATCATATTTCTGTTAACTCATTTATACCAAACGACAAAATTTTAGGTGTATCCAAATCGAAAGCATTTGCAGACGACAAAATAAACTTGATGGAAAATTTCACATTTGCTTTGTGAAGGGTAGAAAACATTGTGGGAAAAGGAGAAAATGCTGGTTACCAGCATTTTCTCCTTTTCCCACGATGTTTTCTAAAGGCTTCTTTTGCAGGGGCGTCAAATGTATGGATTGTGTGGTAATGGGTTAAATATTACTGAAGACATTTGCTTCAAGCTTCAAACGTCGGTAAGTTGTTTACTATCAAAGGAAGAACTTCTACAAGAAGGGCAAGTAACTTTGAAAGTATTTTTTACACAGTTATGCAACTCGTTTGACTTTGAATTTTCACTGAAAATCAAGCAACTGCAGTCGAATGTTGGCATCGGCATCCATTTTTCTTGTCTTTCTTTATTGTCGTTAAAGGTTTGCATTTAGATTTTTTCACATCTAACCAAATTAAAACATATATATATATGCCACTGAAATTTATATGAAAAACTAATATAAATCATAAATCATTAAAAATTATATAATCACAAGAAAATGATGGTGTTCCCTTAAAAGGTTACGCAGCCTCTTAAGGTATTTTCAGACTTCGCACCAAAAAAAAAAAGCATTGTGGGAATGTCAAGTGACTAGCAAGTGACTAATGACGCTTAAATTCCATAACATAACAAGCTAATTATTTTCCATAATGTCTTCTTCGGATGCTATGTTTGAGGCTTCCTCTGTGTATATCCGGTATGTAAATGAGCAAGTTGCTCATATAAAAATAGACCGTGCTTCCCGTCGGCGTCGACCTGGGCCGTAGTAATTCTGTAATTTCTCTTGTTGTCGGATGGTTTTCGACTACTGGGGTTTTATGAATGAAAATTAAAAGGCTTTGGGAGTATAAGGATGATTGTTTTTCTGTTTTTTTTTTTGTAAAATTTTCGTTCCAAAATCTAAAGGGCCACCTTAAAAGCGTTTAAGAAAAGGGTATAGGTAAATCGATCGAGATGCTGCCAGGTGGTTACGCATGCAGACAGTAGGGAACCGTTACCATAAAACTTTAATGAGTTGCATCAATCATAGCCCAAGATCGAGGGAGCGATTTTGATTTCAAACGTGAAAATATGAATTATTCTACACTAAACCCTATGTTATGGGTACTCATTAGAATCGTCTCATCGAGACGATTCTAATGAGTACTCACAACATAGGGTTGGGAAGAGAAATGATGGATTTAGAATACCATCACTCCCTCTTATCTGGAGCTCTGTCAATGTAATAAGGGAGTAAATCACGTCTTTACTTTGAAACCTGTCACACGAACGAAAGTTGTAAGATGAATTATTTAGCTCTATAAAAAACAAAAATGAATCACTGTTGCTCTGCTCGCGGTTGCAGCATCATTTTGTTTTCTTACAATCGTGAAATTATATATAGCATGCAAAAAAACGGAATTTACTCTACATCGAGCGAAAAATTTTGGGCTGGATCATATTAAAATCATTTTCAGATGACAAATTATATGAAGCTGAAATAGTGATTTCTGTATTAGATATAGAGTGGTAAACATTGTGGGAAAAGTAGAAATTTGCTGATTACCACAATTTTCTCCTTTTCCTACAATGTTTTTTTTTTTCAAAAGCATTGTCTTTCATGGTTTTTAAAATCTCGGATCGTGGGGTGAACGTTCAAAAGCATTTAAGGTAGTAGACCCCTAAATCTCTAGTGCTGAATTGCATAAAGTTTTCTTGATAGTTGATAAATACGGATTTATACAGGTATAATACTTTTGCAAATTATTAACGGACCAGAAATTTCTGTATGCCTATCTTGAAATTATTTGTAGATACTTTTGTTAGTTTCCAGAAAAGGGAGGTAATTACTATCTCTCTTTGTAATGAAAATATGGTGATTTTAGATTTATAAATGATAATTCTAGAAAAGACAAAAAGGGAAAAAGTGGCTTGGTTAAAGCAGTACAATAACACTCTTTTTTAATCATAGCAAATTTTCTAGGATAATATTATTGTGGAAATAGCTGTTTTCTATTAGGGGTCTACTACGTTAAGTAACTTAATCATAATAAGTGAGCTGTGTTTTGTAAAAAGGGGGCTTCAAGCATCTGCGAAAAGTATCGACCCAGGTCAGCCTGCGCAGTCTGCGCAGGCTGACCTGGGGCCGAAACTTTTCGCTATTGGTTAATTTTCAGCGTGTCCAAGGACCAGCCTGTCTCATGATTAACGTACTTGGTTAAAAAAGTGGAGATCTTGGATCCTTAACTCATTATCAAACGACAAAAATGTAGGTTTGTCCGAATCGAAAGCATTTGCAGACGACCAAATAAAAGTGACTGAAAATTTGAAATTTGTTTTGTGAAGGGTAGAAAACATTGTGGGAAAAGGAGAAAATGCTGGTTACCAGCATTTTCTCCTTTTCCCACAATGTTTTCTATAGGCCTCTTTCTCAGGGTCGACAAAAGTAGGGATTGTGTGGTAATGGGTGAAATGGTGGCTTACTTGGTCCCATGGATCAAAGAGATGCAGCAAGCTCCCTTTTTTCAGAGCATGGCTCAACCATGAATGCTCTTTTTCTCCCCCAACTTAAAACACGTGAGAAATTTAAAATGGAACGTTTGGAAGAGATTGCAAACCGTCTTGTGGAGCTTGAAAAACGGAGGGAATATACAGCGGCTAACCTTGATGATCTTTTCTTGATTGTGATGGGAACTATTACGTATTGTATGTGGTGTTGCATTTGTTTAACTTTAATCTTTCGTGAAAATTTACGAGCCATGCTTTCGGAAAGGGATGGGGGTGGGGGTGGGGGAAAGGGGGCCGGGGGTGGGAAAAGAGGGGTCAGTGCATTTCTGTGATGCATCATACCAAGCAGATCATCACGAGTCACTGACCTTTTGCGGACAGTGTAGATCAAGATCAGACTGCACAGAACGTGCAGTCTGATCTTGGATCTACACTGTCCGTTAAGGAGACATTCCACCCCCCCCACCCAACATAACTTTGAAATAGCAATAGTTGGATTTTATTATCGAATCGGAAATTTCAGTTTAGTCTTTCAGCAAAATAAGTTTGAATTCAGTTTGTCTAACAGCTGGCTGAATCTTGATATAGAATGGTCCTTGAGCATGCAGAAAAGTTTGTGAAAGCGAAAAGTGTTGGTCAATGTCAGCCTGCGAGGACTGTGCAGTCTTCTGATCTGGGTCGACACTCTATCGCAGATTTATTAGCCCTTTACCACACAATCCCGACATTTAATACCCCTGCAAAAGAAGCCTTTGAAAACATTGTGGAAAAGGAGAAAATGCTGGTGGCAAGCATTTTCTCCTTTTTCCCACAATGTTTTCTTCCCTTCCTAAAACAAAATTCAATTATTCAGTCACATTCATTTTGTGGTCTGCAAATGCTTTCAATTTGGACCAGTCTATGATTTTGTCGTTTGGTAAGGAGTTGACTCCCATTTTCTTCGAGCAAGGCTGTATTTCTGATCATTACAGACGAAATAAACTAACGTTGATTTGTCAAAATAATTGAGTTTAAAGCAAGGTTATGCTCTTTGACGGAAAGTGTAGATCAAGATCAGACTGCACAGAACATGCAGTCTGATCTTGGATCTATATTGTCCGATAAGGTGTTTTCTAATTTTTTCCGGAAAAAAAAGAAAACTTTTTAATCGCAATTTTTAGAGAATTTAGCTTTAACATGTAGGCCTATAACCTGCATCTTTTGTACGGACTGTTAACGCCCATTTCATCTACAGGATCCTGGAACGTGAAGGGAAGTCGATCTATCCCTTTGACCCATTACCACACAATCCCTACTTTTGACGAACCTGAGAAAGAAGCCTTTAGAAAACATTGCGGGGAAAGGAGAACATGCTTGCAACTTTTGCCCTACTTGAAAAATTCCTGTATCTTCCAGAAACCATACCATACAAAAACAGATTGTCATCTTCACAATAATTTCCATGCTTTCAAATAGTGTGATTTAAATTTATATGCATTTAACTCATTACCACACAATCCCTACTTTTGACGACCCTGAGAAAGAAGCCTATCGAAAACATTGTTGGAAAAGGAGAAAATGCTGGTAACCAGCATTTTCTCCTTTTCCCACAATGTTTTCTCCCCCTTCACAAAACAAATTTCAAATTTCCAGTCACTTTTGTTTTGTCGTCTGTAAATGCTTTTGATTTTGAAAAAAACTAAAATTTTGTCGTTTGGTAATGAGTTAACTTGACGACAAAAACTTAGTCATGTTTAATTTGAAATAATTCACAGAAGACCTGTCGAATGTTTCTCATTTGTAGAGATTAGTCTCGAAAATGGTAGAAACATTGAAGGTAATAATAAAATGCTGGTTAGCGGTATTTTCTCCTTTTCCAACAATATTTTCGAGAGACTTTTTGCACAGGGTTGTTAAAACTCGGTATTGTGTGATAAAGGATATAGTGTACTAACTGAACAGTTCCACTTTTGCCCATGTTCTTTCAGTGATGCAGGCCGGCTTTGCCTTCCTAGAAGCCGGAGCGGTGAGAAGTAAAAATACGGTGAACATACTGATAAAGAATGCGTTAGATTCGTGTGAGTATGTGTTCTTCTTTTGTTTCAGTTAAACTTAGTCTGATCACCTTCGAGAGCCAAGGTTACGATCACTATGTGGATCTTACCTTTGCGCATCGAGCCCGATTTCGAGATTCCTGCAATACGCCCCCCCCCCCATCGGATGCTGGTTATTATCCCCCTTTACATCATATTTCTTATCGCCAATGAAATATCGTTTTACAAACCGCTTACGAGTACAATAATTCAACATGAAGTAATAACTACAAACGTGCTTTGACATTCCATGGTCAGGTGCTAGGATGTAGCTTAAAATCTCTGATAATTGATTGGTCACACTGCAACTTTCTGTAAATAGTGTTTGTCTATGTTTTTTCGATAATAGATCATTACAGATCCTGCACACACCCACGGAGGTATGCATGTTTACCTTCTATTTTTATTCGAAAGGTCGCGACCTTGTTGAGTATGTCATTTTTATCAAAGATGAAATGCTACGAGCGATTTGATTCGTAGAGTCAGAGCTAGCTGCAACCAATGAAAATTCGTATAGCGGGACTGTCGAAATCAAGGGTAGAGTAGCGTAGTGGATTGTCACCCTTGGCTTACGAAGATGCTGTCTACAGTGACACTGTTTGTGCTAGCATTCCCGATTTTCCTGCCATGTTTGCTTATGCCATAGTCTCTACTCACTAGGGTCTTTAAAACTGAGGATTGTTTGGTAAAGGTTAAAACCTGCCATTGATACCATCCCTAGTTTAATGAAGTGTGGCATAGTTTTGAAACGGGGGGGGGGGTTAGATTCAATTATCATTGTCTTTACTCGAGTAAATCGTTTTTCCCAATTAAAATCCGACATCAAAGATTTCTTCGTACCAAAATCAAACGTAACATTTCAGTTTTTGGAGGTGTGTCATACTGGCTTATTGGTTACGCCCTCGCCTTTGGAAAGGGAAATTCGTTTATTGGCTACACCTACTTTGCACACAGTGACCTTCCAGATGCCAAGTACGCCCATTGGTTCTTCCAGTTTGTGTTCGCTGCTACAGCCGCAACTATCGTGTCCGGGGCGGTAGCTGAAAGATGTGACTTTATAGCTTATATCATCTATAGCTCGATTATTACAGGTAAGTGAAAGAAAAATCTAGATAATTCGAACATGCAATAATACGAAGGGTTCCCTTAACCCGCTAGCAGACGATTCATTTTGATATCTGTCCAAATTGAAAGCATCTGTATCCCACAAACCTTGTATAGAGTAAGTCTTAACCTTTTAGTACATGATGACGACTTTTAACAGCCCTGAAGTTGAAAGCTTTTGAAAACATTGTGGGAAAAGGAGAAAATGCTGGTAACCAGCATTTTCTCCTTTTCCCACAATGTTTTCTGCCCTGCTGAAAACAATGTTTTCTGCCCTGCTGAAAACAAATTTCAATTTTTGAGTTACGTTTATTTTGTCGTCTGCAAGTGCTTTCAATTTGGACCAGTCTAAAATTTTGTCGTTTGGTATTGAGTTTAATGATGGGACCGAGTACCGGTTGCCGAGATGGTATAGCCTACAGGTCTTGAGAACAGGAATCGAGAGAGATTAGTATAAGTTGTAAGAACTTGTTTCTCAATCGATGTAAAATAAATATGTTTAAACAGAAGGTCGCTCGTTTGATCCCCTGCTTGGACATTCTGTCTCCGAGGATTGATGATAGTCATTCGACAAGGTTCTTTCCTCACTCACCACTGACCATTGTTTTAACGATGTTTATGTGGGAAAGAAGCCGGTAGCTGGGAAAGAATAGTCTGCAGAGTACTGGTAAAAGAAACCCCAGGAGAGCGTGGTTAACTCTTTCCCAAAGGACAAAATTTTGGACCAGTCCAAATTGAAAGCATTTGCAGACGGCACTATAAATGTGAATCAGAAATTGAAATTTGATTTGGAAAGGCTAGAAAACATGGTGGGAAAAGGAGAAAATGCTGATTACCAGCATTTTCTCATTTTCCCACAATGTTTTCAAAGGCTTTCCTTCTCTGGATCGTCAAAAGTGTGGACTGTGTGGTGAAGGGTTAAGTTCACTGACTGCTGTGAAATAACAGATATAATGTTGAAAATGGCGTTAAAGACCATACAATAAATAAATCAGTCTTAAGTGATGAGATGAAGGGTATCTTTGAAAGGACAGAAAATATTATGAGAAAAGGAGAGAGAGAAAATGTTGTTTCAGTATTCCCTCCCCTTTTTTTTTCAGTGTTTTCAAGAGGTTTTTCCGTCAGGATTGTTTTTAGATATAGGCTTGTTAGGTAAAGTCCGGTTAACTCTTTCATTTGCCAAACAAAGACGAGTTGGCAAATGGGAGTCTAATATGTCTCCCTCCGCCTAGCTATAATGAATTCGGACATTTGCGTAAAGTGTCGTCTCGGATCAGCCTGCGCAGATCGCGCAGGCTGATCTGAGACGGCACTTTACGCCTACATCCGACTTTGTGCTACAGTGGACTTGCGCAAAACAGATAAATACAAAATCAAAGGACTGAAAGTCCTGAAAAGCGGATTTTTTAAAAAAGTTTTAAGCTATGATTTGATGTTAAAAAAATGGCTGATAACTGCTTGAAAACAAAACAAGTTCAGATGTATCTTTATAGAAAACAAACCAATTTTTTAGCCAATAGTATACACCAAATATAAGGTGATTTCAATAAAACATTGATTTTCGCAAGAAAAATCCTAGCAATAGTTGATAATGTAGATCTATACAAGTTTATTTTACTCAACCAAGTCTGAAAAGTGTCAGTATTTTAACAATCATCAAGTTTTCCTCAATTTAGGATTCATATACCCTGTGGTCACGCACTGGACATGGTCTGAAGAAGGATGGCTAGCTGTAGGAGACACGTATGAAGTTGATGGCACAGAAATAAATCCAGCTTACTCTGTAAGTAGCAGTGTTTTAGGAAAATACAATGTATACTGTGTAGGCCCATCTAATCCTATAAACTTGTATCCTGCTAAATAAACGAATCGAAAATTTCAAGCCGAAAAATTAAAAGCCTAAATTTTGCTATTTCTCTCTTTGTTTTTAAGGAGAAAGATTATCTTCTTCTCCAACAGTGCATAACCAAGATCGGGCTGCACGGTCCTTGAGTCGCGCCTACCGGCCTATAGGTTAACGCCATAAGTGAAACTAAGGGCTGAGCTAATGTGGACAGCATCTACAGATCATGCCTAGACTGTATAGAACATGCAGTCTGATCTTTGACCTATTCCGCACTCATGCTTAATCAAGTCTTTAGGATACAATTATTCTTTCAGAGGTTAAGTGCATTTTCATTTCCAGCTACCAAGAACGGTTATGTTTATTAATTCAACACTTGAAGAGATGGCAGAAACGTGCTGGGTTTATGGCAACAGTCGGGCTGAACAACAGCCCCATGTTTCGTCCTTGGTTATCCCTGGAATTCAGATAAACTCCAGTTGTTTCAACCCATTACCAAACAATCCCTACTTTTGACGTCCCTGAGAAAGAAGCCTTTTGAAAACACTGTGGGAAAAGGAGAAAATGCTGGTAACCAACATTTTCTCCTTTTCCCCACAGTGTTTTCTACCCTTTCCAGACTCAATTTTAATTTTTCAATCACCTTTATTTTGTCGCCTGCAAATACTTTCCATTTGGACCCGTCTAAAATTTTCTCATGTGGTAAAGAGTTAATACAAAGCAGAGAAAGATCCGACTGGACAAAACATGCAGTTTTGAAAAAAGTGAAAAGAAAATGTAAAAAGTTTCCATCCAGGCCAGCCTGTGCAAATTTGGCAGACTGACCTGTATCGATACTTTAGGCAGACACATTAAACTTCCTTTCCACTGAGCGTAAATCAAATATAAAACATTTAACCCTTTCCCAAACAACAAAATTTTGGACTAAACCAAATTGAGAAAGTCTGCAGAACAGAAATTAGATGTACCACTCATGGTGATTTCTGTTTTTGATAGGGTAGAAAACATAGTGAGAAAAGGAGAAAATGCTGGTTACCAGCATTTTCTCCTTTTCCCACCATGTTTTTTAAAATGACTCTTCTCCTTTGTCCTTAAAACCAGGGATTGTTTGGGAAAGGGCTAACTTTATTGTTAGGACTTTGCTGGTAGTGGTGTGGTACACATGGTTGGGGGATTGGCTGCGATATTTGGCGCCATCGCACTGGGTCCACGTCTTGGACGTTTTGACAAGGAAACCGGGGAGCCAGTTGACATCAAAGGACACTCGGTTCCCGTAAGTCCACGAAGAATTTTACATAAAGATAAAAAGCGTGTGTTCTTTTTTTTGTAGCATACAGGATTTAATTAGTAGATCCTATTTGTTTTAAAAAAGTAAGACCTTATATCCTTGTAGCAAAATAATCACATACTTGTAAGATTTAAGGAAGAAAGCTTAATCAAAATATATTTGGAAAAGATTAATACTGGTATTTTTTCCTGCTATTCCCCGCGATGCTTTCAACCATTTCAAAGATAAATATCGCCATTTGAGTGAGTAAACTTTGTTTGCCAGCCAGCATTGTCAATGTGGACAAGTCATTTTTCAACCCTTTACCACACAATAACGACTCTTGACAGCTCTGAGAAAGAAGCTTTTTGAAATCATTGTGGGAAAGGAGAAAAAGCTGGTAAGCAGCATTTTCTCCTTTTCCACACAATGTTTTCTACCTTATCAATGAATAATTTGACCATTTAAGCCACATTGAAATTGTCGTTTGCAAATGCTTTCAATTTGGACAGGGCTAAAATTTTGTCGTCTGGTAAAAATTAACTTGGCTGTTTTCGTATTGTAGCCCAGGCATCGTTGTCTGCGTCGAAAGAGTTGTCGTCATGCGAACAATTTGACATTTTCAAAAACTTGGACATTTTATTATATCTCCTCTATTACTGAAGGTATTTACTGGTGTTTCAGACGTTAATTCTTTACCAAACAATCACCGGTTTTCAGGACCCTGAGAAACAAATCATCAGAAAACATTGTAGGAAAAGGAGAAAATGCTGGTAATCAGCATTTTCTCCTTTTCCCACATTGTTTTCTACCCTTCTTACGACAAATTTCAATTTTTCAGCCCCATTTTTTGTCATCTGCAAATGCTACCAATTTGGACCAGTCTAAAATTTTATCGTTTAGTAAGAGTTAACCAGTTGTTCACTATCAAAAGGGTATTCACGGGCAGATAACTATCAAAATATTTAGACACAGTTGTGCCTCTTTTTCTACATATTTTGCAGGCCAAATGCATTAAACCCCCCATTCACAATGCATGGCTCACTTATTCAAACTTTACAATTTACAATATATTTTATTTCTTTTTCTAAAAGCTGGCATCACTTGGTGGATTCATTCTCGTGTTTGGATTTTTTGCCTTTAACGGGTCCTCACAAGGGGCTATTTCAAACGAGGGAGATGGCGCTGCAGTCGCAATTGCCGTAAAAAACACTGTTGTCGCAGCGAGTGGTGGGGCATTTACAACATTGCTGTTGAACAAAACGAAGTACTTTGGAGACAAGAAGTGGAGTTTTCTGACCACACTGAACGGTTGTCTGACTGGAATGGTAAGATACTGATTTCATATAATCATCTAGAAAAAATATGTTATAAAGCAAGCCTTTGGCAAGCTTTAAAACATTTTTTTTGAGACAAATATAACAAAAATTTATCTTAAAAGGCAACAAATGTCAGACTGTTTATCCACATGCTTCATCTCAAGAAATACATGTAATGCTATAGTTCAGTATTCCCCAAAAATTCTTAAGAACGTCCTTAGTCTGCTCTTCAGAATTTTCTAAATTTGAAAGGAACACAACTTCTAATTGGCTAAACCATATGGTTAAGCCAAACATGATCAGAAGTTATGTTACTTTAAAGTTTTGATAATATTGTAGAATAAGGCAAAGAATGTTCTTAAAAATGGTTGATTAAAATGGACTCACATCTATATACGATTCATACACAATAGCAAATTAGAGATGATACTCATTTCTATGTATTGCGTGTAGGAGTCTTTGGAAAACATTGTTGCAAAAGGTGAAATTGCTTGTGACAAGCAATTTCACCTTTTGTCACAATGTTTTCTATGCTATCAAAAGGTGTCATATACACATAAGGAACGGCATCATTCTTGCTGTTATTTAGGGTCAAATAGAGATACCATAGAAATGCCTGATGGGGTACAGGGCTAACAAAAGTATGCGTTCAGGATAAAATAAGTCCACAAAAGCTAGGATAACTACTGTATTTTAAATCTGAAAATGAAACAACTTCATATTTACAATGGACATAAGTTTTGACGGGTTAATAGACAAGGAAATTTGGTTTGAACTGGTTTTAAAATGGCTGGCGGATATACAGTGCTTTAACAAAATGTTACATGCACCTTTAACATCACAAGGTCTCTCTCAAACAAGTGTTTATCAAACTGCAAAGAATGAAGTTAAATGGAAAAAGCTTTTTTGTCATTTCATTGATATTTTCGGAAATATCCTGGTAGACCATTACGATATTAACACGTTCCTGTATCAAATGGATACTTGTGCATGTAGTAACCATTTTATACACTAGAACTGCCTTTGCCACTGGAATACATTCATGTTTAAAAAAAAGAACTTTTAAGGTACTTTACTTAACATAAACTAATCCAAACCTGTCATTTTTTTTTTTTTGTAAATTAAGGTAGCTATTTGTGCTGGATGTAACCAGTTTTATACCTACACGGCCTTCGCTACTGGTGTGCTGGGTGGTGTCTCCTATATGATATTTACATGGATTGTGCTTCAACTGAGAATAGATGACCCACTTGATGCTTTTGCAGGTAAAAATTAATTATCCCTTCCCCAAACAATCCCTGGTTTTTACGGGTCTGGAATAGTAGCCTTTTGAAAACATTGTAGGAAAAGGAGAAAATGCTGGTAACCAGCATTTTCTCCTTTTCCCACAATGTTTTCTACCCTATCATAGACAGTAATTATCTTTTCAGCAAGAGCTGAATTGTCTTCTGCAAATGCTTTTAATTTAGTCTAGTCCAAAAGTTTGTCGTTTGGGAAAGGGTTAAGCGATGAAAAAATTCGTAGAATAAATTAATGTATTGCTAGATCAAGATCAGACTTTGTAGAGAGCCCGTCACCTTTTTTTTTTTTGCAAGACTGTCACGCAAAACAGTCTTGTAGTTAAGGTTAGAGAATGGCTATCAGATTGCTATCATTTCAGTGATGACATATGTTATTAGCTGGATTGTTTAAGAAGAAAAAGACGAGCTTTTGTCATAGCCCTGGTGTGGTCGTCTGAGTAGTTATCGTGCGAAAACCTTGACATATTGTAATACCTCTGTTACAGTACACACATCTACTTAAACTTGAACAAGGGGGGGGGGGGGGGGGGGTGGGGGCGGCGGCTATACAACAAAGGGAGGAAACAAGCAAAATATTTGACACAGTTATGTCCCTTTTCGACTTGGAATTTTCACAATAAATCAAGCACTTGCACCCACGCCTTGTCGCCAGCTTGTAGTACTCTTGTTCTTTGATGACCTTGTCAAAAGCTTTGTTGTAAATTGATACTTTCCTTACTTTGATTTATCATTTTCCCTTTGTCTTTCAGTACATTTTGGCGGCGGAGTCCTTGGCGCTCTATCAGTTCCATTTTTCTCTGTGGAATATGGAATTGTTTACAACTGGGACAAACGATCAGCCTATGTAAGTTAAAAACCTTTGACTTTACAATCGACCAAACTGTATCAAAACTATCATTATAATCTCTATATTCATTACCAGTTAGTAGTCCAAGTACGGTTAAATGTCATGCCCTGTGAAAAGGGGGTGTAATGCATATACACATAGTATCGATCCAGGTTGGGCTGCATAGTCCGCGCAGTCTAAAATGTGTTGTTTGGGAAAGGGTTAATATAGTAGTATGAGCATGAAGAAGAGTCGCGCTCTGGAAAAAAGGGAATTGAATGCATCTACATGATGCACTATACAAGGTAAGCTATCACTGGATGATGGATCCATTAATTCGATTTTGTCTAACAGCTGGTCTTTAGGCATGCAAAAAGTCGATACCTTTTGCAGATGCAACTAACTCCCTTTTGAAAGGCCCGCCCAGGTGGCTCAGTGGTGAGCGTGTCGGAATCATGACCTGGTGGTTGTGAGTTCGATACCCGGTTGAGGCAAACTTTCTTTCCGGCGTATTTTCGCCTCTCACCTCTGCTTAAGCATGTGAGAAAAGTAGTCGATGGCTTTTGAAAGAAAAGTTGTGTTAGTACTGGTATGAAAAAGCCAGGAAACACATACATGTGCGTCACCGACCGCCATGATATGACCTTACCTGTAAAAGTGGCGTTAAACCCTAACACAACCAACCAACCCTTTTGAAAGAGCATAGCTCGTGGCTATGTGTACTGTGTAAATGTCTAACGGTTCTTCTATCTTTGTTTCCAGTATTTGGCTTGGCAGTTGGCTGGAATGGCGGCTATTACAGGATGGACAGTCATACTAAGCGCTCTCATGTTTTTCATCCTTAAGTTTGTTGGGATATTGAGAGTACCTCGTGAATACGAGATCAAAGGTGGGTTATTTAAGAAATAATCTTTCTATTGTTGTTTATCGTTCTTTCTAACATGACACGCGAATTCGGCTCTATAAATACAGTGCAATGAAAGCGTGGTAAAATCTGCGACAATCCATGTAGAGTGACATCATTCTATATTGTGTGACGTCATTCAATGAGTGGGTTATTCAATGGAATATAATCTTCATCCGCGTTTTTACTCCAAGTTTTAACTTGTTTTCCTTTCATTAAGAGTTGGCCATGTTAGAATCGAAATAATCTTCTTTCTATCGTGGTTTATCGTTCAATAAACCACATTGTGAGTTATGAGGCGCAACAGATAAACCGCTCGGGCCATCGCCCTCTTGGATTATTTATTGTGCCCCATAACTCACAACTGTGCTTTATTGAACGATGAACCACGATAGGAAGAAGATTATTTCTTAATTCTATTATGACACGCAAATTCGGCTGTATAAACACAGTGCAAGAAAAGCGTGGTAAAATCTGCGACAATCCATGTAGGGTGACGTCATCCTATATTGAGTGACGTCATTCAATGAGTGGGTTATTCAGTGGAACATAAAATTCATCCGCGTGTCTACTGCACGTTTGAACCTGTTTTCCTTTCATTAAGAATTGGCCATGTTAGAAACGAAATAATCTTTCTATGTTGGTTTATCGTTCAATAAACCATGTTGTGAGTTATGAGGCACAATGAATATACCACTCGGGCTATCGCCTTCATGGATTATTTATTGTGCTTCATAACTCTCGACTGTGGTTTATTGAACGATAAACCACGATAGGAAGAAGATTATTTCATAAATTAACCACAATTGTGAGTTATGAGGCACAATAAATAATCTACGAGGGCGATAGCCCGAGTGGTATATTCATTGCGCCTCATAACTGACAACATGGTTTATTTATGAAATAATCTTCCTCCTATCATGGTTTATTGGCTACTTTATTGGCTACTCACTGACCTTTTACGAACATTATAGATCAAGATCAGACTGCAGAATTTACCTCTTAGGCTAAAAAGCGCGACCCGCTTTTAGCGGACAGTGTAGATCAAGATCAGACTGCACAGAATGTGCAGTCTGATCTTGAATCTACACTGTCCGACTAGGAGACAGCATTCCCAAAAACCTGACGTTCAATTAGCACTATTTTGGGTTCGTACTATCGAATTGAAAATTTCATTTTAAGTATTTAGCAGGATGAGATTTGAGCTGTAGACTTTTCGATAAGTTTCCCTACTTTTCTAGAGTATTTCTTTCTATTCATTTTTTCCACTATTTCACAGGACTCGACATACCAAAGCACGGTGAAGCTGCCTACCCAGCTGAAGCATACGGACACGGCTGGGGTGAAAAAAATGACACCGTAGGACACTTGGCTCAGAGTTCCGTTCAAACGAATGCTGCCATGGCAGGTAAGTAAGCATTTTCAAACTTTTACAAGATCTTTGCTATCCTTTCATAGGTAATTCGAATATAATTATGCACCCCCTTTGAAGAAGTGGGGGTATACTGCTTTGCTAATGTCAGTCGGTCAGTCAGTTGGTCGGTAGACCTTACCTTGTCCGGATAATAACTAGACAGGAAATTGGTCTAGGTTCATCAAATTTTACATAGACATTTTTTCCAGAGTGTAAATGATCCCTCTTGATTTTGAGGTCAATCGGTTGAAGGTCAAGGTCACACTGGCCTTAAACAGGCTAATATATTGACTAAACCTTGTCTGGATGATAACTAGACACAGAATTGACCTAAGTTCATAAAATTTCGCACTGACATGCATCGCGGTGTTTAAATGATCCCTATTCATTTTGAGGTCAATCAGTCAAAGGTCAAGGTCACAATGACGGTCAGCATGTTGATATTTAGACCAAATCTTGTCCGGACTATGATAACTAGACACGGAATTGACTTAAGTTCACCAAATTTTGCAGAGACATGCAACTTAGAGTGTAGATGATCCCTATTGATTTTGAGGTCAATCTGTCAAAGGTCAAGGTCACAGTGACCGTCAATATGTTGATATAGACCAAACCTTGTCCGGACGAAAAGTAGATACAGAAATGACCTGGGTTCATATTTGGCAAAGACATGCATCGCAGAGTGTATACGATTCCTATTGATTTTGAGGTCAATCGGTCAAAGGTCAAGGTCACAGTGATCGTCAACGTGTTGTTACATAGACCAAACCTTGTCCGGATGATATCAGACAGTATACTTTCGCGGAATGATACAAAAAAATAGTTGTTTGGTGAATTATTTGACTTGCAAATGAATGAAACGTTCAACCCCTTGCCCGAAAAAAAAAGGAGGTTATTTTGACCCAAAATTTTTCACACCACTTCCCTTTGAATTTATCTAGAAGTTGAATGATTTTTTTATCAACAGATGTGTCCGTCATTATTGAAGACAAGCCAAAATACAGTGAAAACCCAGAGGTAGATGCAATGAGAGGTAAAAATGGAAACGTAAACCACGCCTACATCCAGTCTGTCACCGCCTACCCAGCAGATTCCAACACTAAATTATAGTCCTTCTGACGACATCACTAGAGAACAGCCATGAACATTTAACGTATATAAACAACAAAATCTTTGAAAAAGCAACATGTGTATTCAAAGAGATTCCACAAGCATACTTAACTCATTACCAAACGACAATATTTTAGGCTTGCCCAAATTAAAAGCATTTGCAGACGACAAAATAAAAGTGACTAAAAATTTGAAATTTGTTTTGTGAAGGGTAGAAAACATTGTGGGAAAAGGAGAAAATACTGGTTACCAGCATTTTCTCCTTTTCCCACAATGTTTTCTAAAGGCTTCTTTCTCAGGGTCATCAAAAGTAGGGATTGTGTGGTAATGGGTTAAATGGTTTGTTATTGACATGATCCATGGGTTTTCAACCATGACTCACAAAATGTTATTCTTAATATAACAAATATGTATTTGTACATTGAGGTTATTGCCATATCGTCGGTTTACTTCGGAAACCTAGTAACTACAGCTTGTTACAAGCTGTAGTTACGAGGTTTTCGAAGTAAACAGACGATATAACGATTTACTAAACAATTTTGTGTTGCATTCATCCTGCAGTGGATGACTTCTGAAAACATTCTAGGAAAAAGATATAATGCTGGTGATCAGGATTTTATCCTTTTCCCAAAATGTTTTCTATCATTTCAAAGACAGAAATGATCTTTTTAGCTACAGAGTAAACGCACTTGAAGTTTTGTAGCTTTACATACCTTTCCCTGTGCAAGTGTATTTTTCACTGTTGCGAAACTTTGTGGTGCGAATCTTTGTGGTGCGATTCTTTGTGGTGCGAATCTTGAAACGCATGGGCTAACCAACAAGCGCGACTCACTGACCTTTTGGGGACGATGCAGATCAAAATCAGTTCATACAGAACTTTCAGTATGATCTATGATCTACACTGTCCGACACAGAGATATATTTACCCATAAAATACTGTTAGAAATAGCAAAATTTGAGTTTTTGATATTGGTTTGAAAGTTTCATTGCACTTAGCGGGAAAAGGCTTGGGGATTTTTTAAAACAAAAATCTATCAAAATAAACTTTTTTTTTGCTTTTACTTTTCATTCTTGATTGCATTATTTCAGATTTTGATCATCTGTAGAATTACTTTTTTTCTTTTCTCTAATTTTCATCCTGTATTTGATAGTTACTCGAGTTGAAAAAAAAAAGTGAATAAATAAAAATATCGTTAAATCAGTGTAGTTATGTCAATAGTTGAATTCTGTATTGAAATATGACCTTATCAACTATACTCGTATCTACCTTTAATTCAAACAACAAAATTCTAGGTTTGTCCAAATCGAAAGCATTTGCAGATGACAAAAAAGTGACTGGAAATCTGAAATTTGTTTTGTGATGGGTAGAAAACATTGTGGGAAAAGGAGAAAATGCTGGTTACCAGCATTTTCTCCTTTTCCCACTATGTTTTCTAAAAGGTCGTCATAAGTGGGGATTGTGTGGTAATGGGTTAAATAGTATCCCCAGATTAGTTTAATTGAAACACTTTCAAATTTTTAGGACCATGAAGGGAAAAAGAACAAGTGCTCATTACAAAAGAGATCAATTCGATCAATAAATCAGTACACTCAAATGGGAAAGGGAGTAAAGCGCTATAAACCGTACTAACGTATTTCTCGCCCTTACAAAAACAAATTTCTTTACTTTACTCACATTTAATTTGCCGTTTCCAAGTCCTTTCATTATGAACAAGTCTAAAATTTATTATTTCGTTGAGAGTTCATGACAGAAAAAAGATCCTCCAACATCAAGCGACTGTCAACTGTGACAGTTGACCCATTACTTCATATGGTTTGCAAAAAGTGAAAAGGGGCATTCGGATATTCGCGTAAAGTGTCGTCTCGGATCAGCCTGCGCGGTCCGCACAGACTAATCCCAGACGGCACTTCACGTCTACATTAGATTTCGTTATTTAGTAAACTTGTGCAAAATAGAAACTTATTACAAAGCGGAAATTGTCGTTTCGGATCAGCCTACGCGGACTGCGCAGGCTGATCCGATTCGACACTTTACGCAAATGTCCGAACGCCCCTTTTCGCGTGTTGCAGGCCGTATAATAAGTACATGCTAAGAACTCGAAAGAAAACACTGTTAAACCTTAAAAGAATACAGAATGAATCAGCTGTGTAAAACTTACTGATTGATATGGTATAAGGGATATAAAATGTCAAGGGTTTTGTCATTTTAAACTGGAAACGATAACAGCGATTACGTGGAAGGCCGCCAAAAAATGAAATGCACCCTTTATCCGCCGTAACCTCTGCAGCCTTGCAGCTGTCAGGCCAACGTTTGTCTTGATGATTTAAAATAGTTTAAAGTTCACGAAGGAAGGATTAAATTGGTTTAATTGGATGAAAACTGGCTGAGAACAAGTGCGTACTGGTGTACATGTATCTTTAAGTTGAAATAGTATACTCATTTTACATCAATTATGCAACAAGTTCCTGGTGTCCCAATCAGATTTTTTTAAGCTTGTCCACAAAAATTGAAAGGGTTGATCCTTTACCAAAGAATCGCTGAAGTTTTAACGAGGCTTTTGAAAACAGTGTGAGAAAAGAAACTAAACATTGGCTGCCGGCATTTTCAACATTGTCTCACAACGTTTTCTATCTTCCCCAGGGCAAATCCTATCGATTTAGGCCACTGTTAAACTTGTCGCCTGGCGGTAAAGTGTTAACCCATTACCACACAATCCCTACTTTTGACGCTCTTGAGAAAGAAGCCATTAGAAAACATTGTGGGAAAAGGAGAAAATGCTGGTAACCAGCATTTTCTCCTTTTCCCACAATGTTTTCTACCCTTCACAAAACAAATTTCAAATTTTCAGTTACTTTTATTTTGTCGTCTGCAAATACTTTCAATTTGGACCAGTCTAAAATATTGTCGTTTGGTAATGGGTTAAACAATGGCTAATTATGGGTTTTATTACCATCACGTGACTCGATGTATCAAACAATATCGACAAGTAAATGTCGTCTGCGTCATTTTTAAACAACCCTCACCTGGTTCGTAGCCCACGTGTTTCTACCGCCTTAAGATTCCTTTCGTTAGCATAAGCAAAACCAAACATTTGCAGACCGTACAGATCAAGATCAGACTGCACAGAACGTGAAGTCTAATCTTGGATCAATATCGTCCGCTCGATGAATTAACTCATTACCAAACGACAATTTTGTAGCCTTGTCCAAATTGAAAGCATTTGCAGACGACATAATGAAAGTGACTGAAAATTTGAAATTAGTTTTGTGAAGGGTAGAAAACATTGTGGGAAAAGGAGAAAATGCTGGTTACCAGCATTTTCTCCTTTTTCCACAATGTTTTCAAAAGGCTTCTTTTCCAGGTACGTCAAAAATAGGGATTGTGTGGTAATGGGTTAAGCCTGCATGATAAAAAAAATCAGTGGCTTGTAAATTTAGCCGACGAAACAGGTCGAACTGTATATATTTAGAGCGGGAGGTGTTAAGTTTTATACACAAATTTTAGGATATAAATAGATACATAATTATAGGGAGACAATAGGACGGTTATTCTCAATGCAAGGTAATTGTTTTTCCTTCTTTTTGATAGAGATTGTGTTTTTCTTTTTAGTGGATTAACCTATTAACAAATTTTGGATTAACAAATTTTGGACCCTTCCAAACCGAAAAAGTTTGCAGACGACGATTTTAGATTTGGAGAAAATTGCAGAAAGTTCTCTTGAGGGGTAGAAAACACTGTGGGAAAAGGAGAAATTGCTCGTTACGAGCAATTTCTCCTTTTCCCACAGTGTTTTCAGACTTTTACTGCAGACACGTAAAAACGAGGGCTTGAATGGGAAAGAGTTAAAGATTTCTTTTATTGTCGGAAATTCTTCCTGCGATATCCACAACATACATGTATATAGGTGTGATAGAAAAGTCACATGACAAGTTGAAGTCATGTGGTTTATTTTCAAAACTGGATTTTTGGATTAGTATAGAATATA